>JARHVA010003286.1:275000-657500 GCA_037957365.1 Torreya grandis
AAAGGAAAAAGAAAATAAGGTGTGTTATAGTAAAAGATATTTAGACATAAAAAGATAAAGGTAGATAAAATGATAAGGCACACAGTGAAGGTGCAATTATAAACTAGACTTGTAATAGAAAAGTGAATAAGATTCATTCTAAATCTCTTTTGTATTTTGAAGTTATAGCTTCATTTATTTGATAGGTTGGTGCCATAAAAAAATGATTTAGTGCTTAGTTAGGAAGTTGACGCTTCCTTAGAGTGGGTGCTCTTGAATGTAACCAGTGAGGTTTGTTTGTGAGACTTATTTTCTATGAGGTTGGATTAGAATAGTAGCTTCTAGAAAAATTTCTCATAGTGATTTTTTCCTTTGGGTTTCCACATAAAAATTTGGTGTTGAGCATTCTTATGTATGTGTGTGATCTCTATTTTTTACTTTAATTTGCATATACTTTAAGTATCTTGTTTAAAACTTTTAAGAACCAAGTTTTAGCTTATCTACTGATTCACCCCCCCTCTTAGTAGACAGTGTGTTCAACAATTGGTATTAGAATGTAGGTTCCTTAGGAGAAGCTTAATCAGCTCAGGTAGATCATGGTTGGTGAACACAATGGCCTAACAAGAAATATCTTCATCAGACAAGGCTCCTCTATTTGATGAGTCTAACTATGCTTTTTGAAGCGTAAGAATGGAAGCATATTTGTCTTCCCTAGGGTTTGATGTATGGATGTTAGTGGTAAATGGTTACATAACTCTTGATGTAACTAATATTTATCAGGTATCCATAAAGGCTTATGAAAACAATGTCAAAGCTAAGAATGATATTCTTTGTGGGTTGTCAAAATCTAAGTTTGTCAAAGTTATGCACTACCAGAGTGCAAAAGACATCTGGGATAAGTTAAAAAGTATTTATGAAGGAGATGTTAAATTGAAAT
This sequence comes from Torreya grandis, assembly GCA_037957365.1. NCBI lineage: Eukaryota > Viridiplantae > Streptophyta > Pinopsida > Cupressales > Taxaceae > Torreya > Torreya grandis. The sequence goes on from JARHVA010003286.1 coordinate 275,917, forward strand.
AGGCCAAGCTACAAATGCAAAAAGGATAGTTTGAAAGCCTAAAAATAAATGAATAAGAGAAGATAGCTGACTACCTCCTCAGGATAGATGAGCTAGTCAATGCCATAAGAGGACTTGGAGAAATAATAAAAGAATTGACTATTGTCAAGAAGGTTTTGAGATCCCTTACATCAAGATATGACACAAAAATTTCAGCCATTGAAAAATTGAGAGATTTGGACAAGCTTACCATGGATGAACTACATAAAATGTGTTGTTCCCAAAATCAGCTATGCTCATTTTTGGAACAACCCCTATGAAACTTGTCTATTTCATGTTTTTCTCTCTAAGTTCATTTTTTGAGGCAAGTTTTTTTTGTTCTCACGTTTGCTCAATTGGCATCATTAAAAGTTCATGACATTCCCTTATTATGTTTTCCCAAAAATGTGAAAATCATTACAATCTTGATGCAGCTAGAGGACAAAGTTTTCATTTTCTAGAGTTAGTGTTTTCTAGCATTTTCATGCAAGAACAACATTTTTTGCTGCCACTGAATTTGTTTTTGTGACTTTCATGCAAAGAAAACATTTTTTTCCACCCTTGAATTTGTCATGCAAGAGTGGTGATTTTTGCCATCCTTGCATATTTTTGATCCCTTCCATGCAGGAGTGGCAATTTTTGCCACCCCTGCATATCTTTTCGACCTCCCATGTAGAGGAGGTAATTTTTGCCACCCCTGAACTGTCTCAATTTTCATGCGTGGAATTTATGGCTTCATGCATTGAGTGGTTAGGGGAAATTTTCACCCTCATTTAATCTCTTTTTCCCTCATTTCAACCTCATTCTTCCATTCCTTCTCTTGCTCTCTACCTCTGGATGATCAAGCAAGCAAGAGGAAGCATATTTTCACTAGATTCGAGCCTCGTTTCATGTTATTCTTTAGGTAGGATTTTGTTTTTGTTTTTATTTTGTTCTCTCTTCTCTTCTTAGGTTGTTTTTCTTTCTTTATCTTTTAATTTTTTCTTTTTTCTTCTCTTTCCTCCCCTACCTCTTTTTCCCAAACCAAACGAGGCTATCAAACTGACCTTCACCATGCCTCGACCTACTTCTTTCCACCCTTCCCATTCGGCCCTTTTCCTCCCATGTTAGGGCAGCAAATTTCACCACCCTCACATCTCCCAAATCCTTACCCGTGTAAGGGCGTTGATTTTCACCACCCTAAGACAAGTCTCTAACCATTCGAATAATGTGAACTAGTGGTAATTTTTGCCACCAATGCAAACTAACCTGGACTAGGTGTAAGGGTGGCAAAAATTATTGCCATTACATCAGACATCCCTACTAGGTGCAAGGGCAGCAATTTTTATCGCCCTTACATGTTCAACTCCTTCAACATGCATTGACGGCAATTTTTGTCACTGATACATCCTCCTTTTTAACTCAACATGCATGGGTGGAAAAAATTTCTATTTATGCACATAGAACCCTTTCCACATACAAGGGTGGCAAATTTTGCCACCCGTGCATAATTTCTCCCCATTTTTCTTAACTCTAGAAATTTTTTGTTTTTCTCATTTTCCAAGCCTGCTCTCCCTTTCCTTCTACTTTTTGACTTGCTCTTGCATCAACCTTTTCAAGCGTGTTTCCATAGTCATGATCACTCAATGTGCAATTTTTTCAAATTGCCAATTTTTCCTTAATTGCACAATCATGACTCTTATCGTAGTTCCTCCTCAAGATCCTTCTTCATCAACATACTTTTGACAAAGGCTCATCTTAATGATTGAAGCTTCTCCAAAGAATTTAAAGGTGATGAAGTACCAATATCAAGGTGTTTTCCTAATCACCTTGGTCACTTTTAATGTTGACGACATTAAAGACATAAAGATAGGCCACATAGATATGACCGAGTTCATGGAGAGGACCAAGGCAAAAAATCTAAGCTCTGAAATGAAGAGGATAATCAAAAGCAATATCCATTTGGTCTCCTCTTTTCTTGTGGCAGCACATCACACAGAGTTCATCCTCTAGTGCATCCAATTCTATAACAAAGAGACCAGAGCTATGTCAGATACTAGTAGTAATGTGGTAATTTGACTGGACCCTGAATTCATCGATAAAGTTTTCATGTGCCCTCTTACTACTGAAGTATTGAAGATCAACTTCATTGAACCACAAAAGGAATATGAAAAATATATCAAGAAGGCGAAGAAGGTTATCAACAATAGATGGCTAAAAACTCCCAGAGCCAACTTATCTAGATTGCCACAGAACTTTCCAAGGAGTGACTTTATAGATGAAGTCGGTGACTTAATTACTCTTCTTAGCAGGGTATGAGGTTTACCCTCTTCTTCTCAATTTCATGATTGGATGTATCCCTTCATCAAGATAATTCTCCAAGGGAAACAAGTCATCTTTTGGGGTGAACAGATCAGCAATGCTCTGCATGAGCAATTAACAAAAGTGTCTACTACTTTGAAGTTCTATATGACTTCATACTTGGTGTACATTGCAGCTTCAATGAGAACCTTTTCAGGTTTGACGTTAGAGGGAGATAGAAAAACCACCCCTGTATATAAATATTACCCTTAGCTAACATCAAAGGGATCAATCCATCACTTTAGGAGGATAAATAATGTCTTCTTTGTAGTATTTTTGTCTTTTTGACCCTTAATTAGAATAAAAGAGAGTATCAGATGAAGCCTGGACTATTGTCAATGACTTCAGCTCTATGTTCTTACAATTCCCTACTTTTTGCTATCTATGGGTTGGCTTTTTCCAAGGCTATCCCTATATGCTCCCTAGATTTCCTTCTGATAAATTGGTCATAATGGAGCTATGTAGACAAATTATTGTCGTGCACAATAAAGAGATGGAACTTAAGAAACTAGATTTCAGATTCTCAATTGAAATTAGTAGATACTCGGTATTGATTGCTGCAAAATCAAGGGTAATGGAGACCAAAATGCAACTTGTCACCATGAAGCATTTCAAAAGAAGGCCTAATTTTGACTATAGAGGTGTCAAAGACATGATTAGAAGGAAGACTCAGTTTCATGAACCCATGATCGAAGACGTCTTGATAGATTTGAGGATAGTAGAAGATATCAAGAAAATGGACTACAACAGACTGTCTCTGAAACAAATCAAATATCTAGGGCTCATTGATAGTCCTCCAAATCTAGTAGATGATAGAGATATGATTAATAGCAGATACCTTACTAAAAAATTTGCTAACTCTCCTCATCCTCCGATTCAATGGTCTTAAAAAGAATTAACCTCTTTCAAGATGAGATTCGAACCAATATTGGCTAACACCAATGATTGGTTAACAAACAAAGGGATCACATTAAAAGAATTCATCACAAGATCAAAGGTTGAATTCCAAGACGAGACAAGGAAGAGAACAAAAAATAGAATAAAGAATAAAAGTGACGTTCCTTCTCCTTCTAGGCCCCATAGGCCTAGGATCATTTTTGTGTCAAAGAAACCAAAAGCTGTTGAGAAAGAACTAGAGTCAATAGATATGGAGATTAAGGAATAAATCACCCAATAACAAGTGGTAAAATAGATGGAAATAGATGACATGCCTGCAGGTCAATAGGGGATGGAAACTCTATCTCCACAAGAGGGGGCGCAACCAGTCACAGGCATTTCTTCTTCTCCACCCCACTCACTTTTTGCAACTCCTTCACCCATTTCTCCCATCAGTATTACCTCATCTGGAGCCACCTCTCCTTCTAGAGTTATTTTTGGTGACCCTTAAGGCACTTTTGGAAATGTTCTTCGATCATCCAGATCCATTCTTAGTCTTTCATCTCCTTCTTTCAACATCAGAGATAGTTCCACTTTCGACTAGTCAGTGGTTGGTGTAGTTTTGCCTGATACTATGCCTACTACACCTACTACACTCATTGTTCCCACCAATAGTGTAGATGTTAGCCCAGTGACACCAACTATAGGGACTATTGCTACTGTAAGTGCTTCTACTCTTCCACCTTGGTTGTCGACTTTCACACTCAAAAGAAAAAAGCAAGCCATTTCTCTAGATGACTTTTACTTCGGTAAAATAGTACCAATGAAAACTAAGACCCCCAAGAAGCCCAAAATATTTTCAAAAATGATTGGAGATAAGGGGCAAAAATTTATGGAGATAGCCAAACCCCCACAGGATGTAACCCTTGAGAATTTTGATATGAGCAGCTACTTCATTTCTCGAGTTGAGTTAGGGAAAATAAATCATGAGGGGGCCAAGAGAAATTTGCAATTTGAAATGGATATCATGGTCCAAAAATTTGATAGAGAGAGAGAGAAATGAAAGATTATTACAAAGCAAAGGTGGAACAATTGATTGCAGTGTTTAGGAGATTCACTTTTGCTCCAAAAGTGACAACTCTTGAGGCCTTCTCTGTAGATGATCTTATAATACAAAAAATAGAGAAGACTTATCTAAAGGGAAAATTACTTGAAGATTACCTAGATAAGGTGCATACACAAGAGATTTCCTTCTTTACAGAGGTGGCTAAGAAGATAGGTAAAATAAAGAAAATGAGAATAGAGTTAGAAGACCTTATCAATATTATTTCTCAAGACATTGACAACACAAATAAATATCTTAGCAAGTGGATAGAGATGAAAGCACTGAAGAAATGTACCTTGGTATCAATCAACATCATTTCCAATAGATATTATTATATTGAAATCAAAGAATCACTAATATACAGGATCTAGGTACTTAAGGAACTGATCAACAACCTTGAATCTTCCAAGGATGCTAGTGAAGAAAGCGACACCAACCTGTTGAACAAATTGGAGGAATTGACTTGCAGACTCACCTCTTGAGACAACCAATTCATTTCAGCAGAGGAAATGATTCAAGAATTTAGAGATATGATCCAAAGGGAATTCGAGGAGAAAGCTTTCACAATGGCTTCTGTGGATAATATTTTAGATAATCAGTTAACCATAGATAATCTAAGAACCAGGTTAACTAGTCATGTGAAAGAAATCATAGTAGTGAGAGATGCTATAGTCAGAGCTAAGGTGATTTTCAAAAATATTATTATGCTAAACAGTATCAGGATACAGGCATCTATCGCCATATATGATGCTCATCTAAAGAATTCTAGTGACAAGAGTTGAAACATTCTTCCATACTCTCTTCTTCATTCTTCTCATGTACTTTGTAATTGACTTGAGACATTTTCACATGCACTTTTGTAATATGTAATTACATGTCAAAATCCAAAAAAGTCCCAAAGTCAATGCTGACTCATATTTGACTAGGTTTTCAATATTTAAGTCTTTTTCCAATTTTCAAGGTTTTTCCCTATATATATAGAGGGAGCCTTTTTTTAAAAGATCTCTGGATAATTGAGAACAAAAAACTCTCCCAAAATTGAGATACTTCTTAAGACTTTGATCTTAGTTTATAAATCAAATTTTCTTGAATAAATGAGAAGCAGGTTATTTTCAAACTTTGTGTTGAGATAATTTGTGTTATTTAGGAGATTGTTCTTATGTTCTCTTTCCTAATAATCTCTCACTTGTTTGATTAAATAAGCAAAGTGTGTGTGAAAATTATTTGAAGACATTCTGAAGGATATCAAAAAAAATTTGAATTGCCTTTATCCTTTGTGATCTTGTTATCTATTGTAGTTTTAGGTGAAGACTTTGAGCTTTACTTCATTTTATTGTTACGAACACTTCAAATTAGTGAGGGGAAAGAATTTGTGCTTTTGTGGGTTTTCTTGTGGACCTAGTTACTACTCAAAGAGATTTTCTGCTATTTGCTGAATACCATTTCTAAAGGAAGAGGAATACTTTCAGTCATCATCCAAGATTTCTCTTTTGCTCTGTGAACATCATCTCTAAAAAAAGAGAGATGGATGGTGTTATCTTATCCTGAGTATTATTTTCTTCTTAATTATATATATATATATATATATATATATATATATATATATATATATATATATATATATATATATATATCATATAATTTATTTATAGGGAACCTCCCCTTGATGAGAGGAGAGATTTATCTCATTAAGATGTGGTAAACCCACACTTTTTGCCGTATAAATTTACTTGTACTATGGTTGATATACCCATTTTGCCATTAGTTAGCTGACGACAAAATATTCACCCAACAACTTTTGGCAACTCTGTTGGGGATTACAAATTTGCATTTTGAAGCCTCAAGCTTTAACTTGAAACATCTCCAGTCTTTTTTCATTTTACACTCTAGTAGATCCACTGTACACGCGAAGCCAAAAAGCTCAAGGTATTGTTGATCCTGTATTCGAGTTGGTGTGACAAACTAACTTTGAGATCTCTCCTCCACCATCTTGCCTTCAATGAATCAAGAGTTTTCCTCCTACCAATGTCAGATCTCCCATACCTGGTGAAGCTTCTAGTCTCAATACTAGTAAGGTTTTGTCTATATTGACCCCACCAAGATTTGTTATCCCGTCATTCAATCATCCTATCATAATGGCCTAAGGTCCTTGGGGCAACTCTTTTGGTCCTCTCAATCTGACCCCACCTTTACATGAACTACCTCATAGTTTGAGAAAGAATTTCCCCAAATTCTATGGCAATGGGAAGGTTCATCTTGATGAGCATATTGCTGCCTTCTCTATAGCATGTGGTGTAATAGGTGTGGAATATGAAGATGAAGTAGTGAGACTTTTTGTACAAACTTTGTAAGGCACTACTGTAGATTGGTTTTACCACCTTCAAGCTCAAACTATAACTGACTGTAATACACTCAAATCCAAGTTGAGGCTAAGTTTAAACCTGCTAAAGATGCACATGCCTTGTTGGCTCAGTTTATGAAAATGAAGAAGGAGCCTCATGAGCCTATGAGAGATTTCATAGCAAAATTAAATAAACTGAGGAATCAAATTCTTATGATCGCTCAGCCAACACCAAAAAATCTCAAGTGCTTTTTCATTGATTGAACTTCTTGAAGAAAGTTTCCTGTTGAGGTAGGTCAGTCCTATAGATCTCACTGTGGCTCAAAATTTAGCTACCGAGGTAGAATATGATCTTATTATAGCAGGTAAGATCAGAAAAGACTCTAATAAAAATAAATTTTATTCATTTATTGAAAGTTCTCCCATGAGCATCACAGTTCCTATGGTGCAAAAATTGATGAATGAACTATTAGCCTTGAAAAGACAAATGAGCCAAGGTATGTGTACTCCTCCTTATCTGGATATGCCAAGAAGAACATTGCAGAACCAGTCATATCAAGGCAATGTTGCCAGAAATCAAGGGAAACCAAACCCCTTACCTCCTCCACATGGGAAGCTTGCCATTGAAGCAGCACCTGCTAATTCAATAGTTGGTTACCTAGAAACTAAACATGATTTAACATTCTAACCTGAGTTGGAGCAACAAGATGACACTAATCTCTTCATAGAACTAGAAGAAGAATTAGCTAGTGACTCTAATATTGGTTTCTTAGATTATCAAGATGAAGCTAGAAGTAAGGGAGATGTGTTTGATGGATCATATGCTATTTTTACCAGATCCCAAAACTAGTCAACTCAATAAGCTAATAAATAAAAAGTAGGAGAAGAACCTCAGCCAGTAGTTTCTATTGCTAAATGAGGGACTTTATTGACTTTTCAACCAAAGGATCAGGTAACTAACAAAAAATTAAGTACCTCAAACCATCCCATACCTTCTACTTTTATTTCTCATGCCAGTGCCACACCCACTAAAGATCAGGATGATGGGCTCCCTTCCTCTATCTCTAACTCATTTCAATTATTTGATATAATAGATCACTCCAAAAAGACTAAGATTCAAATGACCAAGATTGAGTATTTACGAGCCAATCTTGAACAATTTGATAGATTGACAGAATACGTGAAAAATAAAACTTCCCTTATAGGACAAAATTTTTCAAAGATGACTCATGACTCTTCCAAGAATAAATCCATCTAGAATAATCTTGTCACTACTCCTCTCACCACTCTTGGGAAAATAGAACTTTTCTGTGTTTTCCTGTTAATAAATGGTCATAAATTGAGTAATTGCATAATAGACTCAGGAGCTTCTGATAATGTTATGCATACCAAAGTAGTAGATTCCCTTAGTATTACTTTGACTAAGACTTTTAAGAGGTGTTTCTCCATGGAAAACAAGCAAGTCCCACTCCTGGGTCAAATCAAAGTTGCCCAATTTATGTTTGCAACTTTTCCAAAAAGGAGAATCAAAATGACAGTTCTGGTGGTTGATGTTCAAGCCTCTTATGGCATCCTTCTTAGGTGAAATTTTTGCAAGGAAGTTGGTGGAAAATTAATCATGGACCTATCTGAGGCAAGGATCCCAGTCAAAGGTGTTATGCAAAAATTATTCCCTGAGAAGGAAGTGAAGTATGTGGTTACCAAAATATCAGCACCTAAAGCTCAAATTCTGTTTGAGTCTTCAGGCATGGGTAACTACTTTTTGTCCACTGAAGAAGTCCATGAGACTCTTGAAAAAATTCCCAAATGTGTCAACCTAAAAATTGGTTCAGATGGAACAACAGAAATATTGGTGGAGCATAGTGTAAGTGTAGAAGAATCTCCCCCACCAAACAAAGAAGAATCTAAGGAAAAATTAGTGTCTGATGAGGTATGGATTCTAGAATTTGATTGTAGTTGCTCCTCTACCAGCTTAGGAGCCAAAATTGTGTTGATATCTCCCCAAAGAGATATTTTTCCTTCTTCATAAAAGTTTTAGATCAGCAACACCAACAACACAACTGAGTAAGAATCTCTACTCCTTGGATTGAAGGCTGCTCAAGACAAAGGTGTCAAACTCCTTCATGCCAAAGGTGATGCTGAACTTGTGGTTTGTCAGGTAAGGAACCTGTATCAAACTAAAAATGAGAGATTGTGTCACTATCACAATCTAGTCCAAGATCAAATTGAAAGCTTTGACACTTTCAACATCTTTACCATACCCAGGGAATTCAATGACCGAGCTAATGCACTGGCTATTTTAGCGACTCTATTGGTTCCTCATCCTGATTTTAAAGGAGATAGGTACACTATTGAAATGGTCTTTTGACCAAGTGTACCTGATAATGTAAGTCATTGGTAGGTGTTTAATAATGACAACCAAATCATTACCTTCTTGGAGTAAAAAGATAGCTTTGAACAGCTTCATTTCGATGGGAGTGAACCTCAGAAGCTTGAACCAACCCCTGAATCAAGTGCAGATGTAGGTGAAGAATTCCTACAACTCAAAGGGAATAAAATACTAAAAGGTCTAGTTTCCCTTGAGAAGCTTTTTGACAAACATGAAAGGTTCATTAAATAGAAGCAAAAAGATTCAAGCTCTTCCCAGGAATTTGATCAAGTAAATTTAGGTGCCAAGGAAAACCCCAAAGTGGTGAACATTGAAAAATGTTTTACTCAGGAAGAAAAGTTCAAGTTCACTGCTCTATTCTGCTAGTATATAGATGTCCTAGATTACTCTTATGATGATATGAAGTTGTTAAGACCTAAATAAATCTACCATAACATTCCTCTCAAAAGTGATTCAGTTCCCTACAAGTAAAAATTTAGGCAGTATAATCTAAAGATATCAGGTACTATTCTATCTAAAATACAAAAAATGTTAAATTCTAAGATAATTATCCCAATCCATCATTCCACATGGATTGCAAATATAGTCCCTGTGAGGAAGAAGAATGGAAAAATTCACATCTGTGTGGATTTCAAAAATTTAAATCAGTCATCCTTTAAAGATAACTATCATCTCCCTATCATGGATCAAGTTCTACAGACGGTGACAGGTTTAGAGATGTTATCAATGCTAGATGGCTTTTCAGGGTATAATCAAGTTGAAGTTGAAAAATTAGACTAGCATAAGACTACCTTCACCACACCTTGGGGCACCTTTGCTTAACGAAGAATGCCATTTGATCTGATAAATGTTGGTGCCACTTTTCAGAGAGCAATATACCTTGCTTTCAAAGATAAAATGGGTAATTTCATTGTAGTATACTTGGATGATTTAATAGTCTTTTCCAAACATCGTCCTGATCATGTACATCATTTACAACAAGTGTTGGAATGCTGCCACTAGAATGGCATTTCTCTAAATCCCAAAAAATCTATTTTTGGGGTAACAGAAGGGAAACTTCTCTGGCACATTGTATCCCAAGAAGGCATAAAAATTGACTTAGAATGAGTCAAGTCCATCTAGGAGCTTACCCTGCCCACAAGTAAGATAGTAGTTCACTCTTTCTTTGAAAAAGTTAATTTTTAACAAAAATTTATCCCAAAGTTTGCTAAGAAGACTCACCACATTGTGAACATGATGAAGAGCAAATCCATTTTTTGGTGGACTGCAGAGGGCAAGTCAGCATTTGAAGACATCAAAAAATTAATCACTCACACACCAATTTTGGTTTGTCCAGATTACACCAAAGACTTCAAGATATATAGCTATGCTTTTGAGCATACACTTTCATCTATTTTAGTTCAATAAAACCAAGAAGGTGTGGAATATCCCATATCCTTCATGAGCTATCCTCTCAAAACTCATGAGCTGAAGTATTCAAACATGGAGAATCATGCTTATGTAGTGGTCAAATCAGTTAAGAATTTCAAGTTTTATATCCTGAATTCACATACTGTCGTTTTAGTACCTGATACAATGGTGAAGTCCATTCTAACTCAATAGGAGTTTGGTACTAAAAGGGGCAATTAGATTGCTAAAATATAGGAGTTTGATCTTGACATCAAACTTACCAAACTTGTGTGAGGAAAGGGCCTTTGCCAGTTGATCATTGATAATATCCCCAAGGAGACATAAAATGAAGAAATAGAGGTCCAAGATGTGCCTACGGTCCTCTTCATCACTACTACTAATGAGTGGTATTCTGACATCAATCATTTTCTTACCTATGGTGAGTGTCCCACTCATCTATCTTATAAATAAAAATGAAATGTTAAGCTAAAGGCTGATAACTATGTCTTGTGGGATAATGGTTTGTATAAAAGAAGCCTTTATGGGGTATTTCTTCGCTGTATTGATAAGGTGCAACAAGGTAAACTTTTAGAGTCTTTCCATAATTTGGCCTGTGGAGGATATTTTTCTACACTAGTGACAACCCATAAAATTTTACGAGTGAGGTATTATTGCCTACGCTATTTCAAGATGCTTACAAATGGGTGCGTAGATGTGAATTATGTCAGTAGTTCATCAGAAAACCTCAATTAACTGTGTTACCCCTCAAGCCAGTGGTAATCGAAGAACCTTTTTAACAATGGGGTATTGATTTCATTAACACAGTCAACCCGTTTTCAAGTGTTGGGCATGATTATGTCCTCACTGTGACTGATTACTTTACCAAATGGGTGGAAGCCATTCTATCTAAGCATGCTACTTCAGAAGTGGTATGTAATTTTCTTAAGGAAAATAATATTTTCTAGTTTTGGGTTCCAACTAAAATTGTAACAGATAATGTAGCCTATTTCTCTTCTTATGAGATTACCCAGTTCTACTTTTATTATGAAATTACCCTCTCCCACACTTTTGATTATTTTCCACAAGGAAATGGCCAAGCAGAATCAAGCAACAAGAACTTGGTTACTATTATCAAGAAACTGGTAGATGATAATCAGAGGACTTGGCATAAAGCATTGTTTGACACTTTGTGGGTAGATAGGATTACACCCAAGAGGGCCATAGGCATGTCACCATTCCAATTTCTATATGGCTTAAATGAGAAGATACCAATCACTTTAGAACTACCAACGCTTAGGTTAGCAAAGGCAATCAAAGATTCAACCTATGAAAATTTAATTGACAAAAGGATCATGTGTCTAACCAAATTAAATAAGCAATGAACCATGGTGGTGGACCAGATTACTGTCCATCAGAATTAGGTGAAGAAAATCTTTGACAAGAGGGCCAAGATTCATGATTTTCAGATTAGAGATCAAGTCTTATTGTGGGACAAGAGGAGAGAACCAAAAGGAATGCACGACAAATTTGATTCTTTGTGGAGAGGTCCATTTACCATTTGTCAGATCTGTGGTAGAATAGCTTCTTGCTAGAGTATCAAGATGGAACACCATTCTCATTGCCTCACAGTGGGTATCATCTGAAGCACTTCAATATTTGAAGTATTAGATGAGTTCACTTGTACATATGTATAGTTTTTGTGTTGTTTGTTTTCTTTTGGTTTTTCATGTCTTTTATTTTTTGGCTTGACTTCGTAGCCCAATGGATTGGATGAAGGTACTTAGAGACTAGTTTCTGCTCTTGTCAATCGGTTTGATCAATGGAAGTTCCTCATTAGGAGCTAGATGTTGTTCCCAAAATTAGCTACACTCATTTTTGGAACAACTCCTATGAAACTTGTCCATTTTGTATTTTTCTCTTTAAGTTCATTTTTTGAGGAAAGTTTTTCTTGTTCTTGCATTTGCTCAACTGGCATCATTTAAAGTTTGTGATGATCTCTTATTACATTTTCCCAAAAAACAAAAATTGTTACAATCTCGATGCAGCTAGAGGATAAATTTTTTGTTTCTCAGAGTTAGTGTTTTCTAGTATTTTCATGCAAGGGTGGCATTTTTTTCCACCACTGCATTTATTTTTATGACTTTCATGCAAAAGCAACATTTTTTGCTACCCTCACATCTGTCATACAAGAGCAGAAATTTTTACCACCCTTGCATATTTTTGATCCCTTCCCTATAGGAGTAATAATTTTCACTACCCCTGCATATCTTTTTGACCTCCCATGTAGAGGTGGTGATTTTTGTTGCCCTGCACTATCTCAATTTTCATGTGTATCATTTATGGCCATGCACATCAAGTGATTGGGGGTAATTTTTGCCCCCATTTAATCTCTTTTTCCCTCATTTCAACCTCATTCTTCCATTCCTTCTCAAGCTCTCTACCTCTGGACAATCAAGTAAGCAAGAGGAAGCACATTTTTGCTAGATTCAAGCCTTGTTTTGCATTATTCTTCAGGTATGGTTTTGTTTTTGTTTTTATTTTATTCTCTCTTCTCTTCTTAGGTTATTTTTATTTATTTATCTTTTAATTTTTTATTTTTTCTTCTCTTTTCTCTCCTACCTCTTTTTCCCAGACCAAATGAGGATATCAAACTGACCTTCACCATGCCTCAACCCACTTCTTTCCACTCTTCCCGTTCGGCCCTTCTCCTCTCATGTTAGGGCAATGAATATCACTGCCCTCACATCTCCCAAATCCTTACCCATGTAAGGGCAGAAATTTTTTCCACCCTAACACAAGTCTCTAACCATCCAAATAACATGCATCAGTGACAATTTTTGTTGTTGATGCAAATGACCTAGACTAGGTGTAAGGGCAGCAAAAATCACCACCATTACACTAGACTTCCCTACCAAGTGCAAGGGCAGTGATTTTTGCCACCCTTACATGTTTAACTCCTTCAACATGCATCGACGACATTTTTTTTCCATTGATACATCCTTGTTTTTAACTCAATGTGCATGGGTGGCAAAATCTGCCACCTATGCACATAGAACCCTTTCCACATGCAAGGGCGACAAATTTTACTGCTCGTGCATATTTTCTCCTCATTTTTTCTAACTCTAAGGAAAATAAATTCTCATTTTTTGATCCCACTCTCTCTTTCCTTTCACTTTTTGAATTTATCTTGCCTTAGCCCTTTCAAGCATGTTTCCCTAGTCATGATCACCCAATGTAAAATTTTCCCAAATTGCCAATTTTTTCCTAATTGTGCGATCATGACTCTTATCACAGTTCCTCCTCAAGATCCTTATTTATCAACATGCTTTCAACAAAGGCTCATCTCGATGACCAAATATTCTCTAAAGAAGTCAAAGGTGATGAAGTACAAATATCAAGGTGTTTTTTCAATCACCTTGGTCACTTCTAATGTTAATGACATTAGTGACACAGAGATCGGCCACATAGATATGGCTGACTACATGGAGAGGACCAAGGCAAAAATTCCAAGCTCCAAAATGAAGAGGATAATTGAAAGAAATATCCATTTTGTCTCCTCATTTTTTATGGTGGCACATCACACAGAGTTCATCCTCTAGTGTGCCCAATTCTACAATAAAGAGACCAGAGTTGTGTCAGATACTAATGGCAACGTGGTAATTCAATTGGACCCCAAATTCATTGATAAAGTTCTCATGTGCCCTCTTACTACTGAAGTATTGAAGATTGACTTCATTGAAGCACAAAAGGAATATGACAAAGATCTTGAGAAGGTGAAGAAAGTTATCAACAATAGATCGCTAAAAATTCCCAGAGCCAACTTATCCAGATGGCCATAGAACTTTTTGAGGAGTGACTTTTTAGAGAAAGTTGGTGACTTAATTACTCTTTTCATCAGGGTCTGAGGTTTATGCTTTTCTTCTCAATTTTATGAATGGTTGTATCCCTTCATCAAGATAATTCTCCAAGGGAAACAAGTCATCTTCTGGGGTGAATAGATCAGTAATGCTCTACATGAGCAATTAACAAAAGTGTCTACTACTTCGAAGTTCTATATGACTTCATACCTGGTGTACATTGCAGCTTCAATGAGAACCTTTATAGGTTTGATGTCAGAGGGAGATAGAAAAACCACCTTTGTATATCAATATTACCATTAGCTAACATTAAAGGGATCAATCCATCACTTTTAGAGGGTAAATGATGCCTTTTTTGCAATATTTTTATGTGTTTTTGACCCTTAATTAGAACAGAAGAGAGTATCAAATGAATCTAGACTGTTGTCAATGACTTCGGCTGTATGTTCTTATAATTCTCTACTTTTTTCTATCTATGGGTTGGATTTTTCCAAGGCTATCCCTATATGCTCCTTACATTTTCTTCTGATAAATTAGTCTTAATGGAGCTGTATAGACAAATTATTGTCATGCATAATAAACGGATGGAACTTAAGAAACCAGGTTTCAGATTCCCAATTGAAATTGACAGATACTCGATATTGACTGTTGTAAAAGCAAGGGTAATGGAGACCAAAATGCAACTAGTCACCATGACGCATTTCAAAATAAATCCTAATTTTGACTACAGGGGTGTCAAAGACATGATCAAAAGGAAGACTTAGTTTCATGAACCCATGAATGAAGACGTTTGGATAGATTTGAGGATAGTAGAAGATATTAGGAAAATGGACTACTGCAGACTGTATCTAGAACAAATTAAATATCTAGGGCTCACTGATATTCCTCCAAATTTGGTAGATGACAAAGATCTGATTAATAATAGATACTTTGCTGACATAGTCGCTAACTCTCCTCTTCCTCTGATTTAATGGTCTAAAAAAGAGTTGACCTCTTTGAGGATGAGATTTGAACCAATATTAGCTAACACCAATGATTGGTTAGCAAACAAAGGGATCACATTAAAATAATTCATCATAGGATCAGAGGCTAAATTCCAAGAAGAGACAAGGAAGAGAGAAGAAAATAAAACAAAGAATAAAAGTGACGTTCCTTCTCCTTCTAGGCCCCATAGGAATAGGATCATTTTTGTGTCAAAGAAACTAAAAGTTGCTGAGAAAGAACCATAGTCAATAGATATGGGGATTAAGGAACAAAGTACCAAAGAATAAGTGGTAGAATAAATGGAAATAGATGACAGGCCTATAGGTCAACAGGGGATGAAAACTCTATCTCCACAAGAGGGGGCGCAACCAGTCATAGGGATTTTTTCTTCTCCACCCCACTCACCTATTGAAACTCCTTCACCCATTTCTCCCATCATTATTCCCTCCTCTAATCCACCTCTCCTTTTAGAGTTATTTTTGGTGACCCTTAAGGCACTTCTAGAGATGTTCTTCGATCATCAGGATCCATTCCCAGTCTTTCATCTCTTTTCAACATTAGAGATAGTTCCACTTTCGACCAATCAGTGGCCGATGTAGTTTTGCCTGATACTACACCTACTACACCCACTATGCCCATTGTTCCCACCAGTAGTGTAGATGTTACCCCAGTGACACCAACTATAGGGACTATTGCTACTATAAGTGCTTCTACTCTTCCACCTTGATTGTCGACTTTCACACCCAAAAGAAAAAAGCAATCCATCTCTTCAGATGACTTTGACTTCAGTAAAATAATACCGGTGAAAGATAAGATCCCCAAGAAGCCCAAAATCCTTCCAAAAATTATTGGAGATAAGGGGCACAAATTTTTGGAGATAGCCAAACTCTGATAAGATGTAACCCTTGAGAATTTTGATATGAGTAGCTATTCCATTTCTCGAGTTGAGTTAGGGAAAATAACTCATGTGGGGGCCAAGAGTGATTTGAAATTTATAATGGATATCATGGTCAAAAAATTTGATAGAGAGAGAGAAATGAAAGATTATTACAAAGCAAAGGTGGAATAATTGATCGCAGTGCTCAAGAAATTCACTTTTACTCCAGAAGTGGCAACTCCTGAGGCCTTCTCCGTAGATGATCCTGTAATCCATAAAGTAGAGAAGACCTATCTAAAGGGAAAAGTACTTGAAAATTACCTAAATAAGATGCATACATAATGGATTTCCTTGTTTACAGAGGTGGCTGAGAAGACAAGTAAAATAAAGAAAATGAGAACAGAGTTAGAAGACCTTATCAATATTATTTCTCAAGATATTGATAGCATAAATAAATATCTTAGAAAGTGGATAGAGATGAAAGCGCTAAAGAAATGTACCTTAGTATCAATTGACGTCATTGCCAATAGATATTCTTATATTGAAATCAAAGAATCACTAATATAAAGGATCAAAATACTTAAGGAACTGATCAGCGACCTCAAATCTTCCAAGGACGTCAGTGAAGAAAACGACACTAGCATGTTGAAAAAATTAGAGGAGTTGCCTTACAAACTCACCTCTCAAGACAACCAATTTATTTTAGTAGAGGAAATGATTCAAGAATTCAAAGGTATGATCCAAAGGGAATTTGAGGAGAAAGCTTTCTCAATAGCTTCTGTGGATAATATTTTAGATAATCAGTTAACCTTGGATAATCTAAGAACAAGGTTAACTAGTCATGTGAAAGCAATCACAATGATGAGAGATGCTACAGTCAGAGCTAAGGTGATTTTAAAAAATACTATTGCACTAGATAGTATCAGGATATAGGCATCTATCACCATGTACGATGCTCATCTAAAGAAGTTCGGCGACAAGAGTTGAAATATTCTTCCATACTCTCTTCTTCATTCTTCTCATGTTCTTTGTAATTGACTTAAGACATTTTCACATGCACTTTTATAATATGTAATTACATGTAAAAATCCAAAAAAGTCCCAAAGTCAATGCTGACTCATCTTTGACTAGGTTTTCAATATTTAAGTCTTTTTTCAATTTTGAAAGTTTTTCCCTATATATATAGAGGGAGCCTCTTTTGTAAAAGATCTCTAGATAATTGAAAGCAAAAAATCTACTAAAATTGAGATACTTCTTGAGACTTTGATCTCAGTTTGTAAATCAAATTTTCTTGAATAAATGAGAAATAGGTTATTTTCAAACTTTGTGTTGAGATAATTTGTATTATTTAGGAGATTGTTCTTATGTTCTCTTTCCTAATAATCTCTCATCTATTTGATTAAATAAGTAAAGTGTGTGTGAAAATTATTTGAAGACATTTTGAAGGATATTAGAAAGACTTTGAACTACTTTTATCTTTTGTGATCTTGTTATCTATTGTAGTTTTAGCTGAAGACTTTGAGCTTTACTTCATTCTACTATTAAGAACACTTCGAATCAGTGAGGGAGGCAATGAAAGACTTTGTGCTTTCATGGGTTTTCTTGTGGACCTAGTTACTACTCGAAGAGATTTTCTATTATTTGTTGAATACCATTTTTGAAAGAAGAGGAATACTTTCAGTCATCAACCAGAATTTCTCTTTTGCTCTATGAACATCATCTCTAAAAAAGAGAGATGGATGGTTTTATCCTATCCTGAGTATTATTTTCTACTTTATATATATATATATATATATATATGATTTATAGGGAACCTCCCCTTGATGAGAAGAGAGATTTATCTCATTAGGATGTGGTAAACCCACACTTTTTGCCATATAAATCTTCTTGTACTATGGTTGATATACCCATTTTGCCATCAATTAGCTGATGACAAAATATTCAGCTAATAACTTTTGGTGACTCTGTTGGGGATTACGAACATGCATTTTGAAGCCTCAAGCTTCAACTTGAAACATCTCTAGTCCTTTTTCATTTTACACTCTGGCAGATCCACTGTACACATGAAGTTAGAGAGCTCAAGGTATTGTTGATCCTATATTCGAGTTGGTGTGACAAACTAACTTTGAGATCTCTCCTCTACCATCTCACCTTCAATGAACCAGGAGTTTTCCTCCTTCCAACATCAAATCTCCCATACCTGGTGAAGCTTCTTGTCTCAATATTAGTAAGGTTTTGTTTATATTGACCCCACCAAGATTTGTTATCCTACCATTCAATCATCATATCATAATGGCCCAAGGTCCTTTGAGCAACTATGTTGGTCCTCTTAATCTGACCCCACTTTTACACAAACTACCTCGTAGTTTGAGAAAGAATTTCTCTAAATTCTATGGTAATGGGAAGGTTCATCTTGATGAGTATATTGTTGCCTTCTCTATAGCATGTGGTGTAATAGGTGTGGAATATAAAGATGTAGCAATGAGACTTTTTGTAAAAAATTTGTAAGGCACTACCACAGATTGGTTTTACCACCTTCAAGCTCAAACTATAACTGAGTAGAATACACTCAAATCCAAGTTTAAGGCTAGGTTTAAACTTGTTGAAGACGCACATGCCTTGTTGACTTAGCTTACACAAATGAAGAAAGAGCCTCATGAGTATATGAGGGATTTCATAGCAAAATTCAATAAACTAAGGAACTGAATTCCTATGATTTCTTAGCCAACGCTAGAAAATTTCAAGTGCTTTTTCATCAACTCGTAACTTCTTGAAGTGAGTTTCTTATTGAGGCAGGTTGGTCCTATGAATCTCATTGTGGCTCAAAATCTGGCTACTGAGGTGGAAGATGATCTTATTCTAGTAGGTAAGATTAGAAAAGACTCAAATAAAAATAAATTTTCTTCATCTACTAAAAGTTCTTCCACGAGCATCACAGATCTTATAGTGCAAAAATTGACGAATGAACTATTAGCCTTGAAAAGATAAATGGCCCAAGGTATGTATGCTCCTCCTTATTGAGATATGCCAAGAAAGACATTCCAGAACCAATCATATCAAGGCAATGCTGTCAAAAATCAAGGGCAACCAAACTGCCTGCCTCCTCCACACGAGAAGCTTACCATTGAAGCAACACCTACTAATTCAGTAGTTGGTTACCTAAAAATTGAACATGATTTCTCATTCCAACTTGAGTTAGACCAATAAGATGATGCTAATATCTTCATAGAACTAGAAGAAAAATTAGCTGTCGACTCTAATATTGGTTTCCTAGATTATTAGGATGAAGCTAGAAGTAAGGGAGAAGTGTTTGATGGATCCTATGTTATTTTACTAGATCCTAGAACCAGTCAACTCAATAAGTTGATAAATAAAAATTAGGAGAAGAACTTTAGCTGGTAGTTTCTATCGCTAAACAAGAGACTTCATTGCCTTTCCAACCAAAGGATCAGGTAACTAATAAGAAAGTAAGTACCTCAAACCATCCCATACCTTCTACTTCTATTTCTCAGACCAGTGCCACACCCACTAAAGATTAGGATGATGGGATCCCTTCATCTGTCTCTAACTCATTTCAATTATTTGATATAATTTATCATGCCAAAAATATTAAGATTCAAATAACCGATATTGAGTATTTATGAGCCAATCTTGAATAATTTGATAGATTGGTAGAATACGTGAAAAATAAAACTTCCCCTATAAGACAAGATTTTTCAAAGATGACTCATGACTCTTTCAAGAATAAATTTATCCATAATAATCTGGTCCCTACTCCTCTCAACGCTCCTAGGAAAATAGAACCTTTATATGTTTTCCTATTAATAAATGGTCATAAATTGAGTAACTACATAATAGACTCGAGAGCTTCTGATAATGTTATGCCTACCAAAGTAGCAAATTCTCTTAGTCTTACTTTAACTAAGACATTTGGGAGGTGTTTCTCCATGGAAAATAAGCAAGTCCCACTCCTGGGTCAAATCAAAGATGCCCAATTTGTGTTTATAGCTTTTCTAGAAAAGAGAATCAAAATGACAGTTTTGATGGCCGATGTTCCAGCCTCTTACAGCATCCTTCTTGGGCAAAATTTCTGCAAGGATGTTGGTGGTGAATTAAGCATGGACCTATCTGAGGCAAAGATCCCAGTCAAAGTTGTTATGCAAAAATTGCTCCCTAAGAAGGAAGCAAAGTATGTGGTTACCAAAACATTAGCACCTGAAGCTCAAATTCTATTTGAGTCTTTAGGCATGGGTAACTACTTTTTGTCCATGAAGGAAGTCCATGAGATGCCTGACAAAATTCCTAAATGTGTCAACCTAAAAATTAGTTCAGATAAAATAGAAAAAAGATTGGTGGAGCACATTGTAAGTGTAGAAGAATCTCTCCTACCAAACAAAAAAGAATCTAAGGAAAAATTAGTGTCTGATGAGGTATGGATTCTAGAATTTGATGGTAGTTGCTCCTCTACCAGCTTAGGAGCTAGAATTATGTTGATATCTCCCCAAATAGATATTTTTCCTTCTTCATACAAGTTGTAGTTCAACAACACCAACAACACAACTGAGTACGAATCTCTACTCCCATGGAATTTAATGACCGAGCTGATGCACTGACTATTTTAGCAACTCTATTGGTTCTTCACCATGATTTCAAAGGAGATAGGTACACTATTAAATTGGTATTTCAACCAAGTGTACCTAATAATCTCAGTCATTGGTAGGTGTTTAACAATGACAACTAAATCATTTCCTTCTTGGAGCAAAAAAAGAGGTTTAAACAACTTCATTTCGATGGTAGTGAACCTCGAAAGCTTGAATCAGCCCCTGAATCAAGTGCAAATGTAGGTGAAAAATTCCTACAACTCAAAGAAAATAAAATCCCAAAAGGTTTAATTTTCCTTAAGAAGCTATTTGACAAACATGATAGGTTCATTAAATAGCAGCAAAAAGATTTAAGCTCCTCCCAGGAATTCGATCGAGTAAATTTAGGTACCAAGGAAAACTCCAAAGTGGTGAACATTGAGAAATGTTGCACTCAAGAAGAAAGGTTCAAGTTCACTGCTCTGCTCTGCCAGTATATAGATGTCTTAGATTACTCTTATGATGATTTGAAGTTACTCTGACTTGAATAAATCTGCCATAACATTCCTCTCAAAAGTGATTCAATGTCTTATAAGCAAAAATCTAGTCAGTATAATCTGAAGATATTAGGTACTATTCTATTTGAAACAAAAAAAATATTGAATGCTAGGATAATTTTTCCAATCCATCATTCCACATGGATTGCAAATATAGTCCCTATGAGGAAGAAGAATGGTTAAATTCACATCTATGTAGATTTTAGTAATTTAAATTAGTCATCCTTAAAAGATAACTATCATCTCCCTATCATAGATCAAGTTTTGCAGACAGTGACAGGTTCAGAGATGTTATCAATATTGGACGGCTTCTCAAGGTACAATCAAGTTGAAATTGAAAAAATATACCAGCATAAGACTACCTTCACCACACCTTGGGGCACCTTTACTTATCGAAGAATGCCATTTAGTCTGATAAATTTTGGCACCACTTTTTAGAGAGCAATAGACCTTACTTTCAAAGATAAAATAGGTAAGTTCATTATAGTATACTTGGATGATTTAATAGTCTTTTTCAAGCATCATCCTGACCATGTACATCATTTACAACAAGTGTTGGAATGCTGCCGCCAGAATGGCATTTCTCTAAATCCCAAGAAATCTATTTTTGGGGTAACAGAAGGGAAACTTCTCAGGCACTTGTATTCCAAGAAGGCATAAAAATTGACTTAGATAGAGTCAAGTCCATCTAGGAGCTTACCCTGCCCACAAGTAAGATGGTAGTTCACTCTTTCTTTGGAAAAGTTAATTTTTAACGAAGATTCATCCCAAAGTTTGCTAAGAAGACTCACCACATTGTGAACATGATGAAGAGCAAAGCCATTTTCTAGTGGACTACAGAGGGCAAGTTAGTGTTCAAAGACATCAAAAAAGCAATCACTCACGCACCAATTCTGGTTTGTCTAGATTACACTAAAGACTTCAAGATATATAGCTATGTTCCTAGCGTACACTTTTAGTTATTTTAGTTCAACAGAACCAAGAAGGTGTGGAATCTCCCATATCCTTCATGAGCTATCCTCTCAAAGCTCATGAGCTGAAGTATTAAAACATGGAGAAGCATGCTTATGTGGTGGCTAAAGTAGTTAAGCATTTCAGGTTTTATATCCTAAATTCACATACAGTGGTTTTAGTACCTGATACAATGATGAAGTCCATTCTAACTCAACAAGAGTTTGGTACTAAAAGGGGCAATCGGATTGCTAAAATTTAGGGGTTTGATCTTGACATCAAACCTACCAAACTTGTGTGGGGAAAGGGCCTTTGCCAGTTGATCATTGATAATATCCCCAAGGAGACAGAAAATGAAGAAATAGAGGCCAAACATGTGCCTATGGTCCTCTTCATCACTACTACTGATGAGTGGTATTCTGACATCACTCATTTTCTTACCTATGGTGGGTGTCCTGCTCATCTATCCTACAAAGAAAAATGAAATGTTAAGCTAAAGGTTGCTAAGTATGTCTTGTGGGATAATGGTTTGTATAAGAGAAGCCTTGATGGGGTATTTATTCATTGTGTCAATAAGGTGTAACAAGGTAAATTTTTAGAGTCTTTCCACAATTTGGCCTATGGAGAACATTTTTTTGCACCAGTGACAGCCCATAAAATTCTAAGAGTGAGGTATTATTGGCCTACTCTATTTCAAGATGCTTACAAATGAGTGCGTAGATG
Source organism: Torreya grandis (assembly GCA_037957365.1). NCBI lineage: Eukaryota > Viridiplantae > Streptophyta > Pinopsida > Cupressales > Taxaceae > Torreya > Torreya grandis. Next base: position 298,904 of record JARHVA010003286.1, read on the forward strand.
TGAATTATGTCAGTAGTTCATCGAGAAACTTAAATTGGCTGCATTACCTCTCAAGCCAATGGTAATCGAAGAGCCTTTTCAATAATGGGGTATTGACTTCATTGGCACAGTCAACCCATCTTCAAGTGCCAGGCATGATTATGTCCTCACTGTGACTGATTACTTTACCAAATGGGTGGAAGCCATTCCAACTAAGCATGCTACTTCAGAAGTGGTATGTAATTTTCTTAAGGAAAATATTATTTCTTAGTTTGGGGTTTTAACTAAGATTGTAACAAATAATGTAGTCTATTTCTCTTCTTATGAGATTACCCAGTTCTACTTTTATTATGGTATTACCCTCTCCCACACCTTGATTATTTTCCACAAGGAAATGGCCAAGCAGAATCGAGTAACAAGAACCTAGTTACTATTATCAAGAAACTGGTAGATGATAATCAGAGAACTTGGTATAAAGCATTGTTTGATGCTTTGTGGGAAAATAGGATTACATCCAAGAGGGCCATAGGCATGTCACAATTCCAAATTCTGTATGGGTTGAATGCAGAGATACCAATCACTCTAGAACTACTAACACTTAGGTTAGCAAAGGCAATGAAAGATTCAACCTTCAAAAATTCAATTAACAAAAAGATCATGTGTCAAATTAAATTTAAATGAGCAATGAACCATGGTGGGACTGTATTACTATACATCAGAATTAGGTGAAGAAACTCTTTGATAAGAGGGCCAAGTTTCATGATTTTTAGAATAGAGATCAAGTCTTATTGTGGGATAAGAGGAGAGAACCAAAAGGAATGCATGGCAAATTTGATTCTTTGTGGAGAGGTCCATTTACCATTCATCAGGTCTATGGTGAGAATAGCTTCTTGTTAGAGTATCAAGATGGAACACCATTCTCATTACCTCACAGTGGGTAGTATCTAAAGCACTTCAATCCTTGAAGTATTAGATGAGTTCACTTGTACATATGTATAATTTTTGTGTTGTTTGTTTTCTTTTAGTTTTTTGTGTCTTTTCGTTTTTGGCTTGACTCTGTAGCTCAGTGGCTTGGATGAAGGCACTTAGAGACTAGTTTCTACTCTTGTCAATTAGTTCGATCAATGGAAGTTCCCCATTAAGAGCTAGCTATTATTCCCAAAATTAGCTATGCTTATTTTTAGAACAACCCCTATGAAACTTGTTTGTTTCGTGTTTTTCTCTCTAAGTTCATTTTTTGAGGCAAGTTTTTCTTGTTCTCACGTTTGCTCAACTGGCATCATTCAAAGTTCATGACATTCCCTTATTACATTTTCTCAAAAATGCAAAAATTGTTATAATCTTGATGTAGCTAGAGGACAAAGTTTTCATTTCCTAGAGTTAGTGTTTTTTAGCATTTTCATGCAAGGGTAGTATTTGTTGCCACCACTGCATTTATTTTTGTGACTTTCATGCAAAGGCGGCATTTTTTGCCACCCTTGCATCTGTCATACAAGAGTAGTGATTTTTGCCACCCTTGCATCTTTTTGATCCCTTCCATGTAGGAGTGGCAATTTTTGCTTCCCCTACATATATTTTCAACCTCCCATGTAGAGGTGGCAATTTTTTCCATCCTTACACTGTCTCAATTTTTGTGCATGGCATTTATGGCCACACACGTCAAGTGGTTAGGGGCAATTTTTGCCCCCATTTAATCTCTTTTTCCTCATTTTAACCTCATTCTTCCATTCCTTCTCCTAATCTCTACCTCTGGATGATCAAGCAAGCAAGAGGAAGTGCATTTTCACTAGATTTGAGCCTCATTTTGCGTCATTCTGCAAGTAGAGTTTTGTTTTTGTTTTTATTTTGTTCTCTCTTCTCTTCTTAGGTTGTTTTTCTTTTTTTATCTTTTAAGTTTTCTTTTTTAATTCTATTTCCTCCCCTACCTCTTTTTCTCAGACCAAATGAGGCTATCAAACTGACCTTTGCTGCACCTCAACCCACTTCTTTCCACCCTTCCCATTCTGCCCTTTTCCTCCCGTGTTAGGGTGGTAAATTTTGCCACCCTCACATCTCCCAAATCCTTACCCATGTAAGGGTGGTGATTTTTGCTACCCTGACAAAAGTATCTAACCATTCGAATAATGTGCACCAGTGTCAAATTTTTCCACTAATGCAAACCAACCCATACTAGGTGTAAGGGTGGCAAAAATCACTACCATTACACTAGATTTCCCTACTAGGTGCAAGGGCAGTAATTTTTGCCACCCTTACATGTTTAAATCCTTCAACATGCATCAGAGATAATTTTTTCCACTAATACATCCTCTTTTTTAACTCAACATGCACAGGTGGCAAAATTTTTTGCCTATGCACACAGAACCCTTTCCACATGCAAGGGTAGCAAATTTTGTCACCTGTGCATACTTTCTCCCTATTTTTACTAACACTAGGAAATTTTCATTTTTCTCATTTTTTGATCCCACTCTCCCTTTCCTTTCACTTTTTGACTTGCTCTCACATCAGCCCTTTCAAGCGCATTTCCTTAGTCATGATCACCCAATGTGCAATTTTCTCAAATTGTCAATTTTTTCCTAATTGTGTGATCTTGACTCTTATCACAGTTCCTCCTCGAGATCCTTCTTCATTAACATACTTTTGATAAAGGCTCATCTTGATGACTGAAGCTTCTTTAAATAATTCAAAGGTGATGAAGTACTAATATCAAGGTGTTTTCCCAATCACCTCGATCACTTCTAATGTCGACAATATTAGGGACACATAGATCGGCAACGTAGATATGGCTAAGTTTGTGGAGAGGACCAAGGTGAAAAATCCAAGATCTAAAATGAAGAGGATAATTGAAATTAATATCTATTTTGTCTCCTCTTTTCTTATGGTGGCACATCACATAGCATTCATCCTCCAGTGCACCCAATTCTACAACAAAGAGACCAGAGTTGTGTCAGATATTAGTGGCAATGTGATAATTTGACTGGACCCTAAATTCATCGATAAAGTTTTCATATGCCCTCCTGCTACTGAAGTATTTAAGATTGACTTTTTTAAAGCATAAAAGGAATATGATAAAGATTTTGAGAAGGTGAAGAAGGTTATCAACAATAAATGGCTGAAAACTCCCAGAGCCAACTTATCTAGATGGCCACAAAACTTTTTGAGGAGTGACTTTATAGAGGAAGTTAGTGACTTAATTACTCTTCTCAGTAGGGTTTACCCTCTTCTTCTCAATTTCATGAATGGATGTATCCCTTTATCAAGATAATTCTCTAAGGGAAACAAGTCATCTTTTGGGGTGAACAGATTAGCAATACTCTGCATAAGAATTAACAAAAGTGTCTACTATTTCAAATTTCTATATGACTTCATACCTAGTGTACATTGCAGCTTCAATGAGAACCTTTCCAGGTTTGATGTCAAAGGGAGATAGAAAAACCACCCATGTATATCAATATTACCCTCAGCTAACATTAAAGGGATCAATCCATCACTTTATGAGGGTAAATGATCCCTTGTTTGCAATATTTTTGTGTTTTTTGACCCTTAATTAGAACATAAGAGAGTATCAGATGAAGCCTTGACTATTTTCAATGACTTTGGCTGTATGTTCTTACAATTCCCTACTTTTTTCTATCTATGGGTTGGCTTTTTCCTAGGCTATCCTTATATGATCCCTAGATTCCTTCTGATAAATTGGTCCTAATGGAGCTATGTAGACAAATTATTGTCATGCATAATAAACAGATGGAACTTAAGAAACTAGGTTTCAGATTCTCAATTGAAATTGATAAATACTCGGTATTGACTACTGCAAAAGTAAGGGTAATGGAGACTAAAATGTAACTTGTCACCATGAAGCATTTCAAAAGAAGGACCAATTTTGACTATAGGGGTGTCAAAGACATGATCAAAAGGAAGACTTAGTTTCATGAACCCATTATCGAAGATGTTTGGATAGATTTGAGGATAGTAGAAGATATCAAAAAATAGACTACAACAAACTATCTCTGAAACAAATTGAATATCTAGGGCTCACTGATATTCCTCCAAATCTGGTAGATGACAGAGATCTGATTAATAGCAGATACCTTGCTGAAAAAGTTGCTAACTCTCATCTTCCTCCGATCTAATGGTCTCAAAAAGAGTTGACCTCTTTGAGGATGAGATTCAAACCAATATTGGCTAACACTAATGATTGGTTAGTAAACAAAGAGATCACATTAAAAGAATTTATCACAGGATCAGAGGTTGAATTCTAAGAATAGACAAGGAAGAGAGCAGAAAATAGAACAAAGAATAAAAGTGACGTTCCTTCTCCTTCTAGGCCCCATAGGCTTAGGATCATTTTTGTGTCAAAGAAACCAAAAGTTTCTAAGAAATAACTAGAGTCAATAGATATGGGGATTTAGGAACAAATCACCCAAAAATAAGTGGCAAAATAGATGGAAATAGATGATAGGCCTGCACGTCAATAGGGGATAGAAACTCTATCTCCACAAGAGGGGGCACAACCAGTCATAGGGATTTTTTCTTCTCCACCCCACTCACTTTTTGTAACTCCTTCACCCATTTCTCCCATCAATATTCCCTCTTTTGGAGCTACCTCTCTTTTTAGAGTTATTTTTGGTGACCCTCAAGGTGCTTCTGGACATGTTCTTTGATCATCAGGGTCCATTCCTAGTCTTTCATCTCCTTTAAACATTAGAGATAGTTCCACTTTTGAACAGTCAGTGGTTGATGCAATTTTGCTTGATACTACACCTACTACACCCACTAATCCCATTTTTCCCACTAACATTGCAGATGTTACCCTAGTGACACCAACTAGAGGGACTGTTGCTACTATAAGTGCATCTGCTCTTCCACCTTGGTTGTCCACTTTCACACCCAAAAGGAAAAAGTAAGCCATCTCTCCAAATGACTTTGACTTTAGTAAAATAGTACCGATGAAGCTATGATCCTCAAGAAGCCCAAAATATTTTCAAAAATGATTGGAGATAAGGGGCACAAATTTTTGGAGATAGCCAAACCCCCATAGGTTGTAACCCTTGAAATTTTTTATATGAGTAGCTACTCCATTTCTCAAGTTGAATTAGGGAAAATAACTCATGAGGGGGCCAAGATTGATTTGTAATATGCAATGGATATCATGGTCCAAAAATTTGATAGAGAGAGAGAAATGAAAGATTATTACAAAGCAAAGGTGGAAAAATTGATCGTAGTGCTTAGGAGATTCACTTTTACTCTAGAAGTGGCAACTCTTGAGGCCTTATCCATAGATGATCCTATAATATAGAAAGTAGAGAAGCCCTATCTAAAGGGAAAAGTACTATAAGTTTACCTAGATAAGATGCATACACAAGGGATTTCTTTGTTTACAAAGGTGGCTGAGAAGACAAGTAAAATGAAGAAAATGAGAATAGAGTTAGAAGACCTTATCAATATTATTTCTCAAGATATTGATAGCACAAATAAATATCTTAGCAAGTGGATAGAGATGAAAGTACTGAAGAAACATACGTTAGTATCAATCAACGTCATTGCCAATAGAGATTCTTATATTGAAATCAAAGAATCACTAATATATGAGATCCTGGTATTTAAGGAATTGATCAGTGACCTCAAATCTTCTAAGGATGCTAGTGAAGAAAGTGACACTAGCTTGTTGAACAAATTGGAGGAATTGCCTTGTAGACTCACCTCTCAAGACAACTAATTCATTTCAGTAGAGGAAATGATTCATGAATTCAAAGGTATGATCGAAAGGTAATTTAAGGAGAAAGCTTTCTCAATGGCTTCTATAGATAATATTTTAGATAATCAGTTAACCCTAGATAATCTAAGAACCAAGTTAACTAGTCATGCAAAAGCAATCACAATTGTGAGAGATGCTATAGTCAGAGCTAAGGTGATTTTTAGAAATACTATTACACCAGACATTATCAAGATACAGGCATCTATCGCCATGTATGATGCTCATCTAAAGAAGTCTGGTGACAAGAGTTGAACTATTCTTCCATACTCTCTTCTTCATTCTTCTCATGTACTTTTTAATTGACTTGAGACATTTTCACATGCACTTTTGTAATATGTAATTACATGTAAAAATATAGAAAAGTCCCAAAGTCAACGCTGACTCATCTTTGACTAGGTTTTCAATATTTAAGTCTTTTTCCAATTTTGAAGGTTTTTTCCTATATATATAGAGGGAGAATCTTTTGTAAAAGATCTCTAGATAATTGAGAGTAAAAAACTCTGCCAAAATTGAGATACTTTTTGATACTTTGATCTCAGTTTGTAAATCAAATTTTCTTGAATAAATGAGAAGCATGTTATTTTCAGACATTGTGTTGAGATAATTTGTGTTATTTAAGATATCATTCTTATGTTCTCTTTCTTAATAATCTCTCATCTATTTGATTAAATAAGCAAAGTGTGTGAAAATTATCTAAAGATATTCTGAAGGATATCATAGACTTTGAACTACTTTTATCCTTTGTGATCTTGTTATCTATTTTAGTTTTAGGTGAAGACTTTGAGCTTTACCTCATTCTACTATTATGAACACTTCGAATCAGTGAGGGAGGAAATGAAAGACTTTGTGCTTTCATGGGTTTTCTTGTGGACCTAGTTACTACTCGAAGAGATTTTTTGCTATTTGTTGAATACCATTTCTAAAGGAAGAGAAATACTTTCAGTCATCAACCAAGATTTCTCTTTTGCTCTATGAATATCATCTCTAAAAAAAGAGAGATGGATGGTGTTATCCTACCCTGAGTATTATTTTTTACTTAATTATATATATCATATAAGTGATGTATAGGGAACCTCCCCTTTATGAGAGGAGAGATTTATCTCATTAGGATGTGGTAAACCCACACTTTTTGCCATATAAATCTCCTTGTACTATGGTTGATATACCCATTTTTCCATCAGTTAGCTGATGACAAAATATTCACCCAACAAAATATTAATAGCTTATGAAATGAGGATGGGGGAGATAGACATAGTCAAGAGAGAAGCAACCTTTAAAGTAATAAAATCTACAAAATAAGAAGCCTCTATGCTTGATTCTGAGGAGACTAATGGTGAAGAAGTAAATATTTTTAGAAGACTGAAGAGAGGATCAGGTAATTATAAAGTAAAACTTTCATTCAATTGTTTTAACTATGGCAAGGTAGGACACTTCGCTACAAAATGTCTATTCAATAAGAAGGACAATGCCAAACAAGTTAAAAATATCAAAAAGTTAAAACTGCATTATGCTAAGAAGAAAATTGTCTTCAAGAATAAAATTGGGCTATATATAAAAGAAGAAAGTGACTTAGTAGGAGAAATTAATAGTGACATCTCTGATGATGAGAATGATTGTGCCTTTCTAGCTGAGGGAAATGAGTTCCTATTTATGGTAGAAGAATTCACTTCTTTGAATCAAGAACAAAAATGAAGATGAAGATTATGATGAAGGGGAAGAAGGTGAGATTGATCTTGAAGGTGAACTGGTGTGTGCTCTTAAAGAAATAAAAAAATTGAGAAAAGAAAACTCAACGTAGAAGAGGCATGAGAAGAAGGAGATTGAAAGGGCTAATCAAATGATTGTGATGATAAAAACTCAAGTTGAAGAAGCCACCAAAATAGTAAAAGTCATAAAAATGGATCTCCTATCAAAATCCAATGAATGCATAAGACTTGAAGTAGAAGTAGTATCCTTGAGGAAAAAACTTGAGAAGGCAAGAGACCATATAAGAAAAAGATTAAAGCTAAAAAAAAGATTAGAAGCTCTTAGTGAACTAATTAGTACATAAAATCCTTCAACTAAAAAGTCAGGTCTTAGATACGATAAATAAAAAGGATCCTCAACTTGTACATCAATGAACATGTATGATAAATTCAATAAAGGAGGAGAAGCAAAAGCTATTAATAGCAAAGAAGTGATAAAGGCAAAGACTAGAAAGGACATAAAGACTAATCCAAGGAAAGATGCAGAATGATACTTCAAAGTGATAGACCTAAAAAAGTAGAAATGTAAAAGTTTTCAATATACTACACTAGAGAATGATATGACCAGGTACACTCCTTCCTTTTATGGTTATTGTTTTAGTTTTAATTAGTTTGGTCATAAGTCTATTGATTATAGAGTCTTTCCTACTAAAATATTTAATTTTTCTAGTATAAATTCATTTGTTCCTTTGATATATTTAAATTTAATATGTTACAATTGTAATAATTTTGGACATATAGCTAAGTATTGTAGAGATAAGATTACAATGACAAAAAAGTATAGCTTAGGCAAAGGTAGGTTTTTAAACAAGAATAGAGTTTCAAAGGCCACTTTTAAAGGGAAGAGAAAGGAAAATAAGAGACCCAAAAAGATGTGGAAGGTGAAATATCAATCCTTGATTACTCAAACAACACTCCATGCCAAAGAGCAAAACTTGTGGGTCATAGACAATGGTTGCTCAAAGCATATGAATGGGGATAAGAGCAAATTCACCAATTTAAGTAGATGCAAGGAAGGGACTATTGATTTAGGTGATAACACTACAGTCAGAATAAGAGGCAAAGGAACCTTGCACATAGATGGAAAGCTCCTACACATGACATCCTATATGTTAAAGGTCTTAAACATAATATTTTAAGTGTAAGTCAGATGTGTGATAATGGTTATGAAGTCACATTTAATGTTGAAGGTTGTAAACTAAAAAGAGCTAGAAAAACTGTTACACAAGGAAGAAAAATTGAAAGTAACATAGACAACCTAATTGAAGAAAATGATGCAAGTTATCTCATGAGAATTTTTTATTATAGTTGGTTATGGCATAAAATAATGGGTCACATCAACTTCAATAATCTAGTTAAATTAAGCTCTAACATGTGTGTTAGACATTTTCCCAAAATTGTCAAACCTATAGACGTCACATGTAGAGCGTGAAAATTAAGAAAGTGGACAAGGGTCAAATTTGAAACAAAATAATATATGACCTCAAAACTCCTACAAGTAGTTCATACAAATTTATGTGGTCCTACTAGGACAAAAGGATCCAAAGGTGTATACTACTTTATGCTATTTGTAGATGACTTCTCGAGGATGACATGGGTAAATTTCTTGAAAGATAAATCATAAGCCTTTGAGAGATTCAAGATCTTCAGGGCCATGGTTGAGAATGAAATGGGAAGAAAAATTAAATGTCTAAGATCAGACAAAGGTGGAGAATTCACCTCCAATGAGTTTATAGAATATTTTGAGAAGCATGGGATTAAGAGACAGTACTTTGCTACATGAACTCCATAACAAAATAGAGTTGTAGAAATAAAAAACAAAACTATGAAGGAGATGGTTAGAACAATGCTAAAAGAGGTAAAAATTCCTGATGGATATTGGAAAGAGGTAGTTCAAAAAATAATATATATCCTAAATAGAGTCAAACTTAGGGTAAAGAGTGATAAAACCCCATATGAACTATGGTTTGGAAAACCTACATCTGTAAAATATTTTAGAGTCTCTGGAAGTAAGTGCTACATCAGAAGAAAAGAGGCCAACTAGGAAGTTTCAAATCAAGATGTGATACTCCACTCACAACAAAGCCTATGTGTGTTACAATAGATAGATGCATAAAATATTTTAAAGCATCAATGTCAAGGTATAAGAAGGATTCAAATAAGTTGAGCCTAATGAGGAGATCAGAATTGAAGAATCATAAGGAGCAAAAAATGAAGTAAAAGATAATGAAGAGGAGGAAAAAAAGAGTAAAAAGGCACTTGTAATGTTTGTTCAAAAAGAACATCCCAAGGACAAAATAATTGATAATAAAGATGAGGGTGTTCAGACTAGGAGAAGATATATATTATATAAGGATCAAGTAAACTTTGATCTACTTTTAAAAATTGAGCCTAAGACCTTCAATCAAGCCAACAAAGATGAAAACTTCCTAATAGCCATGGAAGAAGAACTCAACCAAATTGAAAAGAATAAAACTTGGGAATTAGTTCCTAGACCCTCAAACAAGAATGTAATAGTAACTAAGTGGGTTTATAGAAATGAACTCAATGAAGATGGAGAATTCATAAGAAATAAAGCTAGACTAGTGTGCAAAGGATATTCACAAGTACAAGGCATAGATTTTGAAGAAAAATTTTCTCCTGTGGTAAGACTGGAAGCTATTAGAATGTTCTTGGCATTCTCTATTTACAAGAAATTCAAAGTATATCAAATGGATGTGAAGTCAACATTCATAAATGTAAACTTAGAAAAGGATGTGTACATTGAACAACCAGAAGATTTTAGTTAGTAGAGAAATAAAATTATGTGTGTAAACTAAAGAAAGCTTTGTATGGTATAAAATAGGCACCTAGAGCGTGGTATTCATGATTGGATCAATACTTGTAATGAAAAGGTTTTAGAAAAGGATGCACATAAATCAATCTTACTTTAAATCAGAAGGTGAGCATATGTTGATTGTTATTGTATATGTGGATGATATTATCTATGGAGGTAGTGATAGTAAAATGTGCAAAGAATTTTTCATGCAAATGAAAAATGAGTTTGAAATGTTAATGCTGGGAGAACACTCCTTCTTCCTTGGTTTACAAATTTTACAAACTAATGAAGGGATATTCATATCTCAAGCAAAGTACATGAAGGAGATGCTCAATAAATTTGGAATGGAGGATAGCAAACCAGTTGGTACTTCCATAATGACTCGCTGCAAGCTAAGCAAGGAAGATGAGACTCCTGATGTAAATAATATGTTATTAGATTAATGATTGGTAGCTTGGTGTATCTAACATCATGCAAACAGTATGCATGGTTGCATGGTTTTAAGCATCCCCCAAAGAATCACATGTTAATGCTGTAAAAAGAATTTTTAGGTACATTAAGAGCATAATTGACTATGGGTTATGGTACATAACTAGCAAGGATCTTCCTTTGGTTGCATATACTGATGATGATTGGGAAGGAAGTGTGGATGATAGAAAAAGCACAAGTGGTGTTATTTCTAGGTAATAGACTTATGTCTTGGCTAAGCAAGAAGCAAGAATCAATTACACTCTCTACAACTGAAGCAAAGTATGTCACAACAACTGCTTACTACACTCAAGTCTTATGGATAAAGCAAACTCTCAAGGACATAAAGGTAGAATATCAAGCACCTATCTCTATTTATTATGATAATTCAAGTTCCATAAATTTATCCAAGAATCTAGTGCTGCATTCCAGAACCAAGCATATCTCCATAAAATATCATTTTTTTAGAGAAAAGGTAGCAAGTTAGGAGGTCACAATGGAATATGTGCCAATTAAGGATCAGATTGTAGATATATTTACCAAGCCTCTTCCTAAGGATCAATTAAAGTATTTGATAGAGAAGTTGGGAGTTATAGCTCCCACCCCATGTCGCTAGCCTCTTGTGATAGGTTAGAAGTCTAAGGGGACCATTACAGGCATTTTATTAAGCTCCTAGACTAAGAGTGAAGGCAATCTACTATGTACCTTACACATAATTTGTCATCTAATGTTAAGGAAGAGACTAAGGTATGTTGGATCTAGATTTCTATGTTCATCTATGTAAGAGATATATCTATTATTTATTGGTCTTTCAGACCAATGCTATATCTAGGATCAATTGAAGCATATGAAAGCTCGAAGAATCATAGGAATAGTTCATATCAGTGTGCATTATCCAAGGGTGATTCTTTTTTTTCATAATTCTCTATCTAGATAGGACTAAGGATTAGAATAGCTTAGTAGTAGTGTGTCTTATTGGTTTAGTAAACACTCTTTGTCATTAATGTCAAAGGGGGAGAAATCAAAATAAGAGCAAGCAAGCAGAATGAGAAGGGACTTTTGAGGATGTTTTTGCTCAATAAGGATGTTTTGCCATCAATGACAAAGGGGGAGATTGTTAGAAATTTGAGCAAGGAGATAGTTGACAATTTTGATATCATGATATAAAAAGCAGTCTGAGGACTGAACAGTTATCATTTCCATCTAGGGCAGCATGGAATTGTCATTGATGTCAAAGGTTAATATCCTTGATGTCATTGAGATTGAAACTAATCATGCATTAATGCCAAAGGTTGATTTGAGCAGACTTGTGGAGTAAATCATGTTTGTGAAGTGATCTTACTTATAAGAGGCAATCGAGATAAGTCAAGAAGAATAGAAAACTTGAAATAGTCTTGAAGAACTCCTTTAGAGGAATTCTTTTAGAAAGAATGGCAAGGACAACTCTTTCAAAAAAAATGTCAAGTCCTTCTCAGGCAAGTGTACCTTTTGAATTTTTTTTGAAGGATATCTTTTGAACATTCTAAAGGGCAAGTGAACCTTTTCAAAAAGTTCAAAGGGTATCTTTTGAATGTTTCGAAGGGCAAGTGGACCTTTTCAAAAATTTCAAAGGGTATCTTTTGAACATTCCAAAGGGCAAGTGGGCCTTTTCAAAAAGTTTGAAGGGCAAGTGAAACTTTTCAAAAAGTCTAAAGGGTATCTTTTGAACATTTTAAAGGGCATGTGGACACTTGCAGAAAAATTGAAGGGTAGATTTAAAAAAGTTTGAAGGGTGTCTTTTGAACATTACAAAGGCCATGTGGACACTTGCAGAAAAGTTGAAGGGTAGATTAAAAAAAGTCCAAAGGGTATCTTTTAAATGTTGTAAAGGGAATGTGGACACTTGTAGAAAAGCTAAAGAAATGATGTGGACAAATTTTTTGAATAAATGCCTTGCAGACAAAAAGTCTAAAGAAATGCCTTGTAGATAAAAAGTTTGAAGAAATGCCTCACAAACAAAAAGTTTGAAGAAATGCCTCACAGACAAAAAGTCTAAATAAATTCCTTGTGGATAAAAAGCCCAAAGAAATGACATGAAAAAAAAGTCTAAATAAATAATGCCGACAAAAATTTTAAAGAAAATATTTTTGAAGGACATCTCCTATTAAAAGCTAACGATGAATTCTTTCAAATAAATTGGAGGACACTTCAAGATGAAATGAACTTAGACAAAAAGTCCACAAAAATTGTCCTGAAGATATAAAGGCCCATAAAAATTTACATAAAGGAACCTTATGAAGGAATTAAAGTAAGGTTAAAAGATGAGAAAGTCTTGAAGGATCAACATTGCAAGAAATGTTACAAGAATGTTGCAGAAAATAAGATCATGCCAACATGTTGAAGTTTAACGCTCAATACAAAGGGTAAAGATTGAGCATATCAAGGATAATAGAAAGGAGAGGAAGCAAACCCATGATATAGAAAGTAGTGAGATGCAAAAAGGGAAGAAAATGAGCTTGATGGTTAGTGGCAAAGTAAGTATTAAAACTAATGCTACATTAAAAAATCAATGGCTCATGTATGATCAGTGCATTAGATCCAATGGTGCAAAGAAATATTGGATGATCCTCTGAGTGCACACACATTTAAAAAGTGTCAAAAGGTCATAAGGAAAGATCTAATAAAGAAACTAACATGAAATTGGTGTGATGAAAGAATTTAATAAAGCCCACAATCAATGTCTTCTAACTATTTGTAAAGGAACAAGTAGAACTAGTGATGAACTCAATATATCTTCACAGAGCTTGAGATAATTCAATCAAAGTGATTAAGGAAGTAGTGTAGTTAAGTATAAGTACAACTGAAAAAGATAGTAAAGCCATTTGAATGTTTACATTTGAAGAATGAATCAAGACACAAAGTTAGAGTCACATTAAATGCAAATCAGAAGTAATCGAGGAAGTGACATAGTTAAGTGTAATACAAGTGTAGATTCCAAAGACAATAAAGAAATTTAAATGTTTCCATGTGAAATATGAATCAAGACAAAAATTCAAATTCATATTGAATTTAGATCAGAAGTGATCAAGGAAGTGGCATAGTTAAGTGAAGTAGAAGTGCAGATGCCAAAGATAGTAAACAAATTTAAACATTTCTAAGTGAAGAATGAATTGAGACACAAAGTCAAAGTCACATTAAATGCAAATAAAAATCTTGAACTGGTTAAGTATAATTGAAGTGTGAACACTTTATAAATAGACAACCCTAAGATGTATCTATCTACATATGCTACAAATAGATGACTTCAATTGTGTTATATTTTACTACTGCTATGATAATAATTCCAGTGTTAACTCAAATTTTTTGAGTGAGGGCATATGTAGATAGCATAAAAATGGCAAAGAAAATAAGGTGTGTCATAGTAGAATACATTTAGACACAAAGAGATAAAGATAGATAAGTTGAGAAGGCACACAATGAAATTGCAGTTATAGACTAAACTTGTAATAGAAAAGTGAACAAGATTCATTCTAAATCTATTTTATATTTTGAAGTTGTAGCTTCATTTCTATGATAGGTTGGTGCCATGAAAAAAACTAAGTTGGTGCTCAATTAGGGAGTTGATGCTTCCTTAGAGTGGGTGCTCTTGAATGTAACCAATAAGGTTTGTCTGTGAGACTTCTTTTCTGTGAGGTTTGATTAGAACAGTAGCTTCTAACAACTTTTCTCACTGTGGTTTTTCCCTATAGGTTTCCTTGTAAAAATATAGTGTTGAGCATTCTTATATGTGTGTGTGATCTCTATTTTGTTATTTACTTTGCATATACTTTAAGTATCTTGTTTAAAAGTTTTAAGAACTAGGTTTTAGCTCATCTACTGATTCACTCCCCCTCTCAGTAGATAGTGTGTTCAACATGGTTGACCCAATCAATCTTTCATAATCGAATGACAAAAAGGGATTTAATTGAGGAAAAAGAGGATAAAATGTAGCAAATTCCTAGAATGGGTACAATAGAGAAGAACAAGCTTAGGGATAATGGTTTTAGGAGACAAGTGTGTAGATAACAAGTCACAAAAGGGACAACAATCCTATGAAGCACCAATGGTCTATCCACGTCTTTCTCAGTGCACTACTTAAGGTGTGTACTAATAGAGATTGAGACCCTATGGGTTCATGCAAGATATAAATTGTTAGTAATCGATAAAAGTTTTAAAATATTATGTGTATATACTAACCACTAAAATTAATAGGTCGTGTCCTAAGAGGAAGGATGAGTGAACTTAATGAAGTGCAAAAATTGGTTGATTTATAAAGTTTACACTCATGTTATTGAGATTTATGAAATTTATGTATGTAATAAGAAATGAACCATGGTCATATCATAATTATGGACTTTCGTTATATATGTAAAAGTTGCTCTTAGTGCTACATGAAAATTTAGAAATATATCCTATTCCTTGGGTTAAAATCACTTCCCAATCTAAAACTTGTTTTGAGATAATAATTATTGATACCGATGTTGCTAATAGGGACATTCTAGCAAATTCAAATTTTTTTTTTAGATGTACACCAGCTCATTATGGTTCCCTACCCTCTCTTCCTTCTATATTCTAGAAAAAAGAGAAAAGGGATCAATGCATCCCAAAGAGTGACAAAATAAACCTAAAATAAAATATAAAGGTGATCAAGACTCACATGATGAAATAAGATCAATATATCATGCATCATGCAAGTTTACAAAGGAATAAAATGGGGGAACCAAAGGTATATCTATCAGGATTATAAACATCTAGCTAGCAGCAGAGTAATGTTTAAGCTCCATGAGATTTTATGTTTATGGTTCAAGAAAACCATTATGAAACCTACAGTTTATTCTAAGTCTCTGCTAAAAATCTCAAAACAAGGATAAAATAAAATCACTTGACACATAGATTAAAGGTATGGGTGAGGCTATCATTTTTCATGAAGTTTAAAGAGTATCTTTCATATATATGATTTGATTATCATTATAGAATATGATATGTGCTCATTTTGTGATTGCTAACCAATTATTATAGGTTTTTGAATACTCTAGAGTATTACACCTATAAGTCACCATTTGTTGTGTCCAACATACCCCACTTTCAATTTTTTTGAGTAGGGACCCATTTTAGAATGAAGGGAACTAGTTATGATGTGTAAATCAATAATTGATGTTTTAGCATGTGCTTAAAAATGATAGGATTTCTTGAGTGCTCTTATGCCCAATTTTATGGTTAAATAATAGTCACATTAATGCTTTTAAGATTTGTCATTACCTTGGCTCTCTAGGTTTTCATTGTATATTCTACTCGGCCTTATGTATTAATGGTTTTTGAAAGTTTCATAAGTGTTTATATTTTCTAGGATGGTGTAAATATATTCCTATGTTTAGCCCTTTATTTCAATATTTATCTTCAATACAGAAGTTCTTTGGTACTTTCATCCATCGGATATTCTATACATACTCAAACATTCTAGAGCTTCATACCCATTTTTCATCTTGTCAAAGTTTTACACTTTGATCTTTAAAGAAATAAGTGCCACATGGTGACAACCCATTGACCCAAAGATGTCTAAAAGCTTAGAAACTATTAAAAGACTTGCAAGTGAAGCATCAAGATGTTGCCAAGTGTGATAATCCCACTCACCTAATTACTGATAGAATCTAAATCTCAAAGTACAAAATTTTTGGGCAAGTGAAGTAGAAATATTCACCCACATGTCTTAATCTCATGGATCCATCATGATTAAAAATATTCAAAGGTTTCTAATCCCTCTAGGCAAGTGGAATTATGAAATGATGACACATGTCATCATCCCCACTCATCTAGATTCTACACAGTTGAAAGGAGAGTAAAATACTCCTATGAAGGGTGAGCCTATGGGATTTAACCAAGTGTAACCATATTGAGAGTTTAAGATAGTAATAAGCATATAATAAGTCAATAAATTAACCAAGAGGAATCAGGGAGGTGAAGTTTGACCACATGTCCTTGAAACTATATAAAGGTCTAGAAAACTTAAGGCAATATTTGTTGGAGGTACAATCATTGAGACAGGGGGTGAATTAGTGATGCAATAAATTTCAAACTTCAATTTTCATCCTTTAAAACTCTTAATCAATGACCACAATCATTCATAAAGCATATAATATGTTCATAATAATTACTAATCAAGATGATTCAATATCACACACATAACACAAGATCTACATGGAAAACCCTCTTGGGGAATAAAAACCACTCTCAAGCTTGTAAACACATGGACTACTTGTCATATAAGATGATCGAAAACATGAGACCTTTTATTGAATCACCCACTTTATAAGGAATACCCACCCCTAAGTATGAAAAAGTACCCACTTATTTAGATGTTGAGCACCCACATAATAGCTTATAAAATCAGCAACTCCAGAACTCTAATTACATTCAATCTAATTAGAGAAAAAATGTATAGCACCTTTATTTCACTCTTCACACACACTCACACTTGATCATATAATCAATGAATCCAACCACCCCTTTGGAGCACTCTAAGATTATTTGCTCATCCTTAATTTGATCTGTACTTTAGTCCATCCATTAATCACACTCTCTCTTTAATCTCTTTCCTTCATCTCTATCTTCATATGTTCTCAACACATACACATACAAGTCTAGAAACCATTGCCTTGGTCTCCACTATTTATAGAGTCTTCATGAATATCAACTTCTAGGTCAACCATAATACTTGCCTTAACCTTTAAGTTATCTAACAAGCTAAAATATATCTCAATACCATTCTCACAAGTCATCCATAACATCCATGGGTCACACTTAAGAAGCTACACCTTTCAATTAGGCCTTAGTATCACTTATAGGTCTCATGGTGACCTATTCACCCATTTAGCACTTCATCAAGACAAAAAATAACACAAGATCACTTTCAAATACATGGGTCCATTCCATATGACACTTATGACATCTGAAAATGATTACTCCTACCAAGTCACTTGTCTTCTAAAGCACAATTTTCTAAAATAGCATTCTATACACAATAGCACCATGAACAAACAAACAGTCAACTTTGAAGCTCCATAACTTTGACTATGCAAAAATTTAGACCTTCTAACCAAATTGTTTGGATGCACCTTGAAGTCCTCTATAAATTTGATTTTTCTTCATCAATAAATTCATCCTGGATAAAAATACATATCTCAAAAATAGATTACTAGTTTTCCCTCATTAATTTGAATATTTAAATTCTAATGGTCACTAATAAAATGTTAAACATCAAACACTTTGACCTCATGTCATGCTCCCTAGTAAATTTGACTCAATACACACCATCGATCTCCTCATATTGGATTAGAATTTAACATGCAGTTCTCAATGTTGATCTTAGATCAGAGCTCCCATGATTGTGCCTCTTAGAAGCTCTATGTGCCTTCTACACATTTGAATCTTTGACTTGACCCACACAATTGATCTCTATTAGTATGAACACCCGTGAATAATTGATCTTTTATCAACTCAATAATATTTAGACACATGTCAAAGGCACATTCATTCTTTGACATATTGACTTTACACATGCCATTGGATCATAACCTATGATTTAATGTTCACCATTAGATCTACTGACTAGTTGACCTCATACTTCAACATAGTTAAACTTGATGATCTCTAGCTCATCACAGTCTGCAAGAGCAACTTTAAAGGTTTATAACTTGATCAAGAAAACACTTCAAGAGTCCAAATATTTAGGGTGCATTATTGGCACTATAGACAACATCTCCATGTAATCCTTTGACCTTGATTGAATTTCTAAGTACCCACATTAAATACACAAAATTTTTGGTTCATTCATATCTACATACATGCAGTGATAGTCTAGGTTCTCTTAAGCTATAAGATGCATGTTTATCATTCCAAAAGATCAAATGACACACCAAAACTTCATCAAAACATCTATGTATTCCTCATAACCTCTTCTTTGTCCTTACTAATATACATATATGCCATATATTATCCAAGCTATCAATATGATCACTTTATCATTAATGCACTACAAATCATGCTCTCTTTGACATCAATGACAACCTAACATCAATGACCATACTCAACAATATCCCCCTTTGTCATTGATGGAAAAATATCCTCAAAATGACTTCATTTGAACTCCTTCATTCTGATCTTTCTCCCCCTTTAACATTAATGACAAAGGGTATCTTCCTAAACATGCCAATAATCATTCCTCAACATCATGTATGTATTCAAATACTATTTAAGATTCTCAGGATACTTACATACTTTCAAGCATATGAATTAATTGCTCCCCTTTTGACATGCACCAATGTAAACTTGGACTTCTTTAATCCTTGGACCTGACAGACTACTCATAGAGTTTATAAGCTCCCCCTAACATCATGCTCCATCTTACATCATTTTCTATTTGGCATACAACAATATGAACTTGGGATTTTTAGACCTATCTATCTACAGAAATCACAAGCTCTCTTTACTCATGCATATAAATTAAATACCTTGTCAAAATACATGATTTGGTTTGATCAAGTCATCATATCAATATTCTTAAATTCATAATTATAGCATACATCTTCACATTACTATCATGACTAAAGCATATTCAAATAATTTCCCCCTTACATGATGCACATCTTCTTCAATCCACTCAAGCTAACTAAGTTACTGCCCCCTTAGCCAAACACATCTTGAATATTATCAAATTGAAAAGAACATACATTTGTACTAATTGGCATTTTGATCATTACCTAGAGCACACACACTTAATTCCACACAAGAAATATGTCTCCTACGAACCATAGGTAGAGACACCCACTTATCATAGAGAGATTAAAGATCCCAAAACTTAGGAGATTCCCATATGTCCATGCTCTTACTTGACTTGTAGTCTTTCCTCATCTTCAGATTGACTTTGAATGTGTTCTCAACCTTATTCTTTTCTTTTATCTTAAGATCATGGTTGATTTCTTTGTCCATTTAGATAGATAAGGCTTGTTCCTTGATACTTGAACATATTCCCTATTATGTCATGGAAAATAATCCACTTTGAGCATGTGTTTCATTTACCTTCTTGGGCCTCTATTCACTATGACTCCTCTTCATGATAGGATTGATAATATTTGAAGTAAAATACTAATCATTCTTGTATAACCTTGATATGTGACTTCTCTCATGACATTTGAAACAAATTAGATTTCTTAGATTGTATATACCTTGTGATTGAGATATATGATCATTCCTTGGAGTTTCATGAATTCATTCATGTACTTGATCATTTGGTCTCCTGCTGAAGATATTGAAAAACTTTGCAATATGACCAAACCCTTGACACTTATAGCAAAAGATGGCATACTTTCATTATGAACCTATTGATTGTCTTGAGTGATGATGTTCTTCATGCTTTCCATTGTCTTTCACATAATTTAATGTAAATTAATTCCTTGAGGGTCTTTTACAATATTTTTACCTATGGCCAAACTGATTTCAAGAGTAATAATAACCATTAAAATTTCTATACATCACAACATCTGGTTGTCTAATCTAATTTTCCTTCATTCTACTAATATCTTCATTCATTAAATGATGATTTATCTTCAAAGTCTAATTATCCTTGTTTACACTAGCCTTTATCTTGTCTTGAGTTACATTCTTTTGTTCTTCTTGTATCCAAGACCAATCTCACTTGTATTCTTTTGACTACTCATAATATTATCAAGATCATTTGAGCTCTTTTCATATTTCACAAATGACTTTACCTTAAAAGATGTCTTGTCTAACTTAGCTTTCAATAACTCATTTTCAATCACATATCTTAAATACCCATATTCTTTAGCTTTCAGGCTTGTAGACAAGATTTCTAATTGACAACTAAGATGCTTGACTATATCTTCATGCTCCTTAGTGTCTTCATTCATTCTTGCCTCAAACACACTAAATTTCTCTTTATATTCCTTGATTTGTTACATCATATATTTATTCTTTGTCTTCTCAATCTTCAGATCTTCAAGAGCATTCATCAATTCATCCTTATTATCTAAATCATTAGTTGTATCTTTACTCATATCTTGATTTATTTTAATTTACAAAGACTCTATCTTTGATTGATACATGATATACTCTTCATCCTTATTCTGTACTTCTTCATTAAGAGTAAAAACATGAGTTTCAAGTTGTTGTGTGATCTCATCATGATCCTTGACTTCATTACTTAGCCTTACCTCAAAAATTCTAATTTTTTCCTTATAGTATTTGATCAAGGAATCTTATTTTTTGTTCTCTCTTTGTAGCAACTTCATTTCTTCCACATCATCTATATATTTATCTTCAAGAGTTACTTTCTTATCTTCTTCCTCTAAGATATCTCTACCAAAGAAATATATGTTTAAAGAGAATTCACCTTCATCATCACCAAAATCTATGAACAATGTCTCCATGTCCATATTATGAAAAGAATCATCACTACCAGATGTGTTTACTTCTTATAAAGATGAGTTACTATATTCTTCATGGTAAAGACTCTGACTACCTTTGTATGATTCCTTCTTTCCATTTTTCTTACTAAAAAAATTCTATACTTGTTAGGACCCTCAGATCTCTTGTGTTCATCCTCATGAGATTCCTTATTAGTTTCTTTATGTTCAAACTTGTCTCTACCTAGACATGTAACTACAAAATGTCCAACTTTACCACATGAAAAACATTTTATAGGAAGTTTTCCTTCATACTTACCTGATCCTATATTCAATTTTCTTGCAATCATTACTTCAAGTTGATCTTCATTAAGATCAAAATCTTCAAGACTTAACTTATTCTTCTTGGATTTTGTCTCTTTGATCACCTTGAAGGCTAATTCCTTCTTAGGAGGTTTTTCCTCATCAAATATCATCTCACAGGTATTAAGGATGCCATGCAATTCATCCATCTTTAACTAAGTGAGATTATGACCTTCTTCTATAGCATAAATTTTAAAATCAAACTTGAGTGTAAGAGACCTCAATACCTTATGTACTGTAGTAGCTTCATCAATCACCTCTCTAAGACCTATGATCATGTTTACTACCTCATCAGCCCATAGAAAATAGGATGCCACAATATCTTCTTCCTTCATTTTAAGACCTTAAAATTGTCTTTGGTAGGTCTATAACTTAGCCATTTTACCTTAGAGTCTCTTTCATAGATAGTCTATAATTTGACCCAAATTTTCTTGGTAGACTTATAGTGGATCATTTTGGTGAACTTAGATTTGGATAAACCACAAATGATAAAATTCATAGCTTTAGAATTATTCTCACTCAACTTCTTATTAGCAACACTAGTTGGAGGAGTAGTTGGTGTAGTGTAACCATCCATGATAGCTTTCCAAATATCAAACCCTAAAGATATGATGTATGTCTTCATCCTTATACTATAGAAAGCATAATTTGACCCATTAAATAATGGTACTTGATTTTTATAGAAACCATGCATCTATTGACTTGTCATATTATACTTTAGATCACCTTCAAATGGTTAAACTTGCAATGAAGGTCCTGCTTTGATACTAATTTTTGGAGGTACAATCATTAAGGGGGGTGAATCAGTGATGCAAGATATTTCAAACTGTAATTGTAACCCTTTCCAAATCTTAATTAATGACCAAAATATTTCATAAATCATATAATATGTTCATAAAAATTAATAATTAACATGATGCAAGATCACACATATATCACAATATCTACATGGGAAACCCTCTTTTGGAATAAAACCCACTCTCAAGCTTGAAAACACATGGACTACTTGTCCTATAAGATGATCACAAACATCAGACCTTTTAGTGAAGCACCCACTTCAAAAATATCACCTACCCCTAAGTATGATTGAACACCCACTTGTTCTAGATGTTGAACACCCACACAACACCTTATAAAATCAACAAGTCTAGAACTCTGATTGGAGAAATAATGTATAACACCTTTCTTTTACTCTTTACACACACTCAAAATTTCTCATACAATCAATGCATCCAACCACCATTTTGGATTAATATAATCTTCTTCACTCATCCTCAATCTGCTCTATACTTTAGTCTAGCCATTGAGCACATTTTCTCTAATATCCTTCATTCCTATCTATCTTCTCCTCTTCTCAACACATGCACATGCAAGTATAGAAACCATTGCCTTGGTCTTCACTATTTATAGAGTCTTCATGAATACCAACTTCTAGGTTTTCCATAATACTTGCATTAACCCTTAAGACATCTAACAAGCTATAACATAAATCAATACCATCATCATAGGTTGGCATGGGTCACACTTAAGTAGCTACACCTTTCAATTAGGCCTTAGTAGCCCTTATAGGTCTCATGGAGACCCATTCACCCATTTATCACTTCATCAAGAAAAAAAATAACATGATATCACTTTCAAATACATGTGTCCACTCCATATGACCCTTATGACATCTTTAGATGATTACTCCTACCAAAACACTCTTCTATTAAAGTGTAATTTGCTTAAACAAAATTATGTACATAATTCACCATGAAAAAATAAACAATAAAATTTAAAGATCCATAAATTTGATTGTAAAAACATTTAAACATTCTAACTAGATTTTCTAGATGCACTTTTAAGTCCTCTACAAATTTGATTTTTACTACATCAATAAATTCATCCTAGATCAAAAGATATAGCTCAAAAACTAAGTACTGGTTTCCTTCATTAATTTGAATATTCAAATTTGAATGGTCACTGAGCAATGTTAAACATCAGACACTTTGACCTCATATCATGCTCCCTATAAATTATCCTAGTCTTTGTAGACACCTAAATCTAGCCACTAATGACCATCAATCAAGCTTTTGACCAATTTCCACCAAAGTGCATAATTTGGCCTAAAAACACAAACACATTAATTGAGTTGAAATTGATATATTCAAGTGCCAATTTTGGCTAGAGTATCATTAAATGGGGCAATGCAATTTATGAAGCAACTGACTTTAATCAAATTAATTTGAGTTAAAATGTCAATTTTGCATTTGGGTGCTCTAGATTGCTCTTTTATATCAAATTTCTTATGCAAGACACGTGCCTTTGTTATTTTTAATTGATAACATCCTGAATGGGATAATGGTTCAAATGCATCTAACATCAACTTCCAATTCTAATTCAGTCAAATTTTGAGCCAATAATATAACATTTTAACTAATTTGATTAATTTGTGCATAAATTGCCAAGGTTTTGCATCAAAGTTGACTAATCACAAGGCTAATTAAACCAAATCAAGAGATTAAGTTAATTTTAAATGGAAATTTTTGAATATTTATTTTAAAAAAATAATTGTCATTAATTCCATCATCAAATGACATCATCTTATGGGGTGGCATCCACAAGCCATAAATGTCATAAATATTTGAATTAATGCCTCTCAAGCCTCATTAAGACCCTCCATGCCTAGTTAATGCCTATTTATCACAAATATTGATGAGACTATTTATTAATTTTAATTACATAATTGAATTAATACTTAGCTACACATCTTCATCTTGAGATGGAAGGTTCAGGTTGATTCTAAACCATTCCAAAAATCTATAAATAAGAGGCCTTGCCTATTGAATTTTAAGCTATCATATGCCAAACTTATAATGCCCAAATGAATTCAAAAAATCATTTCATCTTAGTATTACAATGCCAAAATATTAATCCAAATCAAATCCAAGCCAAGCAAAGCCAAAGCCATACAAGGTGCCAAGGAGAGATGGAAGTAGCCAAGCTTCCATTGATGCAGACTTCATGAGCACAAACCGAGCAAGCCACTACAACAAGCATTTTAGATTATCCAAGGAAAGGTAAAATAAGGTTTCTTTTGCATTTTAGTTGTGTTTTTCAATTCTAATCTTGTTAACTAAGCTCTCCCTATTAACTAGGCCTAGAGATGCTATGCTAGTGTGTTTATTTCATTTTGATTTTATTTTAGGACTAACACAATACTAACCATCATCTCTCGAGTCAAATTCCTAGTTCAAATAAAGTTACACTTGGTAGGACATAGCCTCACAAATTTGGTCACAAATCTCTTTTGAACAACTCATTAATCTTTTTCATGTAGGATCTTGGAGTGAGAGTGCCAAAAAGAGTGAAAATTTAAGCTAAAATTCCATTTTTCTAGGAGTTTTTTTGTTCCTGTAAAACTCATTTTTTCTCTATGTTATGATATCACTGCTCACATAGTAGCAATTTTGTGTGAACAAAATCATTGTTTTCTAAACAGTGATTTTATAGACTGACTAGTGATATCATTATCCAAAACATCGATATCATCCTTTTGGGTAGTGATATCATTCTCTTAGGTAATGATTTCATTATTTTGGGAAGCAATTTTGCACAATAGTGTTTTCATCATCTAGTTAATGATTTTGTGTTTTTTATGTTTTATGTCTGATAAACAATGATTTTGTTCCATAATAACAATTTTGTTTGATAACAATGATTTCATTCTGTTAGGCAGCGATATCATTGCTTTAGCCAGTGATTTTGTCATGCAAATAATGATATTGTGTTTTCTATCTGAGTTAATCTGTAACAAAGATATTATTGTTTGGTAGTTTCTATTTTGTAGATAAATAATGGGATTGATTGTGTAATTATGATTTCAAAATAGAGAGCTCATTTTATAAAGTTGCTTCTTTCATTTGTGAATTAGCTTCAAATCTAAAGGAAAATCTAACTATTTCATTGTAGGACCAACTTAGAATTTGT
Source organism: Torreya grandis (assembly GCA_037957365.1). Taxonomy (NCBI): domain Eukaryota; kingdom Viridiplantae; phylum Streptophyta; class Pinopsida; order Cupressales; family Taxaceae; genus Torreya; species Torreya grandis. The sequence continues at coordinate 324,434 of JARHVA010003286.1, forward strand.
TAAAACATGCATTCTATACCTTATTGAAAGCTTAAAATGGATTCATAACCTTATTTTTGGTACTGAACAAAAAATTTAGATGCTTAGGTAAATCTTTGGACAAATTATGCTTTCAAAGTTACCACTTAATACCAAAGGGTCAAAAGAACACCACCTAATCTTTATTTTGGTGTTTAAAATTGAATTCACTTGTCAAATTTTATCTTTAATGGTTGTTTAAGCTTATAATTTGTTTTGGAAAAAAGGAGGACATTACATATAGGCTCTTCCATTTCTCCCCTTTAGGGAACCCTTGGAATCAAAAGTGTCATCCTTATTACAAACATGCCTAGTCCAAGGCATACAAAGAATGTCATCTAAAACACTCCCAAAAAACTCACAATAGTTTGGGTGACCTTGAAATGACCCTAAAGTCTTTCTATTAGTCATTTATTTTTATGTAAACTTAGATTGCAAGGGAGACTTCATTACCTCCTACAAGTTCTATAGGGAATCTTTGACCCAGGGTTTTACCTCTCAACACTAACTCCAACCACTCCCACTAGGATTGGAGGTTGAGTGGTTAAACCACCTTTTAGTATTAGAGTTGTACACAAGATGTATATGCACTTTGGACATTTCAATACACTGAGCAAGCAATAGATGTAATGGTTGTAAAAAGGACTAGACCTTTTTGCAATAAGCTAAGTGCCGCAAACACCTAATTACGTGTTTTTATTTTGCATTGTAACTTGAAAGTCATTGTTTAACTAATCCCTCTAGAAATGATTGAAAACCAATTAGTTTTAGTCAACCCCACATTTTCATACCCTTGCTAGGATTTGGATGATTATACTGAGTATATTTTAGTCATTTTGCTTGGTATATTTTGAGACTAAAACTTGTTTTTTTGTTTATAACCATGTCAAAACCATGTATTTAAGTTGAGTAGGGTAGTGTTATGCTGCCCAAAACATGTCAAACCATTTAGCCTTTAAGTCTTTTGAAACATAACATTGATCACATCATTTGAGCATGCTTACAATGTTAAGCTGCTCAATTTATTTTAATGACTTGTTTACTGTTGTATCAAAAACCATTTGTTTCAAACAATGTCATGTATACCATTCAGACCTTGTTTATGTAGTGTCATGTTGTCCCATATTTTCTAGATTGTTTGGTCAAAACCTAGTTTTCAACATTGATTTTTCAATTAGCTTTATCAACTTTTCTTCCAAACATTGATTGATTTCTGTTTAGGCTTCAACTCATGGGGCTAATACATAGATCTTTCTCTTTTGGGTTGCATAACTTTAGTTAGTTGATTACCCAAATTTGAAAACTATTGATGGTTTGTTTGTTCAAAGCCTATCATCATCATTGTTTGTGCCTTTTTTTGGGATATCACAACCTTTCTCTGAGAGTCTTTTGCCTCATGTCTTATGCCAACTGATCATGTTTATGTTTGATTCCATGTGTCAAGTTTATGTCAAAGTTGTTTCCAAACTTGTTAGATCAAATCAAATCACATCATGCCTTTGTTTCAAGTATATATTTTGACACCACATGGCCAAAAGTCTTAGCATAGCCTGTTTGAGCCTAGATTTTTACTTTGCATTTGGACAAAAGACCTAGTGACTCTTTTTCTTTTCCTAGTTTAGACCTTGTTTGGAACACTTGGACCTAGAATTTTGACATGTTGATTTTTATTCAGATGCTTGACCTTTTGTGTGTATGACATTTGAAGTTAGACTATTTTATGCCAAATATTAACACAAATAACTTTCAGACCATGTTGGAGATACAACTCCACTTTCAACCAAGTTAGACCAAGTTGAACCATTTATCCTTTAGACATAGTTTTTTAGAGTTTGAATTACTTTAGGCCTTTTTGTTTCAGATATATCATCATTTATGTAGATATGTCTAGCTACACTCATGGTAGAGTCATGTACAATCTAACTTATGATAGAATGGATGCACAAAATTCAACTAGAAACCCCTATGGAGATAGATTTTTTAAGGAGTTTTATTATTCTCCCCACAATACTCCATATGGGGAAAAAATTCATGAACCAACTAAAGATCCAAATTAAGACCTTGATTGGTATGAAGAGGCTTGTAAGGACTTTGAAGACCCAACTATAGATAATGTTGTTTAGGATACAAATCCATACCCTCTTTACAATAATTAGTACATAGAACATACTCAAGAACTAGTTTATGATCCAACTCAAGATCGGGATGATATGGTTTATGATGAGGACTTACATGCTTTGGCTTGTACGAGATACCAAGTTCCATAGTACCCCAAAATTATCCTTCTAGGACCTCAACCTTTGGCTTGTTTGAGTAATCAATCTCCATGATGCCCTTTTATTACCATACCAAGACCTCATCCTTTGGCTTGTGTAAGCACTCAAGCTTCACAACAACCCTTCATCATTTTAGGACCTAGTCCTTTGGCTTGTGTGAGCAATAAAGATCCACACTACCCTATTTTTATCATTTTAGGAATTCATTCTTTATCTCATGCAATTAATCATGCTCCCCAATGCCCTACCATTATCTAACCATAGGCCATTCCTCATACAGTACCAATCCAATCAAAACCTCAACCCATCCAATCATTTGAAGACCAAGTTGTGTTCAAAACTAGTATTTTCCAACTCAGTAGAAACCAAGGCCAAGAAAACCAACCAATATGAGATGTTTTTTTAAACCAATCACTTATGATAAGTAAACCTATTTGGAATCACCTATTGATCCTATACTAGTTATTGAGGAGTCTCACTTTGATGAACCAGTCTTTGCTAAGTCACTTCTTAATGATTATAACCACCTTTGGGTAAATAATTACCTTGAACATATGCTTATTTTTAAAGATCATCTTATTGACTATCTAGTCTCTAAGGAGTTGTCTCTTAACCTTTTTACCATCCTAGAGGAGTCCCACTCTAACAAACCAATTTTTGTGGAGCTCATTATGTCATCAAGGGCTATTACTTGTCTGATACCAAACATTTAACAAGACATTATTATAATAGGGTACCCATTAGATGAAGAATTAGAGTTAGAGTTAGGTCCTATTCTTGAACCAACATCAAATTTAACATCAACATAAGAATCAACATTAGTCTTGACGTCGGATTTAGAGTCTTTTGATTTAGAATCAAATTTAAAAATAGAATACATTCAAGACTATTACAATATTGGTTACACATACCTCACAAAATAGTTTTAATATATTTGTGACCCTTCTACATTTTTTGAGGATGATTACTTTAGCTTCGACATGATTTATCCTAGTATCTTCTATGGGGATTGTGTATCCTCTCCCCACTCCATTACCATTCCATAGGTCACTACCATCAACCAACATAGCCATATTATTGACATTCCATCTCCCAAAAGTGTCGATTGGGATTGATAGAATAACATTTTTTTTGAATTGCATCCATGGTGACATAGCAATTGCAAAAGAGTAAAAAGGCCAAGACCACATTCATATAGCAGAAAAATAATCTCCTAGTGAAACCTTTTTGGAGGTGTTACAGAACATGTAAAATTAAAAATCAACATCTTTTAGTGAAGCTTTTTTAGAAGCACTAGAATAAAATAAAATTCAAAATCCAATGTTCATTAGTGACACCTTTTTGGAGGCACTATTGGACAATCAAGACAACTTCATTGGTGAACCTCTTCGAGGCACCAATAGTTGAGCACAAAAGTTCTTCACTACTTGATGAAGACAAAATCAAATATAACATCAAAATAGATTCTTATCTACCACTTAATCAGATAGTAGCTACTCTCAAGCCTAAATAATATAAAAATCTAGTGGTCCTATTGAGAGAATAAGTCTTTGGCCCTGCCATAACCAAAGTTATGTTGAATCCAACATCAACAACATTACATGTGACTAAAAGTCCCAATATTCATTTATTTCCCCTCCATCATTCATTTCATTATCATCCTCCATTCCATTTCACAATTAAATCTACCATCCATTATTTGTCCTTGTTTACCATCCATGACCACACTTTCCTTTATAGAGGATACAAAGATACATTATCTGAACATTTGAAGGAATTAAAATCTATGACCAATGAAGATCATAAAATCATTCTTAACAACCCAATCTATAGGTAGTTCTTAATAGAGAAATTATTTATATGAGGTGTGGGATAATAATTAACATGATTGATTATTCTATTTGTATCATTTACTGATCAAGACATGCATCTCCACTTCATTAGGAACAATAAAATCATATGCCATTTTACCATACCTAGGCCAAATATAATTTAAAAAAACCCAACATCACTCAGGCCAAAAACATGTATCATACCATTTCATTTGCCATATCCATTTTCCATTGTCACATATTCTTTCCATTTATCCCATCAATTGGGGGAGACCCTCCTACCATTTTATCCAATCTATCAAAATGCATCATTATCCTAGAACAAGACCATGTCACCCTATCATTCCATACTTATCTAGACCAAAGCCTATTTTTAGTCATCCTACCCAATCCTATTTTGATCTTGGTACCCTTGGTTCTTCCCACACTTTTCATAAGGGGATTCTAATCAAGTTTTAATAATCAATAAAATCCATATTTAAATGATAGTCTATGAAAGTAGTGTGACAATTGATCTAGAAAGATATCTTTCATTTCCCATCCTATATCGAAGTTGGTTTATGTGAGCCTAATTATAACTACCTATGGGAAAATTAATGTTTCACTAGTCTTGCTATTAATAATTACTGCCTGTAGGCAAATTAGTATCATTGATCTATGCCATTATATCCTAGTTATAACCACCTATGGGCAAACTAGGGGCAATATTTGTTTATCATGCATTGCCATTTCACCTTGCCATTACTATTTTCATTTGACTGTCCATTTGTTGGATATGATAATTTATTGGGACCTATTTGGTTTTCCTCACCTTTTATGTGGATGGAATTACTATGAATTGATGTCATTTAGAGACTATGTAGGTCATGCTTAATTTATGTTGAGGTCACCGTAGTCCCCTTAAGCCATGTTCTCACCATTTTTTGAGTAACCTAAGCCAAACACTCTCACCATTTTGTGAGTATGTACCTTATCATTATCAATCGAGTTAAGATACCTCAAAATTCTAAAAACATTCAAATATTTAAAAATACAAAAATTATTTGTCCTATCTAAGCCTAGTTAATTATTCTCAATTTTCCCTACTGAGGCATGGTCATTATTATGATGCTTTATGTTGATTTTATTTTTGAGATTTTTGTTTGTTTGTTTATTTCAAAGTTGTTTATATGTTTGTGTGCTTTCTATGTGTTTCTTTGTTTGTTCATTTTTTGCCTATTTATTTGCTTTTAGCATTGTTGCCTCGAATTAGTCTATATGTATGTATTAAGTGACTCCGTGCACACATTATTCTTAAGTGCATCCATATTTATATGTCAACATTATCATCATGTTTTTTTATCATTGGTGCATTGTTTTTAATTATTTATTAGATCAGGAGTCAGTCTTTATGCATATTTTAGGATAGTCTTCATGGTGTTCTATCATGATGCATACCATCATGTGCCATAGTAAAAATCAACTTCAAGAAGGTTTAAAAGCAATGGATCCATATAATTTTATCCTTGGCACCTTGTAAAATCCTCCCAAACTTGATCAAATCAACCCATTGACCATTCTAGTTGTATTATGACTAATAAGGATAAGCATCTCCTCATTGGCAGGTATAATTAAATCATTTCTATTGATCAATATTATTCTTGTATTCATCTCTTTCATCACTTTTTACTCACTCATACTAATCTATATTATAGGTTAAATCCTTGAGTTATGCTTGCTAATCAACCCTAACTGGGGCATAATCATCTTTATAAAATAATTTAGGTCCCCTTAATGATTATAACTACCAATGGGCAAATCATTATTTTGACTTTTATTCTTAATTATAACCATCTTTAGGAAAATTAGTATCCTTTTTAAATCAATGCATAAAAGTATTTTCTCATTTGGATTAATCTCAAACATGGGTTAATCCCACTTTTCTTCTTGCTTCTTTTTCAAGGGACCATCCATCAACAAATGTAATGGCCACTCCCTTAAGGGGGCATCATCATAGGCTTCCCAAACACTCTTTGGAGCTTTTTATTTAACCATCATCTTATTTTTGGCATAAATTCCATCTCTCATTATTTGAGAAGACATTGTTTTACCTATAATTTACAACATCTTCCCAAACATGGGCAAACTATAGACACCTAGATCTAGCCACCAATGACCATCAATTAGGGTTTTGACCAGTTTTCACCAAAACACATAATTTGGCCTAAAAACACTAAAACACATTAATTGAGTTGAAATTGATATATTCAAGTGCTGATTTTGGCTAGAGTATCATTGAATTGGGTAATGTAATTTATGAATCAACTAACTTTGATCAAATAATTTCGAGTCAAAATGCCAATTTCGCACTTGGGTGCTCTAGAATTCTCTTTTTTTTTATCAAATTTCTTATACGAGACATGTGCATTTGTTATTTTGAATTGATAACATTCTAAATGGGATAACATTTCCAATACATCTAACATTGAATTCTAATTCCAATCTAGTCAAATTTTGATTCAATAATATGACATTTTGACCAATTTGATTAATTTGTGCACAAATTGCCAAGGTTTGCCTCAAAGTTGACTAATAATGTTTAAGGATAATTAAACCAAATCAAGAGTTTAAGTTAATGTTCCATGTAACTTTTTAAATATTTATTTTTAGAAATTGAATAGAAGATATTAGATCTAACTAGACTACATAATCATCAGAGTAGAGGGAACCGAGGCCCTTGTCATATATATTCCTTAGTTGGTACTAGATAAAGTGTCTAAACAAGAAATTATAGTTCAATCGGTAGATTTAACATACATCAATCTAAGGAGTGTTATACAAGGAGTAGTACACCCAACATCTATCAACATTTGCTAGATTTAGTACATTAAATGGGAAGATTTCCACCTACTTATTAGGACTATAACATATTATGATTTCAAATTATCACCCTTTAGGTAATAGGATCCAAGAAAGAGGGTTAAAAACCACCTAGACAGAGTCAAATCTAGGGTGAAAATTGATTATATCCATGTGTCATATCCATATGATGAGGTTTTCTTGAATGCCCTAAATGATATGAAGGTTCAAGTTAGGATGAACAAGGAAAATATGTCTATGGTGGTGGCCAAGCATATCCACTAAAATATGAACACCACTAAAGAGGACATTCAAATAATTGAGAAGGAGAATTTAAAATCAAAGCCTCCTCCTAGACCTCACTCATAGGTTAGAATCCAAGGATAGGAGAAATATATACCTTCAGTGCATGATCCCATGGGGAATGAATACATAATCACTTGAAGTCCTCCTTAGCATCCCATCTTGATGGCCACTATCATAACAACCATGGAAGTATCTTCTCCCACTCACCCATCTCCCAATACATCAAGAACTATGATCATAACTCAGCCTGGTGGGATATTATCTATGTTAACTTTGCCTCTACTCATTGTGTCCCAATAGGTGAGCTTCTAATATTTTATTCCTCCAATTTTTAGCTTACTTGATTCCCCAATTCTACATCCATCAACTACTGCTTCCATTCCCTCATCATCATCCACTACCCCTTTGGTTTCAATTGCTATTACTTACCCTCCATAAAAAAACTACTAATCCCATTGGGTCATCTCTTAGATATCAAATAAAGGTGAAGGCATCTTATGTTTCTCCTTAGGGTACTCTAACAGAGGGGACATTTGAGTAAATACCAAGATAAGGAAAGGATAGAAAGAAAGACTCTAGGGAAGCAAAACCCATAAAAATATTAGATAAAAACAAAGATGATAAAGAAAGGCTCCTATAGGGAGAGTGGTTCATTGAATAATAATGGTAAGATAAGACATAAACCTCCTTTTCAGAAACCATTAGTGAAAATATAGAGAGTGACCTGGAGGATTAATGATTGTTAGAGGAAGCTGAATCTAGGGACACTATGATTCTAAAGACTAATTCATGCTCCATTAAATTACTTCAGAGCTAAGGAGGAGATAATGGAGATGAAGTGGAGTCAAAACCTCCTTATTTAGCATAATGATAGTTATTAAGTAGATTTATATCATCAATCCTTCTTAACACAATAATGGTGTTTATTTTAGATTCTTTGGCCCAAACAAATAAGGCCTAGGAAACTACAAGGCTAGTTTCATAAATACTAACCCAAACACCCATAATTTAGGTTGTGGTACCTCCCATCCAAACTTTAAAAGGATATATTGGGGATTTTGATACATCTATAACTAATTATTTTCAAAACTTGCTCAATACCCATCCTACCTATTCATTATTTACGACCTCCAACCCTCAATATTTTAAATTCAATAAATAGGTGCACTTTGAGAATCTAGTCTCCTCCACCATCTTTTCTTCCCTAGTCACTCCTTCCCAACCATCCACCCAATTGGACCTTCTAATTGGCTAGGTGGCCCAAATATAGTCCACCACCATTACATTATAAAAGGAGTCAAAAAGAGGAAAACTAATAATTAAGGTAGTGATTCCCAATAAAATCACTAGATAGAGAAAGGCCATTCCTCATTTCCCTTAGCTAGGGACATCTTATCCTAAGCCCATGCCTCCCCCTCATTATTTACCTTCTTCCCTCCATAAAAATAACTACCACTCCCATTCATACACTTTTTTTATACAAAATAAAGGTGAAGGAATCTTCTATTTCCCCTCAAGGTACTCTAATAAAGGGGAACTCTGAGGAAAGACCATGTGAATAAAAGGATAAAAGGAAAGGTTCTAGGGAAGTAAAACCCATATAAATATTAGATAACAAAAAAAATGGTATAGAAAGGCTCTTAAAGGGAGAATGGTTCAATGAATAATAATGGGAAGATAAGATATAAACCTCATTTTCTAAAAAAATCAATGAAACTATAAAGAGTGACCCATAGGATGAATGGTTTCCAAAGGAAGCTCAGTTTAGGGACACTATGATTCTAAATACTAATTCAAGATCCACTGAATTACTTTGGGACCAAGGTGGAGATAATGGAGATGAATTAAAGTCAAAACCTCCTGCTTTAACATAAGGATAATTAGTAAGTACATATCCAACCTCAGTCCCTCCTAACAAAGTAATGGTGTCTATTTTAGATTATTTAGCCCAAACAAATAAGCCTAGGCAACTACAGGGCTAGTTTCACAAATACTAACATTGACCCCCATAATTTAGGTTTTGACACCCAAAATCCTAACTTCAAAAGGACCTATTGGGGATGCCCATACATCTATAACTAATTATTTTCAAAATTTTCTCAATACCCCTCTTACCTATTAATTATTTACTACCTCCAACCCTCAGTCCTCTAGATTTAATAAATAGGATAAATTTGAGAATATAGTTTCCTCTACCATCTTTTCTTCTCTAGTCATTCCTTCCAATCCTTCCACCCAATTTGACATTCTAATTGACTAGGCAACCCAAGTAGAGTCCACCATTACATCAACAAAGGATTCATAAAGGGGAAAACTATAAGTTGAGGTAGTGGCTCCTAAGAAGGTCACTGGATGGAGAAGGACCATTCCTTTCCCTCAGATATGGACGTATTATCCTAAGCCTATGTTTCCCCCTAGGAATTCCCCTTATTCCACTCCTATAGGACATATAGAACCTTTACAATAACTAGTTGTCTTGAATATACCCAAGTGGATATGGAGGGTACAACAAGTAGAGGTAGGTACTCATGACTTAGCTATTATGGAGCATCCCATAGCCAAGTTTCACTTAGACAAGGAAACTAAGATTATGATACAAATAAAGAGGAACATTATAATGGCTGAAGGATATAAATTGGAGTTATAACAAGGAGAATATATGTTCCAACTGACTAAAAAAATAATAACTCTCCCCTCTAACTTGGGTAGACATAGGGAAGACCCCTATACTTTCCTATAATTTTTAAGGGGAGTAATAAAGGAGTAATTTTAGGTATATAATCAATACATGGAGGTTTTACAAGAAATTATCATCATTCAACCTCTAAAGGACCCCATTGGTAGTGTGCAAAGAGCAACCTAGAATCTATATGATGTCCTCCAATTAGTAATAGATACAAAGAAGGAATCCCAATCCAATTTTTGGGATGTCTTCTCCCTTGTAGAGGACATGAAGAATATGGAGGATAGGCTTTATTTTTTAGACTGATCAACCAAAGACAAGGCCTATAGCTACCTAAATTTGATAACTACCTTTAAGGTGGTAAGGGCCCAAATATGTGTGGTTGTTAAAAGGATGGATTGATTAAGTGGCATCAAGAGATGAAAAATTTAGTGTAGTAATTTACTATTTATGAGGGGTGATCCATTACCATTCTTAGGGAAATAAGATTCGATGGTGTGATTAAGTAGAGTGGAGAATTAGTCTATAAGATCATATTTGAATCCCTCCTCTAGATGGCTAAAAATATTTTTAGAGAAAAGGTTGAGGACACAATATATATGACCCAAGATGACCTAAAACAATTGATAAATTTTTCTATAAGTAGGATCCTTATCACAAATAATCTTTATGTGGAAATTGGGGATGTATTGAATACACCCAAAAAATTAATGGACAAGCTCCCTAGATCTTTAAGAGACCCCTACTAGATTTCAAGATGATAGATAATGATTTTCAGGTGGGCCATGCTCTCTAATTTCAAATCCAAGAAATTAAGTAATCCTCTTAGGCCACATCACTCCCTCTAACATATTTATCGATCAGGCTCACCATTATAATAACTTAAATGGAAAAAGTTTCTAGAGTACATGTATACACCATTGTAACCACTTCATCATTAGATTAATGATGTTAGTTATTGGTATTAGATTTTTTTTGTAACAATTTTTATCTATTGGTGTCATCCTTTACCAAGTGTCCTTTGTGTACTACTTCAGGATATATTTTATGAAAAATGTGAACTTTGAGAAAGGATTGAGGAATGAGGCACCCACATCCCAAGCCTATTTATAAATGTGTCCCCCATATTCCAAAAGGAGGGGAAATTTTGACATATCAATATATATATATATATATATATATATATATATATATATATATATATATATATATATATATATATATATATATATATATATATATATATATATATATATATAAAATAAATCCTTTAGGTTATTCTACAATTCTACATTGTAGAATTGATTGTCTCTCTTTCATGTTTGCATTATAGTGTTTATGTTTTTGATCTAATTGGTAGTTTATCCTTTCCTAATATATGTAATATAAATTTCATGTAGATCATACTTAATTAAAAAAGCTTTATCAATTGGAATGTGAAGTCATAATTTAGGTTGATGAATCTTTTTTTTTGGTAATAAGCTAGCCAAGTTACTCTTTGAAATTTTGTGAAGAGATGCCATTTGATGCAAGTTTTTAACTGATCCATAGTTAGTCGAAGGTGATCTCTAGTATCATCTATAAGCTTGAAGTCAAGATATGTTACAAAAATATTGATAACAAGAAACCTTTATTTGATAACTTAGATTTAACTACATCATATCCCTTAGACCATTTCATTATGTTTTTTAGATTTATGTGCTAAAGTAGTAGTCTAAAAGCATTAATTCCTTCACATTTATCCTTATCCTAAAGTTAGTTTAAAATAATTCATGCTCTCTATCTATATAACCCCTTCTCTACCTTACCTTACCCTCTATTTTACAATTTATTTTATTCTTATCCACTTTAAAGTAAATCCATCATCACCCCATTTCATTCAAGTAGAGCTAGGATTTATATCCATACTCAAACTGATCGAGTTAACACATGCATTACTCATCACTATTCTACCACTGGTCAATTCAAGACCCAATACCAATAACTCATGCCCTAAAACAAAGATAGCTTTCACAAAGATCCAAATACATTAGAGGCTACCTCATATCTATTTTGTGTGTGTGTAAAACTTAGAATAATAATTTTCTGTATTGGTGTCCCAAAAAATGAGAAAAAATGTGGTACAATCATTTCCTATTTTATTGATGATAACTCCCTTAAAAAACCAAGTTAAAATGTTGAAAAAACTATATTAGCGTTTAGGTCAAACCATATGATAGGTTAGAAAAATAAATTGTCATAATTTGATTGGTGTGATCTTATGTCCATAAATTAATATAAAATTGATCTTAACCATCTATGGATAAAAATTAGATAGTTTGAATGTATTTTATGTGGAAATAGTCCACAAATTAATATAAAATTGATCTTAACCATCCATGGATAAAAATTAGATAGTGTGAATGTATTTTATGTGAAAATACAATTATTTTAATATTGATTAGGAATAAGAGACTTGAGACTTTCACATTATATAAAAAGAGAATACTCAAAAAAGTGAAATAAACATCTTGTCATTGCATTTTATGAAACCATGCCATTTTGTTTCACGCTGAATATGTAGGGAAAAGGTTATTTATTTTTTATTATTATTCCTCAAACTCTTTGAACTACTTAAAAATACATTATGTTGTGCATGTGTGATGACATGCATAAGTATATTAGAAGAGGGTGGGTAACTCAAAATGACAATAAATTTATTTGTGGTAAGTAATGTGATTTTAACTATTAGTAGTAATCCATACAAAGATTAAGACATGATAACTTTTTAGTTAGTTAAATATTACCTAAAGTCGCAAGATAGAAGATGTGGAGATACATATTGGCACACTATATTAACTTAGTTACTCTTAAGAATTAACACAACTCATTTACAAATAAGTGTGACATTTAGAAAACAAAGATATGCCAAATATTTTTATACTTTTTGATAATGGAACTAAATACATAGAAACCTAAAAAATAGAATAATGAATACACACAAACACACACATTAAAAAAAACACTTGGTCTTCGATACTTAATAATGACAATATTGACACACATTTACCATGTATGAATTGAGCACCCAAACAAGGTCCAAATTCACCATCCTCTCACACTTGTATGTTAAATTATGAGCCAACCCTTCCATTTTGTTATTATAAACCTACATGAACCTCATTGTCTATTTCAAACCTTTTGAATATCCTACATGAACATCTCTAGATTCTTAACTTAGTCCACACATACATGGGTATGTTATGCTAGTCAGGTTCATTATTACAAGTAAATAATGACCTATGCTAGTAGGAACCAACACACTCCTAGAAACATATATTTTAAAAAATCAAACCCCTCTTTAGGGTTGGCACATAATCCAAGTGTGTTAGTGGCATGAGGAATTATTAAATTAGATCGATATATAAACACATCAAGGTATAATTTAAAAATTACCAAGCATTTATCTATTATACATTTATACACTATGACACACTAATAAAATATGCTCTTTTATTCCCTATTTACATACCTATCACTAGGATATATCACAATCTAAGTCTAAATAAATCAAAATCTAATTCAAAGTAAGTATTTTAAAGTACAAAAGATAATCACTAAGAGTATACAAATAGTGAAGGAGCATAGTTGCATAATCATACTAGGTGAGAGAACTATGTGGATTTATTTCCATCTTTAGAGTAATGGATACATAGGTAAAACCAATCATCATGCAAAGGTGATTAGGGTCAGCTTTGCCCATTACAATTCCCCCATTATTGTAGGTGTAGATCATGAGTACATGAGAGATTAGTTCATTGTTATTTATTCAAACCAAAATAAAAATACAAACATAACATATCAAGCATGATACCTTAGAGGTCAAAGGTCTAGGATAATGAAAACAAATAGAAAGACATAATCCAAAATTTATACCTTTCCCATGGATTCATTCTCTAACCCATATTGTAAGTGTGTTGAACTTAGATTGTATAAATAGGAGTCTTTATCAAGGTTTCTTGTTCATTTCCATAACATCTCCCCTTGTATATGAGTGATTAGTTTCATCAATGTGAATAATGTTGAAGCTTTTTGCTTGATTTATGCATAGTAAGTTTACACTAAAAATATTATCATATGCACAAAGTGAGATTTATATTTATAGATTATTCAAATTGATTGTGACCATTAAATCAAGATCAATATGTGTGGCCATAATTTAATTCAATTTGAATAATAAACGTCATTAATATTTAAGGTTTATGTCAGCATTTATTAGGCATTGATTCCAAAATTTTGATATTTATTACATTTAGGTTAATGTTTGACAATTTTTTGAGTGATGTCATGATGATATCATAATTAAGATATTTGTTGAATATTGGAATATTTCATAATTATAAATTAGCCAATTTATATTTATTTTATGTTTATCCATTTAATTTTATTAGATAGGCTAATTAATCTAGATTAGCTTCCATGTTATTTATACAATATTGAAATTTGACTATTTATTCCAATTAATTTTCGTAAAACATCGCTTAAAAAATAATAGTTTATATTAGGGTTAATTATATGAAACTAACAGCTGGTTATAGTGTATTTACCTAATCAAGGATTCTATAATGCATTTTAGAATACGCACATTAGGTGTGCAAGTGAATATGGGTGTTTTAGTGATTTGTGTATTATTTCAAGAAATTGATTCTAATTGTAATTTTGACATGAAAGTGGTGAGAATTGAGCATCTAAATTTTCCCCTATTTAATAAGGCATTAAAAGAAACTAGAGGAAGTAATGAATTTTAAAATAATGAAAAACTTTTTAAAATTATTTGATAATGATTTAATAATGTTGTGTTCATATTTTGTACATTCTTGCTCATTTTACTAAAAATGAGTTCACACCAGATGTCCCAAACAATGTTTGGGATTACCATGATGATGATCCATCAAGGGAATGACCAAAAATATTATTTATGGATGGGCCCTTGAAAGGAATAAAATGGACAAGAATAATAAACTTAACCTTGAATGATCTTTCTTCAAATTTATAAGGTTCTTGAAGGCTCTTAAGAATATATTAGGGTGTGTGGTCCCACCAAGTATACCAAATATAGATCATGAGTATAAGATATGTTAGTTCATTATTAGTTATTCAAACCAAATCAAATTAACAAACACAACATCTCAACCATGTTCCCTTAGAGGGGCAAGGTCTAGGAGAATACAAACAAATAGAAAGACATAAACCAAAAGCTATATAATTCCCATAGATTCATTGTCCAAGATAGATTTTAAGTGTGTTGAGCCTAGATTTTAGATATAGGAGTCTTTATCAATGTCACTTGTTCATTTCAACAACATCTCTTCTTGTCTACAAGTGATTTTTTTTCAATGTGAATAATGTTGAAGTTTTTTTATTGATTTTTGCATAGTATATTTACACTAAAAAGTTTGTCATAGGCAAAAGGTGAGCCTTATATTTATAGATTAGTTAGATATATTATTACCATTGGATAAAGATAAATATGTGTGGTTATTATTTAGTTCAATTTGAGTTATAAATCTCCTTAAAATTTTGGGTTGGGGTCAATATTTATTGGGCGTGAATTCTATAATTCTAAGATTTCTTGCATTTATGTTAATGTTTGACAAATTTTTGAGTGATGCCATGATGACATCACAATTTAAATATTTTTTGAGTATTTAAATATTACATAATTATAAATTATCCAATTTATAAGTATTTTATATTTAACCATTTTATTTGATTAGATAGGCTTATTAACACAGATTAACTTCCATGTGATTTATAAAATATCAAAATTTGATAATTTATTATAGTTAATTGACCCAAAACATCACTTACAAAACAAAAAATTGGCTCAAAATGAATTAGATGAACATAATATTTGGTTATATTGTATTACCCCAATTATTATTCCCAAATGCATTTTATATTATGCACATCATGTGTGCATGTAAATTTGGGTGTTTTAGTGATTCATGCATTATTTCAAGAAATTGATTCTAATATAATTTCAACATGACAGTGATAAGAATTGAGTGTCCACATTTTCCCCCTATTTAAGAAGGCATTGAAAGACACTAGACAAAACAATTTTTTTTCAAATAATGAATAAGTCATTAAAATCATTTGATATTGATTGAAGAATGACGTGTTCACATTTTCTTTATTCTTGTTCAAATTACTGAAAATGAGTTCACACCAGATGTACCAAACAACATATAGGATGGCTATGTTGATGCCCCCTAGAGGGAGTGTCCTAAAAATATTATTTATGGAGGGGTTCTCAAAAGGAATAAAATGGAAAATAAGAATGAAATCAACCCATGAATGATATTTTTTGAATTTAGAAGGTGATTGAAGGCTCCCAAGAAGATTGTGGGGTGTGTTGTGCCACTAGACGTGCCAAATGTAGATCAATATTAAAAGATAGGTTAATTCATTATTAGTTATGAAACCAAAGAAAATTGACAAAAATAACATGTCAAGCATGATATATCAAAGGGTTAAGGTCTAGGAGAATACAAATAAATAGAAATACATAAACTAAAAGTTATACCCTTCTCATAGATCCATTATTTAAGCTAAATTGTAAGCATGTTGAGCCATATTGTATAGCTAGGAGTATTTATTAGTCACTTATTCATTTTGATGCCAACTCCCCTATCTAAAAGTGATTTTTTTAATCAATGTGAATAATTTTGAAGTTTTTTTCTTGATTTATGCATAGTAAGCTTATACTAAAAATCTTGTCCTAGGTATAAGGAGAGCCTTATATTTATCAATTAGTTAGATAACTTGTGACCATTGTATCAAGATCAAGATGTGTGGCCATAATTTAGTTCAATTTTATTAATATATCTCATTAATATTTAGGGTTTGGGTCAACATTTATTAGGAATGGGTTTCAAAATTATTATATTTATTGAATTTATGTTAATGCTTGACAATTTTTTGAGTGATTTCACAATTAAGATATTTGTTGAATTTTTCAATATTGAATAATAATACATTTTCCAATTTTTATGGATTTTAAATTGAGCCAATTGATTTGATTAGATAAGTTGATTAATCAAAAATATCTTCCATGTGATTCATGCAATACCAAAATAAAAATTACCCTAGAACATCTCTTACAAAATAAAAATTTAGATTAGGGTGAATTAAACAAAGATGACATTTAGCTATAGTGTATTTCCCCAATCAAGGATGATCCATGCATTTTAGAATACACACATTAGGTGTGTAGAAAAAATTGGGTGTTTTAATGATTTATGCATTATTGCAATAAATTGATTCTAATTACAATTTTGACATGAAATTGATGAGAATTGAGTGTACATTCCACCCTATTTTAGAAGGCATTGGAAGACACTAGACAATGTAATACGTAATCAAAGAATGATAAATTAATTAAAATTCTTTGATAATAATTGAATAATGATGTGTTCACATTTTATTGATTCTTGTTTAATTTACTAAAAATGAGTTCACATTAGGTATCCTATACAATGTTTGGGATTCCCATGATAATTCTCCCTCAAGAATATTGATTGAAAAATATTATTGATGGATGAGCACTCGATATGAATAAAATGGTTAAGAAGAATGGAATTAACACATGGATGAGCCTAATGCAGATGAGTTAATACTTGCATGCTTTGACATCTGATGATGATAAAGTAGAAAAACTATTTTACCCAAAGTGGGGGGGGGGGGGGAATTGATAAGGATGCATCCCAAGATATTTGACACGCTTTGAATTTCCCCAAATAGGGTAAAATCTATAGTCTTAGGGAATGATCTAACCTAAAATAAGTGGCACCCTTGGATTTCCCCAAATAGGGTGAAAGCTATGAGATTGGAAATGGAAAAAATATTTAAATATTAAATTTCCATAAAGAGGGGGAATTGATTGGTTAATTTATTTTCCCTATTAGGGCATATTTAATCATGGAATAAATGATTTCCACCAATATGGTGGATTTGATTGTTGATCAAACTAATTGAGTGATTATCAAGCCTAACTCAAATATTTAACATGTTACATATATTAAGATGAGATGAATGATGCAAATGTAGATGAAATGGTATAAATAATTTTCAAAGAATGAATAAGTCACAAAAAATTAGGCACATGAGAATGCTCAAAGTAATGAAATAAATTATTGGAATAATAAAATGATAGTTGAAGATTGATGGTGACCAAAATGACCTCAAAAAGTTCATGTGATTGGGCACTACCTACTACTTAACGTGAATCTCAATCCATTGTAGTTCCCCAAAGATGGGATAAATTATGATAATAAAGGATGAAGAATATAAAGATAACATGGATCTTAATGAAGGTCAAAGAAGAATTAAATAATGTAATGTGGTTAAAGATGACCTAAATAAGTTGACTCATGCTTATATGCTCATTTTGAGATGCATATCCTGAGTAGCATATATGTATTTGGAATGCTTAGTTGTTTTGTTTTGATTTATGGAAAATATTATGATGTTTCTAATTTTATTTTGGGATATGAGCACATGTTAATCATCTCATGAGGGATATTTTCTCTTTGTATGATATTGATATATGAATCTCCTAGGAAATTGATTGATATAAAAAATTACATCATAATTATAAAAGAAATCATGATAACATTGATTGACACTTACACAAGGACTAGTTTAGATACAAATTTTGGAAACTTGAGATCAAGATATAAAAAATCAAGACCTAAATGTAAGCCATAATTCACTAAACAAATATAGATCAACAAAGAAAAAGATATAAATGTTAAAAACTTGAGATACGTTTATGAATAATCAAGACCTAAGCATAAAACATAATGTACCAAATAAAAATAAATAATGCAATAAAGTAAACAAACAAATAAGAAATAAAACTAATAAAATATATAAGACATAACTAAAAGTAATAAACAAACAAAATAAATCAATGGTGAATGTAAATGTGGGAATAAGACATTACTCTTCTAATCTAGCCCCAAGTATAAGGAACACCAGATAAGATAATGTGACAAATTAGATGAAAAGGGTAAATAAAATAATAATTAAGGTATGATCTAGATAAATACAAATTCCCTATATAATTGCACATTTCTTACATATTCTATGTGAATCATTAGGCTAGATGTAGTTCTCATAGGAATAGGAAAGAAAAAAAGGATGACAAAGGTTAGGATGAAACTAATTAAAGAGAAAAATAAGAATGACTCACAAAAAAACAAATCCATAATATTGGCTCATAAATTGGTGCGAGCATAGGATTGGATATCAAAATAGAAAGAGTAAGATAAAAATATAGGGAAAATTAAAATAGTAATGATGGAGACCGATCTAACCTGAACTACCCCATGTATCTAAGAACTACCTACATAGTTTGTGTGGACCTTAGGCCAATGTAGTTATCCTATAAATGGGAGTGTAATGAATGGGTAATTTTTTTAATTAAAGTGATCATTTAAGAATGAAAAATAAATACCCAAGACATAGGAAAAATCCTAAGGGAAAAGCATAGTAATAAGTTTTATTGAATGATCAAATTTGATTTAATGTTATTGAGAATTCACAAATTGGATAAGAGATTACCTACCTATGATATGTTCAACACAAAGGAGAGGATTATCCACATGATACTCCAATATTTCCACTCATAATAATACCAATAGGGAAATCCACTATCTAATAGGATGATAAATGGTGCAAATATTGTGTGGTTTTGTATCTCTTTTTGGGATTTTCTAATTTTGAAATTATAGAATTTTTGGAATGTTTGAATGTTTTTGGTTTTTTATTTCAATTATGTATGTGTATACACACATACACACACACATGGAAATATAAAAAAATGCACATGGAACCATCTAAAAAAGGAAAAAAAAACCTTGCTCTAGGACTCAAACAACATTTAAGCTAATTGAAATAAGGAAAGCTCATAGAACAATGAGAGCATGGGATTGGTAAAATAGGATAAATGTGAAAGGACTACTAATTCATAGAAACACTAAGGTGATAAATAAATACCCTTAAACAACAAATTATAATGTATAAGGAGTGGGAAAAAATAGGAATTTAGGATCATCAAAGAGATAAAATAAACTATGTCAAAGACTACCAAGTAGGAAAACCATGCCAAAAGTATTTCTATGTTCTAAAATTATGCCTGTAAAGAAGTGTTGATGATGACCAAATCTAAAATAATTTTTAACTACCTACTAAATTCATTTTTAGTACCTATGGTGCAAAATTAAGATCAAGACAACAATAGGAAATGGGGAAATATAATGTTGGAATTAGGAATAGAAAATGAAAGGAAGGAGAATAATAAAAGATACAAAATAAACTCCCCAAAGTAGGGGATCTCATAGATAATTTGAAATCAAGTTAAGCATAAAAATTCTTGAGATGCATAGTGTTCATGGGTTCATCTAGATCATACCTTTCCAACGTAGCCAACATGTATGCCCCATAACCATAATTTAGAGTGACAATGAAATGACCCAATCAATTTGACTCAAATTTACCTTTCATATCATGTTTGGAATTGGTATTTTATGATTATATTTTTAGATAATGTCATCCACTTTAAACTCTCTAGGGATGATGTACTTTTATGATTATGATGTGCCAATTTTGATATGCTTTGAGGTGACTAAATAAATCTAGATATTTCTCATCTAAGAGTTACATCTCTTGGATCCAAGTAAATCTATAATCTTCATCATCAATTATTCCTTGCAATGAAATACACAGAGAGGGAAACTCAATCTCAATTAGTAAAATGGATTCATAGCCAAAAAATAAGGAGTATGGTATTACACATATAAGTGTGTATACATTGGTATAATAGGATTAGAGGATAGGAAATAATTGTAACTACCAAAATCTGTCATCTTAGTTGATAGTCTTCTTAATAATTTTGACAATGGTTTTTTTATATGGCTTAACTTGGTGATTACCTTTAGGGTAATAGGGATTTGACCATCTTTATTTAATATGAAATCTTGTACAAAGGGTTTTTTCATCATTGTTCTTGAATGACTTAACATTATAAGATATAATAGAAGAGGGAATGCCATAGCATTAATGAGGTGATTCAAGATGAATTTGGAAATATGATTTATATTTACATAAGTGAGAGTAATTAACTCAACCCACTTAGTGAAGTACTCAGTGGAAGTTAGGATATGTTTTTGGATATTTAAATAAGTGGGGTTTATCTTGCCTATGAGATCGAAACCCCATGAATAAAGAAACCAAGGAGTAGTAATAGGTTGAATAAATAATGAAGGAGAATGAATTAAATCACCATGATTTTGGAAAGTAAGGCATTTATTAACACAAGAACATGCATCTAATTCAATTATGGGAAGATATTATCCTGTCCAAAGGAGATTCTTGGAAAGGACCATTCTGATGGTATAGGACCCACAAATCCCTTTTGGCATATTTTAAATTGCTAATTTGGATTCACCCAATTTTAAAATTTGAAGTAACATCTCATCATAGCCTATATAATAGAGCATACAACCAAGTAAAGTATAACAAGATGCAATATGAATAAAGGACTTATTTTGGTTGCATGATAGTTTGGCAAGAATAATGTGGTCTTAGAGATAAGTATATACATTTTGGTACTAGGTGGAACTAGGACCAAAAATATCAAATATAATTTTAGTGTCTAGATGATTGTAAGATGGCATGAGAAGGTTTTTAATACTAAAATAATATTCCCACACATTGGAATATATATCTATCAAATACCTAATGGTTGTCATGGCATAAACTGATATATTATTGTCCTTAGGTATCTTCTTGAAATGGATAATTTAAACTATTGTTTGAGATTATCAACCATGAATTTGTAAGGAATGAGATTCTCATCTATAGTTTGGTATTGGTCTATAACCTGATTGATAATCATTTATGAATCATAATAAATAACTAATTATTAAATGTTCCACTGTATTACTAAGTAGAGCCCTACAACAAGTGCCTCATGTTCTAAAATATTATTGGTGCATGGTAGGGAAACTCAAAATGCCCTAAGAATGAAATATCCCCATAGCATAATGAATAAAATACCACATCTTAAACCATGAGTTATGAAAGAGATATCAAAGTATAACTTCCATTGATATGATTCTTCAAGAGTGAAGATAGACCTATCTAAGGAATACATGATTAATGGATGAGTGTCTAAAAAAGGTGCTTCAACAAGTTGACTTGTAAGTAATTCCCCTTTAATGGCCTTTTTATTAGTGTAATTAATATCAAACTTAATGAGATGCATGATCTATTTATCGATATAACTAGTCAATGTTGATTTAGAAAGGATATATTTGATTGGATCAACCTTTGTAATGATAATGGTCTTATTTTTCAATATTGACATAGTTTCTATGATGAAAAGACCAATGCCAAACTCACCTTTTTAATAGGGGGTATAATTATGTTCATAGGTGACCAATATCTTATTGAAATAATAGACTGTACATGTTTTTAGCTAGTTGTCATCTTGGGAAAAAAGTGCCCCCAAGGCATGCTTAGTTTTAGATATATAAAGTAATAGGGGTTTACCTAGTGTTGGTAGGTAAAACACTATAAAGTTTTCCAAATAGGTTTCTAGTTTCTCAAATGCCTCTTGACAATTGGCATTCTATTAAAATGTGGTTTCCTTCTTTAAGAGATGAGCGAAAAGATGGAAATGATCAGTATGTTAAAAAATGAAGTGATGGATATATTATATTTTACCCTACAAAATTATAAGTTATTTCAGATTAGATTGATGAGGCATTTTTATAATAGCCTTCAACTTAGTAGGATCAACTTCAATTCTTTAGTGGGAAATAATGAAGCCTAGTAATTTTTTTGGCATGAGTATAAAGACACATTTCTTTGGGTTGACATGTACTTTTTATTTATGAAGTCTCTCAAATATCCTCTATAGAACTTATGGATGTGCAGTCTTTGTTATTGAGTTTCCTAGAATTTTATCAACATAATATTCAATAATGATGTACATCATGTCATGGAAGATGACAAGCATGGCATTTTGGTATGTGGTACTAGCATTTTTCAAGCCAAGTGGCATGAATTGATAGCATAATGTTCCACATAGAGTGGTGAATGTTGTTTTATGTTGATCCTCTGGTGAAATCTTGATCTAGTTATATGCTAAAAAATATCCTCGAGGGATAGCATTTCATAACTTACTATGTAATCTACAATCATGTTGATGTTAGCTATTAGAACATTATCTTTTGGACATAATTTTTGGATGTCCCTAAAATCATTGCATAGATGAATGCCTTATGGTTTATTAATAACTATAAAAATATTATATGTACATTCAAAATAATCAATCAGTCTAATAAATCTAGCCTTGAATATATGTTCTAGATTTTTCTTGACTAGTATAACAACCCGTGGATGTATTTTATGCAATTTTTTATGAATGGGCTTGGAATTTGAGTGTTAAAAATGATGGTCTATGACTAGAGATGGATCCAACATAGGCATATGAGTATAATACCATGTGAATATGTTATTAAACTCTTTAATAATAGTAATAATGAAGTTACATTCCTCGATAATGAGGGACACACCATGTTTAACCATTTTGAATCATCTATTGCATCGATATTGACCTCTGTGGTATCTTCCACTAATATTGTAGAACCATATTCTAAGAAAGAAAAAACAAAGCTAAATTAATCTTTATCATTTGGTTGTGGACCATTAGATACACCCATGTAAGAAGAATATGAATCACCCAATTCAAGTAATGGCCATTCAATGAATGTTTCCAAGAAATCATGAAATAATTATGTACATACCCATTGTTATTTTAGACCAATATCTAATCAAAAGGAAAGATGTGAAATCATAGGGATTTGATTTACCTAAGGATAAAAGATAAATTCCCTATCCAATGGCGCTTGAAATAGGTCATGAAGTGATTTATATTTTTCTTTACATTTTCCATAGTCCAAAATCACTTTAGAGAGGTTTTCCCTAGAGGACCTTAATGTTTGATTTTATTTTTTTACTTTGCCTAAGGAAGCTCATCTATTCTCTAGTGTAGGTGGTAGGGTCCAATGTGTATACATATAATATTTTAAAACTTTTATCAATTACTAATGCTCTGTATATTAGAGGAACCCATCAAGTCTCAATCTCTTTGAGTGTACACCTTAAGGGGTGCACCAAGAAAGGGGTGGGTAGACCACTGTTTCTTTGAAGAATTGTTGTATCTTTTTCCACTTGATATCTATAAAATTATCTCCTAAAAACCATTCCTCTAAGATTTTTCTTCTCTCTTATACACTCCTTCAATCATTTTCTACCTTTTGTAACCCTTTTCTTAACCTAAAACCCCTTTCAATAGTTTACATGACTAGGTCCACTGGGTTTACCTTGTACTCTTATTAGTGAAACTCATTTAAGGTCTAGGTTAGCTCTTAGCTAACCTAACCCATAATCTAGTGTGTTTTTATCAATAATGATACTAGGTCGACTAGGTTACCCCTATCGATTGAAACTTTTAGAAGGGCTTAGGGTTAAATTTTCCTATATATACAAGATCATTTTGCCATTATTTAGAAAATATAAGAAGAAATAAGAGATATTATGCATCTGCATATCTACCATTCTACTTGAGGAGAAATCTTAGCATTTAATACTTTCTTTGGAGGTATAGATATTGTCTTATGGAGAAGTCTTTTAGATGCATTGATATTTGTGTAGCCTAGAGATGATTTATCCTTTTCATCCTTACATAACACAATAAGCTCTTGCAAATCACCTTGACCAAGGGAGAGATTGAGGCTCAGTAGGTTCATCTTCAAAGGTAAGTATTCCTAACTTTTTTCCTCCTTTGTAAGAGTAGATAGATATGCATTTGTACTTCTCTTCCATGCATTAGGATCTTATATACATTAACATGATTATATGTCATCTATGCATGTTTACTTTGTTTTTTATTACCCCCACTTTATACCACAAGCTTTGGTGAGCACTAGATTAGATTTTTATTTTACTTGTTATTATTATAGTGAATATGAAAACATAGGACTTAGTTAGGGTTATTAAATAGTTTTCCTTGATTAGAGACTTTAGAACCCTCCCTAGTGATATTATTGTCATAAGAGATATCCTAATTGGGTTTATTAGATCCACATATTGGTCATGCCCCTAATTATATAATGTATCCCCAATCAAAAATGTAAGTAGGATATATCTTCTTTGAAATAGGATTGATTTATAGTGTTTCACTAGAATTTTGTTTTATTCCTTAGAAAGAAAGTTGTAAAACTTGAAAGAAGGGTAAGGTTAGTAAAACTTGATATGTTGCATGTACATTGATCTAGATGATTGTGGGGACTCATCTTTATCTAGGGAGGAATGGCATATAGGTAAGAAAGAACTAAAAGAAATGGTTGATTAGTTAGATATTAGGGTGGATTGCCTAGCATGAGCTAGATCCAGAAAGCACAAACTTTTTTGAGGGCTGTCAATCCACACTTTTAAACAATTAAGTTCTGAAAGTGAAAGATAAATTACTTTCATAAATAATAAAGGATATTAAAATAAATTAAAATAAGTGATTAAGAATAAATAAGTGATTTTGAATAATTATAACAATAAATGATTAGATATCATTGCTAAGTAGATCAAACATGGTTCAAAAGATAGAGTGATCCTCTATGATAAGATAGAAACTCAAACAATGACATTTAGTTAGGGTTTGATAGGTCAAATAAGCTTGTTAAAAATGATAGACAAAGACCATCAAAGGTTGCGGTCAAACTATCAGTGGTTACTATGGGATCTAGTTTTGGAAGAGAAGTTTGGTTGGGAAGGTTTTATGAGGGCTTTAAAAGGTGAGCTGGTGTTGGCTACTAGTTTCAAAATAGAGGGTAGTATTTAGAGGTGTCTAGTTTAGGTAGAGGGTGTTCAGATGATTAAAAGAGGCTATGGGTGGTCTTGGGTTAAAGAAGAAGTGTTAAGTTGTATAGCTCCAACACAAGAAAGTGTGATGAAAGAGAAGCTAACATGAGGAATGGAAAAAAGAACTAATTGTTGAATCTTGATAAGAAATAGATACTTAGCTTTATTTTTGCTGGTGTAAAGAATGTTGAGGTTGGTTAATGGGTTATTGTATATTTTGAAGCAATTTTAGTAGAGTGACAGTACCTTGGTTGTTGACTAGTGAGTTACAACAACACTTTTGATCTCTATCCAAATCATTATAATTAAGAAGGATACCTATACAAAAAGATTTGATCTCTTACACAAATTTTTTTGATGATCATGACGATTCCTTTCACCTCTTCTTCCTTTCTTAATATAGAGGGAAGGGAGTGGTGAAATAACTAGTTCAGTAAGGCATCTAATTTTAAGCTCAACATATGTTGATTATGTAAAATGGTAAATCAAATGGCTATTAAAAGAAAATCAAGTTGGAGTTTTAGTTGAAGTTAACCCTTGAGGAAGTTAAGGGCAAACCATTGGCAGTCGAGTTTAACCATCGATGGTTAGGGTCATAGTCATAAATGGATAAAGTTATCCATTTACACTAATTACTAAAGGGGAAATGGTTAGGAAATGTCCCCAAGGGGATATAAGGGTGGTTTAAGGGTTAGTACAACATCTATAACCGTAGTTTATGGTTTTCTAGTGTCTTCATTTTCCCCTTTTTATTATGCAATTTGTATTAACAAGCTACAAAACAGAAAATGGAAGGTTGGTACAAGGTCATATACCTCGAGTATGGAAGGAGGTGTTTCCCCTCAAATTGGGAATTGATGAGGTGAAATAGAGTTAGTGGTAGGTTTGACAAGTGGTTAAGCTAGTGATAAAGTTGGTGAGAGGTTGGTGCAAGCATGTGCACAAAATGTAACTAAATGTGATAAAATAGATCATGCATAAACTAGGATGTCATAGTTGAGGTAGTTGGTAAATCATGGTTGGTATTAGAAACACAAGTGACAAGTAGACTAGGTGACCACATTAAGGCATGGAAGTTATGGTTGTACTCATAAATGCAAACCTTTTAGGCAAGGTTAGTGTATTCACATGTATTCAAGGTAGAAAGTGATCCTAGGAAAATAAAATTGGTCGGTGTGTAAAAGTAGCATAGGTTCAAGTCATTCAGCATGGAAATGTAGTCATGACAATAAAAATAACCAAGGAAAAGTCATCACAAAAACATGCAAAAGTTAGGAAAAATTTACCAATGTCAAGGTTATGTGGTTCATTTCAATGGTATGTAGTTGTAGTGTTATTGTTATGATAAATGTTTGGGTGTGATTAAAAAAATCCTTAAATGGGTCAACTATTGACATTCAAGGTCAACCATCAAATTCCATACATCAGCCCTAAAAGGGTGATCATAAAAGGCTAAATGAGGTTTTATGTCCTCATTCATAAATTGACCTATGATGATTTCACTTGTCCTAGTGTGAGAGAAAATGGAAATGGTTTTTAATTTACTAGTGGAGTGAGTGTGTTAGAGTTGATTGTGTGGTTGAATAGTGTTTTATTGAGACCTAGTGAGGGTATAGAGAGGTTGAGGTAGAGCACAGGGTCAAAGTAGTGCTAGTTTTGAGAGCTTTTCCATAATGGCATTCACAAAATGAGGTGGATGATGTAATTAAAATTATTGGTTTTTTTTTAATTTGTTGTTTGTTTATTTTTTTTAATTTTTTTTTGGGTTTTATATTTATTTTTGTGAATTTGGGTGGGTGTGAAGAGTGGGTGGTTTAGTGTTTGAGGTGAAATTTTGTAGAGGGGGAATTTGTGTTTTGTAAGTGAGGGTAGGGTAGTTTTTTTGTGTTTGATATAAGAGTCAAATAATTTATGGATTGTTAGGAGGTTTTGGTGAGTAGACCTAGGGTTAGGTTATCGGTGGTCACCACATAGTGACCATCGATGGTCACTATCAACCATCATTAGTCAATAGGCAAATGTTGAATGGCTAACATGTGTACCATCGGTAGTTGATGACCTAACCATTAGTGGTCAATAGTGGATCAATGGTGGTTCTAAAAAGGAACCATCACCAGTTAACATTCAATTATTGGTAGTTGTTTATTAGGTGAGGATAGGGTAAATAAGAATGGGTTTAAAGATCTTGAATATTGGATAATGTTAACGGGATAAGAGGATCCCTTGTTGTAAGGCATAATGCAATGTGGATAGGATGGTAGATGATAGCTTTAAATAATGGTGTGATAAGTAGGGTCTGGTAAACTTAAGGAAATAGGAATAAAAAGGGTATAAGGTTATGGTTAGGAAAGAGTTAAAGGTAGTGTATATTAGGTAAATAGGTTAAGGTAGGAGGTGGGGAAACAAGTGGTATTTATAGACATTAATTGATAAACTAGGTAAACTAAGGTATTTAGTATAACCTTGTAGGTGAGGGAGTAGTTACAGATGTGAGATTTAGTGCCCCAAATCCTTAATGAGGTGTGTCAAGGCATGACTGACTAGGACCTATATCATATGACTGATGAGGGCCTAGGAGGCATGAGATACTACCAACATGTGTCTCACAATGTAGCCATATTAGTGGCCCTCATCAAGATATGGGACTCAACCATTAACATATTATTTCTTCCAACTAGAGAGATCACCATTATGTTAGAGGATATCCAACAGATAGTATGACTACCATTATGAGTTAAGCCAATATATCATATCAATAGTGATGAGCGAGATAAACATATAGATCACCTATATAGAGAAGACATCATTCTTATGAGATGGAACTTAAGAGGATTACATTATACATCTCTATATCACTAGGATATATGAACAAGATGGTTATTCATGATGATAATGATAGACATCACATGTTATGCTCTACTAGATACTAGTAGTGCCAGATGTATATACTTATTGTAAGGTGTACTTGTTGATATGTGGTTGAAGTAGACAATATTTTCATGGGCACCTATCCTTTTAGTACAAATATATTAGGAGCTCTAGGGGTATTATGCCCAAAGGAGATATGGGATTAATATTAGATTTGTGCTAAAATACTAAGCATATGAGCATATCAGGGTATTGAGACCATGTGGACTACCATGGCATGGTTTTGCTTAGATGGACTTCAAAGTTAGCTACATGTGAAAGATGACTACATGCTCACAGGACTAGGGGGAGGATCCTAAGACCTAGATTTGTATAAATATTGATTAGAGGCACTTATTAAGGGTGAGGTCAACTAGATGCCATACACCATATTTATAGAATGGTTGAGCTATGCCAGATAGACTTTGTCATTATAGAGCTACCAGTGGGTTTTTAGGTGGGGAGATCATGAGGTGGAGCTCATCCCTTTGAATAGGGCGAGGAAGAAGTTTGGGCTCATCTAATATATTATAAGGGAGTTCCTAAGGTACTAAAAGGAGGATGTAGAGTTCCTATTGCCTATTCTAAATCTATTTGAGGATTTTATTGACCATGAGATTCTACCAGTGAGGGCAAAGATTGATGATGTAGGTGTCACTAATGAGTACCCAAATGGTTTTAGACACCTTACAATGTAGTAATTTTTAGAGGAGATGATGGTGATCAAGATATGGATGTTGACATGGATGAGGTTAGTGGGGAGTAGATGGATGAGGGTACCCCTAATAGATAGATGTTGATTATAAAGAGAGCAAGCATGAGTGGCACTAGTCACAACATAGGTGGCTTTAACATTGGTAACTTAGGAGAAGGATGGGATACATGGCCACATGGGCATCCTCACATAGGAGAGAGACTAGGCATAAGTAAATGTATCCTTAGTTAGATAAGAGAGAGATACCATATGATAGGCAAGATCATGGGTACCCATAGGGCCACTAGACACTATTTCTATGGTGAGGTATGTGGCTATAGTTGAGGAGCTAAGGTATTATGAGGCATTGGTTTTCACACATATTCCAAATGAGCCCATATGGGGTGAGTATAGAACAAGCACTACTAGGGGAGCTAGCAATTCTATACCAAGTTAGTGGGTAGTGTCTATAGGTGGATAGGTAGGTTCAAGGGCTAAGCAGGCTCTAGGAAGTAGTGGTATTCCAAGACCGTAGAGTCTTATGAGACTTTGTAATATTGATGTAATATATGATTTTGATACTAACTTATGAGCTGATGTAGTGAGTTGTATGCATCCCTATGAGAGACACATACATTATTGTTATATATGATGATCATTTTGATTATGATTTCATGATGTGGTTATGGTTTTTGGATGTTGCATATGGATTTGATGATGTGGCTATTTAATTTAGGCTCGTGATGGTGTTGATATTGATAGGTTTTATTTATGTTTATGATATGATGATTATGATGTTATGTTTTTTTGGACATGGTCATGATGCTTGCAATTTTTTTATGGTTATTAATGATTATATTCATGATGTTATTATGGTGTATGGTTGTTATTTATGGATGTAGATTTGGTGTTATGATCATGATGATGGCTATGGTTATTAATGATTACATTCATGGTGTTATGATTATGTATATTGATGATAATTATTTATGATTATGTTCATATTTTTAAATTAATGAGTCTACACTTTTGTATTTAGATTACATTTGGTGGATAACATATGCGAATGACTCACTCATTTTTGATGTATGATTAAATGGTTGTAGATATGATATATGGTTTATGATTAGTTGATGTGATTGGTTATTATATTATGTTTGATGGTTAATTCAATAAAATGTTCTTATGATTAAAAACACTTAAACAAATAAGGTAAAAAGGCAACCACTAAATAAAACACATAATTAGCAGTTTAAATGGTTTTAATGGATTGCATTAGATGAAGGTGAATAAATATTAAATCTTAAAAACACATTGAGTAATTTGGATAACAAAAATAAATGTGAATAAAGATGATAAAGATGAGACAATCAAAAGACAAGTGTCTAAATGAGTGCATTAACAAATAGATATGAGAGAATAAGAAGACAAGATGCTACTTCTTTGGCAAGGACTAGAAAAAATTGAAGTTATATCTGCTTATCAACATAAGCCCTTCGAATGCTTCACATTAGCATTCATTAGTTATTTAAAAAGTTTTTTGATCAGATGATGTTAAGTAAGCTCAAAAATCCATTGATTATAGAGGGTAAGATGGATGATAATGCAATCTTCTTGTGAGACTAGCATGCCTCTTTTGTAGGTTACCAAAGAGCCAGTATAAACAAGTCCATATCACATGAGGTGTAGACTAATTAATGTGGGAAGTTTATGCTTAAAATTTTATTGTGGCTTCTAAAATTAGTTTTGCCTTTTCTAATTTTGATAATGGGTCTTGTGATATTTTTCTATTGATTGGGAAGCTAGGGAAGCTGATGGATGTGAGAAGCTTCCAATAAATTTCTATGTTCTGACAAATTATTTACTCAACCATCCTTCAAGGGAGTGGTCTCAGTTTGTGAGATTTGCTAAAATATTTTGATATCTATCCTTCAAGGGAATAGTTTAGCTTACATTTGAGAAATTTTGATTGGTTTTGATAGCTATCCTTCAAGGGAGTAGTCTACAAATGCTTGGAATGACCCATGTAATATATGATTATTTACTTTTTGGTGATTTTTTTGATTTTATCTTTGCTACTGACATGGATTTGTTTATATAGGCTCAAAAGGTTCACCTTCATGAAGACAAGAATAAAGTAAAAGTAGGTTGATATGGGTAAAGGAGTTTTAAGTGATAATTACCATGGGAATTCATCCTATAAAGGGGGGAAAAGTACCATGAGAACCATGCCATGGTTAAATCCATGGTACCCATGTGCAAGATTAGGCTAAGGCTATGAAGGGTAATCATACGATCTAACTTTAATCAATTTTCCCTCAAATAAAGAGATGAATGTTGGTTAAAATAAGGGATGATCTTAAGTTAGACAAAAGGTGAGATTGACCTTATTTAACAAAAGAAAGGACATAGATATGAAGCATTGAGGGGCTCAAGTTCTAGTTTTCCTTAAAGAGAAGATAACCAATAAGCTCCTGATCCATACTTGTGCATTATGATATAAGGTCCAAGCCAATTGAAAGCAAACTTACCCCACTTGATTTTCTCCATATTGGTTACATGTTATTTTCCTTTAAAATGAGATCTCTGATATTGAATTCTCACACTTTGAGGTGCTGGTTATAAGCACTCTTGATTCATTTTTGATAGACATTAAGATGTGTAAGTGTGTCTAAATGATGCTCATAAATTAGTTCAAGTTGGGCTAAATGTTATTGACAATAATCACCCTAAAAAATGAGATCTTGTAGGGATATGTAAAGAGAGGGAATTTGGACTTTGAGAGGTAAGACAACCTCTACTCCAAATAGAAGATATAAAGGGGTAGTACATGTAGGGGTTCAAATGCTAGTACAATATGGCCATAAGGCAAAAGGGATGTGTAAATGCCAATCCTAGCCAGATGTATTAACCATTTTAGTTAGCATGTTATTAAGAGTTTTTTTAGAAGCTTTGATATATCCATTTGATTATGGATGATAAGGCAATGAGAAACTTAACTTGATACCAAATGTGTGACAAAGGCCTTGGACATGTTTATTCTTAAAATATTTACCATTATAAGTGGTTATTTTGTGTAAGAAACTAAAATGACAAATAATATGATGGTTTATAAAATTAACAATATTTTTGGCTTTGGTTGAGATGAGAGGAATAGACTCTACCCATTTGGTGAAATATTCTATTTCAGTGATGATAGAATGATGTAATTATAAAGAATGAGGGTTAATTTCACTAATAAGATTTAGACCTCATTGTGAAAAGGGCTAGAAATCTTTGGATGTTTGGAGACTATGGCTAGGTGAGTGATGTAAATTGGCATGTTGTTGACATTTAACACTTATTCACATAATCACAATAATCCTAGTTAATGGTTGGATAATAATAGATAAGGTGAAGGATGGGTTTAGTGATAGTTAGGCCACTAAAGTCTCCCCCACAGATCCTAACATGTGTTTCCTTGATAGC
This sequence comes from Torreya grandis, assembly GCA_037957365.1. Classification (NCBI taxonomy): domain Eukaryota; kingdom Viridiplantae; phylum Streptophyta; class Pinopsida; order Cupressales; family Taxaceae; genus Torreya; species Torreya grandis. The sequence continues at coordinate 357,428 of JARHVA010003286.1, forward strand.
ATGAGAGAATTTATGGTAACATATGTAACATAAAAGAAGGCCATCAAAGCCATGATTATAAAGGATTCCACCTAATATGGTGTAATGAGAGGTACCTTGAATGAATGCCCTTTGACCATTCCTAGAAAGATTAGAAGGGATGATGACAAGGTTGAGATAGTCAAACATCTACTTATACCAAAGGTTAGGTTGGGTCTCCTCCACATTAAAAATAGTTAGCGAGTTTGATTAGATATAATAAGTCTAGGTAAGATGATGGATAATGATATATATCTTAGATTTATAAGGTGTAGATGATATTTGGGAAGTGAGAGAAGCCATCATATAGGTAAACTTGTTCATAGATCGTAGAGTGGCTTGGATGAGGTAACATTCAAATGACACTAAGAGTACATCATCTAGCTATTTTTACTATTGTAAGATATTATTATTAGGTTGGTAAGATCCATTGGTTTGGTTGACTATGAGTTAGGAGTCACCAAAAATGCTAATTATTTTGACTCCTAAGACTAAAGCAATTTGGAAACCTATCACTAGGGATTTGTACTCGACCATATTATTGGTACAATCAAAGTCAAGTTTAAAGGATAAAATAAGAGGTTCAACATAAAGGGGAATAAGGATGATACTAGATCCCCCACCACATTATATTTTTATCCATTGAAAAACATGGTCATTTGATAGGTGATGTCCTATTGAGAAAGGGTGGTGATAGACTCATCAAGAAACTCGAGGGAGGATGGTTGGTTGTCTGCTAATGGTGCTTTAGCCAATTGGTCAGTGTTAACTTGCCCTTTTATTGAATTATGTTGGAAGAACTCAAGGTCAAAATTAGCTAAGAGCATGATCCAATTAGCCATACATTGGTTTTGGTATGGATTAGAGTGCATATACTTGAATGGATCAGTATTGGTTATGACATATGTCTTGTGGTTGAGAAGGTAGTGATGAAGTTTCAAGGTGATAAAGACTAGTACGAGGCAAAAAATTTTAGTATGGGTGTACTGAGTCTCATACTCTATCATCATATAGATTATGTAGTAGATGACTTGTTATTTATGTTACTCATTTTTATGGGTTAACATTACCCCTAAGGAGTGGTCAGTGGTGGAAATATAAAGGTAGAAAGGTTGATATTCTTTGGGAAGAATGAGGATGGGTGGAGAAATAAGGTAAATTTTAAGTGAATCAAATTCCTTTTGACAGTATTTGATCCACTTATAAGATACATATTTTTCCATAAGGTGGTGAAAAGGTTGGCATCAATCAGAGAGTTGAGAGATAAAGTGATGAATGGATTAGATATTCCCCTATAGGCTACATATTTGTTTAAGGTGGGTATGAGGAGGCATGTCAAGGATTGATTTAATTTTGGTAGGATCAAATTCAATTCCTCAAAGAGAGATGATAAATCCAAGAAGCTTTACTAACAAGACCCTAAAAATACACTTCTTAGGGTTAAGGCAAACATGGTAATGGATGAGGCATTCGAAGATAATATTAATAATGGCCAAATGATCTTTATGAAATTTGGATTTTCTACAAATGTAATTGACATAGTCCTCTACAATTTTATGAATAAGATAATGGAAGATGTAGGTCATTGCATGTTGGTAGGTTACACTAGCATTCTATAGACCAAAAGGTATGACATTATAGCATAAAGTACCCCAAGGGGTGATAAAGGTGGTTTTGTGTTGAACTTTAGGGGTGATTAATATCCAATTGTAACCTAATAACCTGTCCATAAAAGATAGCATCTTATGGTCAGCTGTAAGATCAACAAGCTGATCAATGCTTGGCAAAGAAAAGTCATCCTTTGGGTAAGCAAGGTTAAGGTCATAAAAGTCTACACAAATACAAATTCCCCCTATGGATTTGGTGATAGGGACAATATTCAAGACCCATTAGGGATAATCAATGGGTTGAATGAAATTTATGGAGAGGAAGAATTGAAGTTCTTCTTTGACAAGAAGGGCTATGTCAGGGTGCATTTGATGAGGTTTTTTCCTAACTGGCTTGGCATCATGGTTGGTGATTATATTATAGATGTTGATGGAAGGGTCAATTACTAGCATGTCATTGTAAGACCAATTAAATGTTATGCTATGGTATTTCAAGGAGGGGAAATCTTGAAGCTCCATGGAATTTAGTGATTGGCCAATTTTGACAATGCATGAGTTATCCAGAATACCCAAGTTGATATCCATGGTAGATTTTTTCAACATGGTTGAAGTATCAAGAGGGAGGGATTTATGGATAGAAGAATCTTCTTTATCAAGATAGGCAAGAATAAAATCATCATCCTAACACTGAATGGTATTAATGGTAGGAGAGTCATCTCTTACATCTTAAGATGAGTCAGAGGAATGGCTATGGTATTCCCATGCTATTGATAAGTTAGGGGTCCAAGGATAATCATTTTGATGGGAACAAATTTATGGGGAATGATGTCAAAATCCTTAGATGCTGATGGTGGAGTGGATGGTGAAGATGGGACTCCCTCATCAATGATGGTAATGGGAGGAAAGTCTATTGTCTCTTTGGGTGGAGTGAAATTGAGACCAAATATTTCATGAGGATTTTGAGTCTTACATGGAGGAAACTTATGTGGTCCATGATCATAACATCCTAGGCCAACTCCCTTCTAAGCACACCTATGGAGGTATGTCTTGGTGAACTCTAGTTTATCTAGGTAGGAGAAATTAGAGGTGAATGGTCAAGCAGAAGAGGAGGTCAAGGAGGTGGCAAGTGGTTTATCAAGTCCCCCATAGATAGGATTTGTTTAGAGATTGGGAGGACAAAAAAATTGTGGTTCTAATATTAGGGTTGTAACTAGGGTTCTAGTCAAAGTTCTCATACTCCTTGGGAGTAGGGAAGGCTTCTAAGGCCAAAAAGTGATAGTCCTCAAGTGAGAAATGTTGGAATGTCGATTCTAAGAGGTCCTTTATAGGGATTTGGGTAAAAGGAATGGATGAGATAGTCAAGGCTTGGTTAGTAAAAGAATTAGAATCATTGTTTGTTGATGAAGACTTGGTGGTGGGAAGGAGGAGAACATCATTTAGGTGGTACATCATGTTGTATGATGTAAAAATACTTGGATCAGCTTGTATGGTAACTACTTAACCTTTGTGCTCAAATTTTATGCAGTGATGTAGGGTGGATGGTATAAAATTCATAGAATAGATCCAAGGGCATCCAAATAGGACATTATACTAGAACTCACCTTCTACTATGTAAAAGATATTGAGAAGCATGTAAAGTCCTAAACAAATGTGGAAGATGATGGTTCTTACAGTTATTGTCATAGTGTCATTCAAGTAATAGAGCACCACCATGGTTTTTGACATAATGTTCTCTAGTGGTTTTAATTGGTCATATGCATAAGAGGAGATAATGTTGATGATATCCCCTCCATCAATCATAACCCTTTTGATGCAAGTTTGGTTGATGTATTAGGTAATGAAGAGAGGAGGATCTAGATCCTAGGGATGAATGAAGGGTATTTCCAAATATTTAAAGGTAATAAGGGTGGAAAGCTAGAGGGATTTGACAAAGGCTTTTAGAGGTTGTGGGTCTTCTGATTATACCTCTATAGACTAAAAATCTTCTATCATCACTTGAAAGTGACGGGGTGAGGTATTTATTAGTTCATATAAACTCATCTTCATCAGTGTTTGGTGAAGTTTCTTTAGAACCACTCTTTGGATTGACTTAGAAGGGTTAGATCGAGACGTTCCCAAGATGGATACCTTAGGTTTGGGAGAAGGTGTGGGTGTTTGGGTTTAGTTGAGTGATTGGGTGGTAGAGGAAGAGTATGTCCATTGAATGGACACCTTTGCCTTCCCCTTATCCTTTTGTTGGACTTGTGATCATGTGACCACATAAATGGTATGGATTTGGGGAAGAGTTGGGATATATGACTACTTCAGTTCCTCCTCACTCTTAGATGAGAGTGTGGGATCGAGTAGGTTTGGGGTAGTGGTCTATGGTTCTAGGAGTGGCTATGAGATTATGGGTGGTTCTTCTAAAAATAGGTCATCATTAGCATATAGCTAATGGAATGGGACCTGGAGAGCTTTACAGTTATCTATATCATCTCTCAATATTCTATGGTATGATCAAATATGATTGTAATCAAACTAGGATGGCTTAGGACTATGGGGGTAAAATGGTTTAACGGGAGGTAAAGTCAAGCAAGAATATTTAAAAAATCTCTACAAGATGGTTGAGTAAGACTCAGGCAAAGGTGGCACAAATGTTAGAGTTTTGGTTTTAACTTTTTGGGTGGAAGCCTTCTTAGGAGTAGTCTTAGTAGTAGGAGTTTTGATTGGTGAAGTATTCTTGGTGGGTAGTGGTTTGGAGGAATTTTTTTGTGAATAATAGTCTTAGTAGTGGGTGGATTGAAAATAGAAGGGTTATAAGTAGGATGTTTGGTAGTGGAGGGTTTGGAGGTAGAGGGCACGAAAAGAATAGGTAGGGGCATATCTAGAAGAGGAGGCTGGGTTTGGGTTGTATTTGGGAGATGTGTTTTCTTAATGAAAGGATGAGATCCTAGGATGGAAGAAGGATGTGGTCCCAAAATGGAAAGGAAGGTAGAAATAAGTGGCAAGGTTATGGATTTTGGGATCTTAGGTGGATCCTCTTTCTTGGTTGGCTTGACTTGGGTTTTTTTTCATGGGCTAGGTGGTGCTAAATCCAACTTTATCAGAGGGTGAGTCAGAATCTGAGTAGGTAGTATACTCAGGTTTCTAATGGGCTTGGATAGGATGAGAGAAGGTGCTTGGGATACTTTAGGTGGATTTGGTTTAACTATGGCTTGAGGGGTAGAGGTTTCTAATGGTTTAACTGGGATGATGGTGGGTTCAATAGTGGAAGTGGAAGGTTGCATTGGTAATGGCATTGTTGAGGAATCTTGTTTGGTTGGGTAAGGAATCCTGAGGTAGTGCCAAAATATGGCCTAATCCATGTTGGGTTGGGATAGGTACTATTATAGGCTTAATTTGTACCTTTGGATAGGGTTCCTCAGGCTCTCTTCAACTAAGCTATAATATTGGGATAAACCTAGGTTGTGGGTATCCTATAATGGGGTTGAACCTCCTGATAAGGTTATCTTCCTCTTGATGCTCACCTAAGACTAAAGCTAAACTAATGTTTCATAGGGAAAAGGTTTAAAAAGATGATAAGGGATCCTAAGAAGGCTAAAAATGTGATGCACCAAAGTTAAGTGGACACTCATATAAGCTTGAACTCATACTGGATCAACAAAAGACAACTATGACTTACTCAATCCCATAATCTCACTAGTTACATAAATATTTCATAAAAGAAGTTCCAAGTTAAAAACTAATATAGACCTATAAGATAGTTTGAAAACACCTTTAAAGAGGCAAGTAGAAGGATAGTAAACTAGGAAAAATCTCCTTCACAAATTCACCATACACAAGCATACTAAACACTGATTAAAGATAATAGATAGGCAAAAAGTCAATCCTATTGCTTCAAAAGGAATTAATTACAAATGCTTAATAGGGTTGAGCCTAATTGAGCTAAACATACTTCTCAATATCTCAAGGAATGTCCCATTTCCTAGAAAGATGAAAAATTATAAAAAATTAGGAGCCCTTTATGAGTGGAAAAGAAATGGATAATATAGGAGAAGGGGAAGAGAGAGAGAGAAGGGGGGAGCACATTGTTCATGATAATTAATTAACTACCATATTTCAAGAGATATTCCACCATGATTTTGATCTAATTAGAAAAAGTCATTATGAGCAAGATATTTGCGATTTGCCAAAATAGCATCTGAATCATTCCATTAGTTGAGCAAACTACACTAGAAGATAAGAGTTTGCAAAAAGTGGCAAGTCATGATCTTGCTAGAAATGAATACTCTAACTATGTTCCAATTCCCAAAGTCCTTTTCTTCTTTTGATCTTTCACTTGATCTCATTATTGGGACAAAATTCTCATATTCATGTATCTGACTAAGCCATGCTCAAGCTTGCTTAAGTGATGGTTTGTCAGAGTTGAGACCAAATTGAAGGACTAAATGTTCCTTTATTGAAAGTACATACCTACTCCATGTTTGGAAAACTAGACCTCACTTAACTATAGATGAAAACCAATCTAAGGATATTGGTTTTACTATAATCAATATATATGGCACTTTGTTTAATGATAGATCCTTGTTTGGGCATGAAGACACCACCCCTTTGGTATATATTAGGTCTAAAACACCTATTTTACCTCTATATATTTATATTAGTACATTTTGGTACAACCTGAGTCTGCATTGAGCTCTTTTCCATTAATTTTTCCACCAACTCAAATCAAACTCAAGTTTAGGCCCTTTTATTTTTCTTGCCAAGTCAGGTCCATTTACTTTATTGACTTTCATTGAACATCCCAACTCATCCATTTATTATTGGTTATAGGAAATCAACCTGGATCATTAAACCTTTTGAATCTATTTCACTCTATTGGATTTTGAGATCCATGTGGACCATGGATCTTAAGGACCCACTGCCTTGAGCTCAATTTCTCATTGGTCTCTAGGATTTGCTAACCATTCAACTTGTTTAAGATCTATCATGCTTGACAATTGTCAGTTATACATTCCTTCTTAAGTTCCTACCAAGGATTTTGAATCCAAATGGTCACTTTATGGGTATTAAAAATGACGTTCATGTAGATGTCTACCATTTTTTGACCAACTTTATAATTTTATAACTTGAATCACAAAGATTGTGAGGATAAAAAATTTGTAGAGAATGGACTTAACATTGAAAGGAACAAACCCTTTTGATCCACTGGTCATTTGAGCTTTCTAAGTGATTTTATAAAATGTTGAAGTTGACTAGTCTGTGTCATATTGCATGACATCTTGATGATGGTCTAGTCTAAAAAAGGCTAAGTATTAGAACTTAGCAAATTATGCATTGGGAGCCAACTTTTTCCATGCATATTTTTTGTCTTGCTTTGTCAGAGGACCTACTTGGTTTATATAGACTAGAATCCAAAATGAACAAACCAATATGATTGTTTCTTCTTGAGACTACCACACATGTGAGATCTAGCACTAGGAAAATACTTACCTGACTCAATTTGGACCCAGGAAACATTGTAAAAAAAATGATTTAGAGGGTGACTTTTCATGTTCATATCTTTCCTTTTGCTACAAAAAATGAGTTGAAACTTCAATGCAAATGATCTTAGTACAAAAGTGAATGAACCCATTTGACCATTTTATCTAACCCTTTGGTACATGTGAGATATGACCTCATGAATATACTCCCTTGGCTCTATTTAGACTCTCTAAAAAATATCTAAATATGGAAAATAAGTGGATTTTATCTTGGGAGCCCACTTTGAACCCTTATATCTTCTACTACACTTAGGCAAATGTGATGAATCTTAGTGCATGATAGCCTAAAACTAATGTGAAAAAACCCATGTCACCATCTCTCCCTAACTCATCCACACGTGTGAGATCTAGTAGCATCAAAATGGTCACTTAGTTTTTTTGCCACTGGGGCCAAATGCCTATACAAGATCCAAATGGAATGAGTGGACCAGATGAATACCATACACTCTGATACTCTTCCAATCATTTTTGACACTCCATAAAGACTTTGCACCTCTAGACTTGTCCTTAAAGATTGACAAATTACTCTTTAAGTGAACTTAAAGTGTTTCAAAATCTTTTTGAGCTTCATGATATCTCTATTCCACTCATTCTATTTAGAGTTTGTCTAAGCCATTTTGATCATTTGATAAATTAGGAACTCTACCTCTTTATTTACATCAAGACCATTAGCCACTAGGTACATGCTTGGTATGTGGGACAAATATGGCCAACATTTTTGGTGACTTATAGGGAGCATGCTTGCTATTCTTGAGAACCCATTTCATTTTGTCTTATCTAATCCATTGGGCATGGGGTCACCTTTTTACAACTGATTTGATCATGAATATGATATAAGGATGCCTCTTTTCCAAAAGCTCTCTTGAGGTAAAAGAACAACAAGAATAAAAAAGGTGCCTAAGGCACAAAATAAAAAGGAAACTAACCTAGAATAAAGAAAGAACACCTAGATACTAAACAAATGTGCAAAAAGGCACTTGGATAAAATATTGAAATCTACTCTAATTTATATAAAAGGTTACATTTTACAAGTACTTTCGACCTAAATCAAATGGAAAGGATTTAGCATCACTCACTTGTGATGGACCAAGCTAGAACACACCTTGATTTTGATATCTCATGGTAGGTAAGCTGAGATGCTTAATTGTTGACCCTTTTAACATGTTCTCAAGTGGTTGAAATGGGACAAACATGTCTCCAATGTAGACATATTGGTCTATTTCTTCAAGGCTTGCTCTAAATTGAACTGTAGGGGCTCCTAAAACCTCCTCATTTGATGGCTCGATTTTGTGCTCTGAATTAAGCATAACATGTGATGGCTCCTTTGAACTAGTGCTTGGTTGACTATCTAGGCTTAGGAAAAAATATCTAAGTCATCCCAAAAGGTAGTTTCACCTTGGTCATCTAAGATAATGCCAACTTCAACACCATCTTTACTTTGCTTTCTCTGAAAGGATCCATATGGTATCCCATCAATCCATCTAAGCCCCAAAATATCATGTTTTTATGAATCTATATTTGACCATTCTTCTTCATTTTTGAAGACATCAGTAATACCTTCAAAATAAAATTCATCTTGAGATTGGTCAATTTATTCAACCTAATGGTCAAGTTCATCTTCATGTTCTAGAGGGGGTATAGGCTAGTTTAAAACCTCTACCTAGTCTATGAAGTCATGATATAGCTGCTACCATACCTTATCTTGATCCTCTATGTTCTTTATTTCTTCCTCACCCTCAATTGATAGATTGACTATGTTAATCTTTGTATCTTGATCATCTTCACATGTAGCCATACCAAATGGAATCTCTTGGGACAAAAAAAAATCCTCTTTACTCTTATCTAACTAAATACACACCCCTTTAAGAATGAATGCATTAGTAGTACCTTTGGGCTCTAAATCATCAAAACCATGTAAACATCCACTTTAACTACAAGCTCCTCCCCTTTTGAATGAAGTGGAATACCTATCATGACCTCTTCATTATAGACACTTGTGTTGTCCTCTTCAAGATCCACTTTAACTACAAGCTCCTCCTCTATTCTTTATAAAACATTCTCTTCCTTCATGAGGGAGATGGTGGGAGGGTGAATAATTTCACCTTGTTTGTAGATCAAGAGAGTATCCTTCTAACTAGGGACCTTGAAAGCTCTTTTAGGTGGTTCTTGGGGAAAAGAGGGAGAGTCTTGAAAATTGGTAGGTTAGGCTCATTGAGCTAAGATAACACATCTTTTCCTTGAACTAGATTCTAGACTTCCTTGGATACCATTTCAATTTTCTATTTTGTGTCTTTGATTGATTTCCACAAGGGAAATGTGCAAGATTTGGCCACCTCCTCCTTTTCCTAAATGGGTGTGGGAGAGGGTGGTTTCATAATAGAGGGTATAAAAATGTTGGGGTCATTGACATAAGAGAGGATCCAAGATGGAATGAATTCATGTTCCTCAACTAATAAGGGTGAGATTTGGAAAGGTTGAGGTTATTTGGATCAATTTTTTTGGTTTTCCCACCTCACTAATCTATCTATCCACCATTGGATTAAAGTCTTCATTTCATACAAATAATCATTGATAACACTATGTTAGACTCATCCAATAGACATCCACTTACTTTTAAACATTTGAATTGACTTATTTAACCTCTCTATAAGATGGTAAGGGATCACATTAAGCTCTATGTCCCATTTATTCATTACCTCTTCTAAATTTAGCACAACTGGTTTGAGCACCAACAAGGATACGGTAGTAGAAAGATAGTTTTAATAAGGTTGGATAAAGGGGTAAATAGGTTGATATGGAGGATAGATAGGCTCACTATAGGGCTGGTAGGAATGATTAGGTTGGTAGGGATCATAAAAAGGCTAATAAACTAAACTTTGAGGATCACTTGGGGTGAAGCCATGAATATTGTTAACTTGATATGAAGGATAAGGAATGAATGAACATACATTTTGATCAAATGGGTGATGATTTTACATACCAAATGATGATGATTAGGCACCTAGGATACTTAAACCAACTAATAGATGTTTAGAATCAACATTGATGTTTGTTAGAATGCCTCCAAAGATTGATATATAGAAGGATAACACCAAAAATTCTTTCACTACTTTGGTGTTTAGTCCCACCAGGTGTAATAGAAAATGTTATAGGCTTAATTTTCACCCTTAGAGAGTGTTCTTCAGGATCTCTCTAACTAATCTATAATATTGGGACAACCCTAGGTTGTGGATATCCTGTAATGGGGTTGAATCTATAGATAAGGTTGACTTCCTCTTGATGCTCACTTGAGACTAATGCTAAACTAATGTTTCATGGGGAAAAGGGTTAGAAAGATGATAAGGGATCTTAAGAAGGATAAAAGTGTGATTCACCAAAGTTAAGTGAATACTCATATAATCTTGAAATCACACTAGATCAACAAAAGACAACTATGACTTACTCAATCTCACAATCTCACTAGTTGTATAAATATTTCATAGAAGTAGTTCCAAGTTTAACACTAATCAGACGTGTAAAGTAGAAGGATAGTAAAATAGGAAGAATCTCCTTCACAAATTCACCATACACAAGCATACTAAAAATTGATTAAAGATAAGATATAGGCAAAGAGTCGATCCTATTACTTCAAAAGGTAGTTCTTAAAAATGCTTGATAGGGTCGAGCCTAATCTAGATGAACATACTTTTTAGTATCTCAAGGAATGTCATGTCTCCTAGAAAGATGAAGAAGTCTAAAAATTTGGTAACCATTTACAAATGGAAAAGAAAGGGATAATATAGGAAAAGGGGAAGAGAGAGAAAGGGAAACACATTGTTCATGATAATCAATGAATTATGAGATTTAAAGAGATATTTCACCATGTTTTTGGTCTAATCAAAACAAGTCATTATGATCAAGATATTCATGAGTTGCCATAATAGCCTCAAAATCATTCCATTGGTTGAGAAAGCCATACTAGAAGATAAGAGTTTGCCAAAAGTGGTAAGTCATGATCTTACTAGAAATGAATGCTCCAACTGCTTTCCAATTCCCCAAGTCCCTTTATATTTTTTATCTTATACTTGGTCTCACTATGAAAACAAAATCCTCATATTCATGTATTTGATTGAGCCATGATCAATCCTACTTGAGAAAAAATTTGTTAGAGTTGAGACCATGTTGAAGGACTAAACATCCTTCTATTGAAAGTACATACCTGCTCCATGCTTAGAAAACTAGACCTAGCTTAACTATAGATTAAAACCAATCTAAGGATATTGGTTTTACTATAATCAATATAGATGGTACTTTATTCAATGCTAGATACCCATTTTATTAATAATCCACCATCCCTTTGGTACATATTAGGTATAAAATACATATTTTACCTATGTAAATTTATCTTAGTACATTCTGGTCCAACCTAAGTCTACATCGAACTCTTTTCCTTTACTTTTTCAGCCAACTTGGGTTGGACTCAAGTTTGGGTCCTTTTTATTTTACTTGCCAAGTTAGGTCCATTTTCTTTATTAAATTTCATTGAACATTTCAAATCATCCCTTTAATATTGTCTATAGGCAATTGACCTAGATCATTATACCTTTTGACTCTATTTCACTTCGTCAAATTTTGAGATCTAATTAAATGTGGACCATGGATATTTGGGACCCACTATCTCAAGCTCAATTTTCATTAGTCTCTAGGATTTATTAATTATTTGATATGCTTGAGCTCCCACATGCTTGACACTTGTCAATTGTGCATTCCTTTTTAGGTTCTTTCCAAGTATTTTGAATCCAAATGGTCACTTTATGGGTCTTAAAAATGATGTTCGCATATATGTCTACCATTTTTTAACCAACTTTGCAATTCTATAACTTGAAGCATAAATATTGTGAGGACACAAAATTTTTAGAGGATGGACTTAACATTGAAAGGAACAAACTTTTTTGATCCATTGGCCATTCAAGCTTTTAGATTTATTTTATAAAATGTTGGAGTCGACTGGTCCATGTAATCTTGCATGATGTCTTGATAATGGTCTAGTCTAAAAAAGGCTAAATATTAGAACTTAGAAAATTTTGCATTGGGAGCCAACTTTTCCCATGAATATTTTTTATCTTGATTCATTAGAGGACTTGTAACTTGGCTCATATAGACTAGACTCCAAAATAAACAAAACCATATGATTGTTTCTTCTTGAGACTACCATATGTGCAAGATATAACACCATGAAAATACTTACCTAGCTTAATTTGGACCCAAGAAACATAGTAAAAAAAATATTTGGAGGGAAAATTTTCATGTGCATATGTTTCATTGTGCTATATCACATGAGATAAAACTTTAGTGAAAATGATCTTGGTACAAAAGTGGATTGACCATTTTCTTTGACTCTTCAATATGTGTGAGATATGACTTCATGAATATGCTCCCTTCACTCTATTTAGACTCTCTAAAAATTAGCTAAGTATGGAAGATTAGTGGATTTTATCTTGGGATCCCACTTTGAACCCTTAAATCTTCTACTGTGTTTAGGCAGATGAGCTGAAGCTTGGTGCATGATAGACTAAGACTAATATAAAAAAACCTATGTGACAAACTCTCCCTCACTCATCCACATGTGTGAGATCTAATATCATCAAAATGGTCACTCATATTTTTTTACATTAGGGTCAAATGTCTAGACAAGCTATAAATGGAATGAGTGGACCAGATGAATACCATGTACTCCCATACTCTTCCCAAGCATTTTTAACACTCCATAGAGTCTCCATAGTTTTGGACCTATCCTTAGAAATTGATAAATTACACTTTAAGTGAACTTTAAAAATTTCAAAATATTTTTGAGCTTCATGATCTTTCTTTTCCACTCATTCCATCTAGAGCTTGTCCAAGCCATTTTCATCATTTGATCAATTAGGAACTTTGCCTCTTTCTCTACATTAGGACCATTAGCCATTAGGCACATGCTTGGTTTTTGGTCCAAATATGGCCAACTAATACCCCAAGTTCTAGACCAATCAAGAGAAAGGCTTATAGATGGGTTTAATTCCTTCGGTATTAGTCTCAAAAGATAAACCCATGGGTTGAGAGAGGGGAGTGATTACCTTGTCATTTTTATCTGTCAGAGGCTCCAAGGTTTGGGAAGGTGAGTATTTTATAGGAGAGGTAGATAAAGTGAACTCTTCCTTAGGAATAATTTCCAAAGGAAGAGTGGATTTTTGTATGACAGAAGATAAGGATATGGTGGTAATGGATGCCTCTTTTGGTATGTCTTTCAAAGGAGAGGTTGGTAGCTCCACTACCACAATGAGTGGATAAAGGGGAATAGTTATTTCCTTTATTTCGATTTCCAAAGGAATAGAAGGTGACTCCACTACCTAAATAAGTGGAGGGGAAAGAAAGGTGGTTTGGGCAATGGTTTACTCAATAATGAGTTCATTAAGAACCAAATTAATAGTATGGACCTCATGGTTATGAGAGGATTCTACTCTATTTTTTTCATTATTTATAAAAGGGGCATAGTTGGGAAAAGGTTTTTTAAATATGTCAAGAGACTGGTTTGGGGGTGCATTGGGATTATCCAGCATAAGTTCCTCCTTATCAATAAACCCTTGGAAAATGCTTTTGAAAGTATTGCACCTACTAACATCATGACCAATGACATGGTGGAAGGCACATATTTCATTCTCCTTATACCAACCAGGTACAGGATGAGAGGAATTAAATTGTTATGGATGTTTTATTGGTGGGAGTTATATGATATTTTATTTTAAAAACTTTTGAAAGAACAAAAAATAGGACTCCCCTAGCAGAGTAAATTACTTTTGGTTGTTATGGTTTTGGTTTCTAGTGTTTTGATTGGAGGAATTAGAAGAGTTGGGTTGGTAAAAAAATGGTGGAGGATTAGTTTTAAAGATAACCACATTCATAGTTCCCTTGTTTTTTGTGTTAGAGTTGGTTTGATTTTTAGGTTTGGAGGAGGAAGCCTCATTTGACTTGAAGGTGGAATTATTGTTTCTCAAATTTAACTTCCCCTCATCAATGGATCTATTCTCTAACTCATGTGCCATGGTGAAAGCTTCATCAAAGGTCCTAAAATTTTGATCCCACAAAGTGGAGGAAATGTGTTTGGCACAAGCCTAAGAAAAAATCTCAATTAACTCAGGTTAAGGAGAAGAGAAAGAAAGTTGGTTTATCAAGCTTCTCTAATGGGCTATGAAGTTAGCAATGCACTCATTGTAAAATTGTTAGATGGAGTAAATATCATTGATGGAAATTTTCATAGAGTTGTTTATGGAAAAGTGATCAAAGAAATTTTGAGCTAGTTGGGCAAAATAAAAGAGGGAGTGCTTAGTAATAATACTATACCAATCTAGTATCAGACATAATAGAGACATGGGAAAGGTGTGAAGAAGGAGAGCATCATCATAGGCAATCAAATAAAAAGAGTGTCTAAATGATCTCAAATATTATTGGGGGTCTTCCTTGCTCTAAAATTTTGAAAATCTTAAGAACTTCCATTGAGGAGTATAAGGTCAAATTAGGACAGATGGATGAATTGGTTAATTGAAAATTTATTTGTATGATAAGAAATTATGGGATCCAGAGATAAATGACTCCAAAGTGGTCATATTTTCCATTAACATCTTAAATAGATCTATTTGTAGTTGTGCACCCTTATAGTTATAGGATAAATTATGTTGGGTTTGGTAGGTGAAACATAAGGCTAGCTATCAGAAGGTTGGGAGGTTGTCATATAATGGTGTGTGGACATAGGTGGTTGACAGTATTCCATGAGTGGGTAGGTGGATATAGGAGGTTGGGTAGAGGATGGATGTGTATACCCATATGGGTTTAGAATATAACTTGGGTTGGGTGCAATAGGCATTTGGTGAGAAATTGACATGAGTTGGGTTGAAGGTATGGTTAGATTGATATGTTGAGGATGGGTGGTAACCTTGGTACTAATGGGTGGAAGGGTAGAGGGTATGGGAACCACCAATATTTGAAATGGAGTGGAGGTTGGAGATAATAATAAAGGTGGAAAAACTAGTAGAGGTTATTCCAATGGTAAGTGGGGTATGGGTGGTCAAAGGTTGGGTTGTTCCTATGTTAGAAGAGTTATTGGTTGGGGTAGATGGTGTTTAGATGTGAGGTAGTTGGATGGGTTGGTTTTGGTCAGTGGTATTAGAGGTATTATTGGTAGAAGAATATTCTTGGGTGACTAAGGGTTGGATGGAAATGGTGGTAGTAGAAGTACTACCCATAAGGTGAGATGGCATACCATAGGGTGGATCTATAAGTGGAACTAAGATAGGGGTATGGTGGGATATGGTGTTAAGGTAATGTTAGAGGGATATTGGGTTATTATATATAAAGGTGGCAAGGTATGTATCACCTTGGGAAACCATATGAGGGATATTAGGACTCCTAAAAGGATGAGGAGAGCTCTCTACATCTGAGATGTACTCCATGGATGTAGGAGAAGAGGAAGATGGGTGGTTGGGAGGCAGATCCTAATTTACTTGGTTCTTTAGTTGTTGTCTAGTGCTAACTAAGCAAGGAAGGGAAAAAAGAAGATACAAATGATTTCACAACACAAAAGAGAAGCAATCAAAAGTAAAAATATCTCAAGGAAAATAGTGAATACACTATTAGGTTGTGGAGCTAAAAGCTTCACTGATGTAAACATGGAGGAGGTTGCTGGGTTGCTAAGTTGCAGAGTGAGTTGCAGAGGAACCGACATTAGTTAGGCCAACCGACATCTGTCATATTACAGTGCAGAAGTAACCGATGTCAGTTATTAGTCACCAACATTGGTCAAGGAGCCAACGTCGGCAACCTGTGTGTGCATGCAGTTTGCATGCGGGTTCCAGACTCGTCTATTTTTGGATAGGCAGTTTGCATGTAAAGACTTATTTTAGTCTTGGAGTTGCGAGTCTAATTATTGTAATTAAGAAAGTCTAATTATTATATGCATGAGATCTATATAATAGACTCATGGGCTGTATTATAAAAGGTGTGCTAGAAAGCCATTGTCCTTGAAGAGAGAGCAAGAGTAGGTCCTCCTAGTTCCAAAGGGGTGTTGAGTGTGTATGATCAGGGAGAGTTTCAGGTTGTGCAAGTTCTACTAGGAGATCCACTGGGGTACTGGTTGAAGAATCATGAGGACTTGGTGAGGCAATGACAAGGGTTATTCAGGGTGTAGAGATATCTACATGGTAAGTAAGGTTTGTTGACTTGCAGGTGGCAGCAAGAGAAGGGAAGATCTACTTGGAGTACGGTTGTGTACTTGGTGTACTGGCAGTGTTGTTACTGACTGGTGGAGGTGAACAACAACTCTATATTAGAGTTGATTGTTGTGACCATGATTGAGAGAGTGAACTATTGAAAGAGAATTATACATAAAGGAAAGAAAGAGTAGGTAAAGGAAGATTGTTGGTCGATAGAAGATCAGCGTGTAGAAGTAGATGTTGCAGGTGTTGTTACATAGGTTGCTCTGGATAAAGTAGAATCTTGGTCTATAGATTTTGTTGCCTCTTTCCATGCAGCCTGAAATAGAGCATCTTTTCATGGGTATGTCTTTGGAGACTTTGGAGAGATTCATTTAGGGGTTGGTGAGCCTTGGCAGATTTTTGGTGAAGGGAAAGTGAAGCTGAAATTGCAGACGGGTAACACACGGGTGTTGAAGGAGGTCATGCAAGTCCTAGTCTTGGAGATGAGTCTAATTTCTTCAAGAAATTTGGGTGATGAGAGATGCACAGTAACTCTAACAATGGATGCACTTGAATTAGATGGTGGTAAGAAAGTAGGTATCCTTTATCTATCTACTTATATTACTGATTCACCTTCTGTTACAGAGATGTGGCTTTGCAGGCTTGGTCACATATGTAAGAAGTGAATGCATGTTCTTAAGCGGAAGACATATGTTTTTGACAAACTTAAGAACTGGAAAGCCTTAGTGTTCATGGAGGAGATGATAGATAGAGATCAGCTGAGGGACTGAATTATTTTTTGGATAGGGTTTTGATCCAAGGTGAGCTCACGAGTAAAAAGTCATCACTCACAGGCAAACACAGTTATCAGCATCAGTTAGGAGAAAATGACGTCGAACAGACAGGTACCGACATCGGTCATGTACAAATTAGTAGAGTCAGTGGTGTCAAGCAGGTAGAGACCGACGTCGGTTAGGTGGAACCGACATTAGCAGTCAGGGTCAATCGTAGGGAACTGACGTAGGTTGGTTATAGATTAGGAGATGGTCGACATCGGTCACTAGAATGGATGTTGGGCGGATAGCAAGCTGTCAAAGAGTCTCAAATGCCCATATGGAGAATTAAAAGTGTAAGTGAGCATCATATTCATTGTCCACCTTCTTTATATTACTTGTTGCTTATTGATGGTCAAGAACAAGGAAGACATGAAGAGGCAATGCAGGTGGAATCTAGGAAACAGTGGGAGCATGGCATGAATTCTTTAGAAGAGAACCAACCAGGAAATTTGGTAGAGTTTCCAACACTGATAGACAGATGGATTCCTAGGTTAGAGAAGAGAGTGGATGGATACGTGAGATGAAAGGATATGATATATGGTCTTGTGGAAGTTGCAAGGCAGTGGTACAGGTTTGACAGGTATATGACTAAGCATAGCTTTGGTCAAGGTCATTATAACCATTTTGTTTTCTTTACTAGTTTGGATAATGGTTGCAACATTATCATGTTACTGTATGTTGTGTGGTTGCTTGTTGCAGGGTTACACATGCAAGGAGTTTCTAAGCTAAAGGTAAAGTTAGTTCAGAGGTATGTCATGAAGAATTTGGGAGCAGGAAAATTATTTAGCATAAGAGACATGGAAGATCACAGGTTGATTTTGTCTCCAGTGGGATCTGATGTGAAGAAGGTGTTAGTGAGGTTCAAGATGTAGGATGCAGAATCGATAAGCACACCTATGGCTGGACAGTTCAAGCTGAGCTTAGAACAATGTTTGAAATCACATGAGGTCTAGTGTAGACCTGAATTCTCCCAAGCAGTGGGAGTTGTCAGAAAGTTTGGAGCCAATTTGGGGAAGAAGTACTAGAGAGTAGTTTAGTGGATTCTCAGGTATTTGAGAGGGATTAGCAGCAGGGATTCATGTTATGCATGGTCAAGGAATTCACTACATGGATATGTAGGTTTGGATGTGGCAGGTTACTTAGATGACAGGAGATGCACCACAAGTTGTGTGGTGGTTGGTCTTCAGGATTGAGCTTAAAGAGGGATACAAGCTAGGAAATGAATTAGATGAAGGTACACATAAAGGTACAGGTGGAGCTATTTATCTCCAAGTGGGAGATTGTTAGGTTGTGGAGCTAAAATCTTCACTGATGAAAACATGGAGGAGGTTGTTGGGTTGCTGAGTTGTAGAGGAACTGATGTCAGTCAGGCCAATCGATGTCAGTCATATTATAGTGCAGAAGCAACTGATGTTGGTTATTAGTCGGCCGAAATCGATTAGGAAGGAGTCGACGTCGGCAACCTGTGTGTGCATGTAGTTTGCATGCGGGTTCTAGACTGGTCTATTTTTGGACAGGCAATTTGCATGTAAAGACTTATTTTAGTCTTGGAGTTGCGAGTATAATTATTGTAATTAAGAAAGTCTAATTATTGTATGCATGAGATCTATATAATAGACTCATGAGATGTATTGTAAAAGGTGTGCTAGAAAGCCATTGTGCTTGAAGAGAGAGCAAGAGTAACTCCTCCTAGTTACAAAGGGGTGCTGAGTGTGTATGATCAGGGAGAGTTATAGGTTGTGCAAGTTCTACTAGGAGATCCACTGGGGTACTAGTTGAAGAATCATGAGGACTTGGTGAGACAAGGACAAGGGTTCTTTAGGGTGTAGAGATATCTACATGGTAAGTAAGGTCTGTTGACTTGCAGGTGGCAACAAGAGAAGGGAAGATCTACTTGGAGTATAATTGTGTACTTGGTGTACTAGCAACATTATTACTAACTGGTGGAGGTGAACAATAACTCTGTATTGGAGTTGATTATTGTGACCATGATTGAGAGAGTGAATTTTTGAAGGAGAATTACAGGTGAACCCTAGAAGTGTGGGAGCTCTAGAGGTGTGGGAAGAAGAAGTGTGTCATCTTCTTTATTGTATTTTCTTTTGAATGAGTATTAATACAATTGGGTATTATCTCTCATATCCTGTGTTGTTTCATATTTCTAGTTACTTATTCATTTTGGTTAAATTCTGTGTTTAGTTGCTAATACAAAGGTAATCAAGTGTGCCCTTAGTGGGCAGTAAGATCCTAACAGTTGGTATCAGAGCTAAGGTTGCAAGGAGCAGGTTTGTGTTTGATTATAGGTCACTCTCAAGAGTTTCAGATTGAGTGGGAGTATAGCAATGGTAGAAGAAAGTAAGCTACGAATGGAGAAGCTAAATAGCACGAATGGTCAGATTGATGGAAAGAAAGAGCAGGTAAAAGAAGATTGTTGGTCGGTAGAAGATCAACATGTAGAAGTAGATGTTGCAGGTGTTGTTACACAGGTTGCTCTGGATAAAGTAGAATCTTGGTCTATAGATTCTATTGCCTCTTTCCATGCAGCCTGATATAGAGCATATTTTAAAGGGTATGTCTTTGGAGACTTTGGAGAGATTCATTTAGGGGTTGGTGAGCCTTGGTAGATTGTTGGCGAAGGGGAAGTGAAGCTGAAATTGTAGACGGGTAACATGGGTGTTGAAGGAGGTAATGCAGGTCCTAGTCTTGGAGATGAGTCTAATTTCTTCAAGAAAGTTGGGTGATGATAGATGCATAGTAACTCTCATAGTGGATGCACTTAAATTAGATGGTGGTAAGAAAGTAGGTATCCTTTATCTATCTACTTATATTACTGATTTACCATCTGTTGTAGAGATGTGGCTTTGTAGGCTTGGTCACATATGTAAGAAGGGAATGCATGTTCTTAAGTAGAAGACATGTTTTTGACAAAATTAAGAATTGGAAAGCCTTGGTGTTCATGGAGGAGATGATGGATAGAGATCAGCTGAGGGGACTAAATTATTCTTAGCAGGGCTGTGTTATTTTGGATAGGGTTTTGATCTAAGGTGAGCTTGGGAGTAAAAAGTCATCACTCACATGCAAACATAGTTACCAGCATCGGTCAGGAGAAACTAACATCGAATAGATAGGTACCAATGTCAGTCATGTGCAGATCATCAGAGTCAGTGGTTTTGGGTAGGTGGAGACCGACGTCGATCAGGTGGAATCGACGTCGACAGTCAAGGTCAGTTGCATGGAATCGACATCGATCAGTTGCAGATTGGGAGATGGCTGAGATCGGTCACTGAAACAGATGTTAGGTGGACAACAAGCTATCAAGGAGTCTCAAATGCCCATATGGAGGATTGAAAGTGTAAGTGAGCCTCATATTCATTGTCCACATTCTTTATATTACCTGTTGCTTACTAATGGTCAAGAATCAGGAAGATGTGAAGAGGCAATACAGGTAGAATCTAGGAAACAGTGGGAGCATGGCATGAATTCTTTGAAAGAGAACCAAGCAAGAGATTTGGTAGAGTTTCCAACACTGACAGACAGATGGATTCTTAGGTTAGAAAAGAGAGTGGATGGACATGTGAGATGGAAGGCCAAGATATATGGTCTTATGGAAGCTGCAAGATAGTGGTATAGGTTAGATAGGTGTATGACTAAGCATAGCTTTGGTTAAGGTCATTGTAACCATTGTGTTTTATTTACCAATTTGGATAATGGTCACAACATTATCCTATTACTATATGTGGTGTGGTTGCTTGTTGCAGGGTTACACATGCAGGGAGTTTCTGAGCTAAAGGTAAAGTTAGTTCAGAGGTATGTCATGAAGAATTTGGGAGCAGTGAAATTCTTTAGCATATAAGACATGGAAGATCACAAGTTGATTTTGTCTCTAGTAAGAGCTGATGTGAAGAAGGTGTTGGAAAGGTTCAAGATGCAGGATGCAGAATCAGTAAGCACACCTATGGCTGGACAGTTCAAGCTGAATCACATGAGGTCTGGTGTAGACCTAAATTTTCCCAAGCAGTGGGAGTTGTCAGAAAGTTTGGAGCCAATTCAGGGAAGAAGTACTAGAGAGTAGTTCAGTGGATTCTCAGGTATCTGAGAGGGATCAGCAGTAGGGATTCATGCTATGTAGGGTTAATGACTTCACTACATGGATATATAGGTTTGGATGTGGCAGGTTACTTAGATGACAGGAGATGCACCATAGGTTTTGTGGTGGTTGGTCTTCAAGATTGAGCTTGAAGAGGGATACAAGCTAGGAAAAAATTAGATGAAGGTATAGGTAGAGGTACAGGTGCAGCTATTTATCTCCAAGTGGGACATTGTTAGGTTTTGGAGCTAAAAGCTTCATTGATACAAACATGGAGGAGGTTGCTAGGTTGCTGAGTTGCAGAGGAACCGACTGTAGACACCAAAATCGTGTCGACTCCCCTGGTCATTCCCCGTCTTATTCTTCTTCGCCTATTTAACCCTTGTCGATCACTTGTTCCACCAACCTTGACCCTGGCAGCATGTAAAAATGAGCACAGAGCTAAAGCTAGACTCTATCCCCATTATGCATCTGCCGACGACGGTCTTTACCCAGTCGATGTCACCGACGTCGGTCACCTATCGGCTGACGTCGGCAATCCTGCCGACGTCGATCACCTTGCCATTATCTGTTATCAGTTATCATTCAGTTTCCCGAAACGGTTGACGAACTGTCTCTTGCCTTCATCAGCGTCCGCCAACCATTCGAGAGGCTATCTCGAACGCTATTCAACCATTTTTGCTGATCAATCAAAACCCAAGCAATCATTTAATCAACCTGTGAACTCTGACATCAACACTCTCGACATCAACCAATCTGCATTCAATCCGGCACTGCACAGACAACTCTAACTATGGCTTTCATCGTGTCTTCTGGCAGGTAAGTATTTACTCTGTTTGTTTTATTTCTTCTTGGTTATTCTTTGCTTATCAGTTCTGTCATCCTGATTCTTCAAAACCACAGACCCAGCATCCCTCGTTTACATCCCTGCCTCTATCCAGACTAAAACCCCCAGACTCTGTTCAGACCCAACCTGACCTTGCCCAGACCCTGTCCTGACTCTCTCAGACCTTGCCCAGACCCTGTCCCAACTCTCTCAGACCTTGCCCAGACCCTGTCCCGACTCTCTCAGACCCTGTCCCGAACTTGTTCAGACTCTGTCCAGAACCTGCCCCTACCGACGCCGGTCACTACCCCAACCGATGACGGCACCTCAACCGACGTCGGTACCTTCCCTAACCGACGCCGACACCACAGAGACTGACGCCGGCGACTGTGCAGAATAGTGCTACATATCAGGTACGCACTTTTATTTTCTATCATTTATTTCTGTCATTATTATCTACTTTCGTCCAATATTCTGCTTTTTTATCAGTGGGTTGATATCCTTCTAAGAAGTCTTCGTACTTCCAGGATCGGGCGTTTGCCTGACAGCCCACCATATCTTTGACTAACATTTTTCCGTGTTTTAGCCTTTTCTTCGTAGGTGTCATTCCTCCATAGCCAAAGAGGAGAATCTTCCAACATCTGATTTCGGTGCGCACGACTTTATCAGGTACTTCTAGCCTTGACCATTTCTTTTAGTTTCTTATTTCTTCTTTGAATGTAGAAAGCAATTTTGCATAGAAACATTCTGGCACGCCCGGTGGGACACTAGGTCCTCCTTGGGTTCCTCTTCTTTTCATTCATTTAGGTGCATTAGGTTCCTTCCTTTTCACCTCCTTTCGTCTCTTCTTAAACGACATCATAAGCATGACTAAAACGAACATTTCTTTCTTTCTTGCACTTCTAGACTAGCTAAAACTCATATTCTTCGACTCTTTCTCCATTCGTCTTCATACGAACAAACATTTTGACTTGGGCATTAAAACACTTTGCATTCATTTCTGATTGCCTGCATCTTTTAGACCGCACATAGTAATTAAACCGCATATTGACTTAATCTAGATCACTTGATGTTACACGACTAGACCACCTACACAAAATAAACATTTTAACTTATCTGAGACAAGGCCCGACTGGGATTTCATCCCCCAGCGGATACCTTACCCGTCCCGGTGACCCTACTTGGATTTCATCACCAAGGGGGAAGCCCACTCCGTTCTCTGGCGGAGGATAAACTCTAGTGGAAGTATATTTTGGCTAAGCGAAACTAGCTAACCACTGGAATCGTGAAGTGAGGGGAGCTTGCTCCTTAGCACCAGGCCTGTACGGAAGTTAACACAGATTTCTTGAGCACCGTAACAAAACCCGAAACCATCCATAGACTGCTTCTTCTAGGACCCGACTCATAAAGCCAATCTTCCTCTACACACATTCTAAGGCATAAGCCACTATAATCCTAATAATTTACTTCTAGGGTTTTAAGATTTGCTTGTGTCTTCATCTTTTGGTTCTTATCTGCTTGTTTGAGCTTGTGAGGACGTTCTTCCTTGCCTTGAATGGTTCTGACTCGTATCCAAGCCAAGGCTCTAGTCGATCACGCGAGGCATCATCCTCTTCCATCTACCCCGCCTACAACCAACCCTATAATGGAGTTCAACTCGAAAACTGAAAGAACTCCTACCAGACCATCTCCGACCCAAACGCCTATTATCCCAGAAGGGGACCAAGACTTCGCACGATTCTTGGACCTCAATACCAAAGCCTTGCAACACTATCTCACGAATAGCCAAACGCGAGACTCCTTGGGCAATCCAATTTATGGAATGCCGACCTCTTTCCTCGAGACTGCGGTTGTATCAACGACATCCGTAGTCCAACCCTTAGACACCCAGGCTGTTGCCTCAAACAATGACCAACCTTTCACCAACCATCCAAGTGTGGCCTCTCCTTCCATCGTTGGGCCCACTTTCACTGGGGTTTCGGCCCCCAATCAATCTCAATCCACTCAACCACTTTTTACCCCCTTTCAAAACCTGGTCGTCTCTATTCCGCCCACCCTTACTCCTATCAACACTAGGGTGGCTACCCATCCATTAGCCCATGTTACCTCTAGCCAACCTCCCATGACAACATCAAACCTAGCCATGCCTTCCATCCAACCATCCTTAGTCACTTCTTCTATCCCTACGACTAGTCATCCGTACGTTGTGCCCTTATTGGTACAACCGACTACGTCGTATACCTCTTCCAGCCTCTTTCAAGCGCCTTACAATCTAGGAGGTGCTCCACCCGCCAATCCGTCAGTAGATATTATCAAGATGCTGATGGATAAAATGTCCAACCTAGAGACCTCCATTACCGGCTCACGCAACACCCTCTCGTACGAACAAATCTGTAACGAGCCCATCCATCCTTCTGTCCCCATCAGACCATATCCCAACCATTGGGAACTTCCTAATTTTTCTCGTTTCCAGAGCAAGGAAGACCCACAACAACATTTACGGGCATTCAGACATGCCTGTTACCTTATCGCCCACGACGATGCGTTACTCTTACGCACGTTTCCCATGTCTCTCTCGGGTGCTGCACTTGACTGGTATAGCTCTCTTCCCAGCCATTCCATCCTCACGTTCACTCAGCTGGCCCAGCTCTTCCTCAATCATTTCTCCATCAATATCACCAAGAAGGTCTCTATCACAGACCTCTATTCTATTCGCCAGTTCGAGGATGAATCTATTGCTGATTTTGTCGCTCGGTGGAGGAGCCTTATCAATCAACTTTCATTTTCCTTACCTCAGCCTGAGCTTATTGAACTTTTCTCTCAAGCCTGTGCTAAACATATTTCTTCTACCTTGAGGGTTCAAACCTTCCGCACTTTTGACGAAGCCTTCACGATGGCTCGTAAACTTGAGTTATGTGTCGTTGAGGAGAATAAAGTCAAGTTGCGGAGTAAGAATCCCAACTCCAAAACCAATGACCCTTCTTCTAAGCCCTCCTCATCCAATCCTAAATCTAAAGCTTCAGCAAATGCTGTGGTTGTTAGATCTTCCTCTTCTTCACCTTCAACTAATCAACCTGAACCGTCCACATCTATGAGCGCCACTCGCCAATTTCAGCAGAGATACATACAACGACAGTTTACTCTACTTGGAGAATCATACGCGTCTGTGCTGGAAAAACTCGTCAAACAAGGGGCCATCAATCTCCCTCAGATCCGACCTCCACCACAATTTGATCCCTCACGCACCATCCCTGCGTGGTATAGGGAGAATGACTTCTGCCACTACCACCGTGTTAAAGGTCATGACACGGGCAACTGTAAAACCCTTAAAAACATAGTCCAAGACATGTTGGAAAAGGGTGACCTCATCCTCGACAATCCTAACGCCCCTCCTAATCAGGGTATCGATATCTTCAAACAACCATTCCCTAATCATCCACCAACCCAAAACAACGTCCAAACCTTGACTGACAATACCCATGAACATAATATTCAAACAGTCAATACGGTCTCGCCCCTCATTTCTAACCAACCTCAAGAGGTGAGTTCATCCATCAGTCCATTACATGTGGACGAACCTCTTTCTTTGGCTAGTTCTCCCTCAACTTCTCTCATTTTGGAGGACGCTTCGACCTTACCAGCACCGCCAGTTTCACCATCTTCCTTCTTGCTACCCATGGAGGACCCAACCTTTTCTACTTTTTGACCACAAGTGGAGGGCACTATCATCCCTGCCCTTTACCCGCTTGAGGAGCTTCATTCTCCAGTTTCTTCTCCACCCAGGGAAGAACCTATTTCTCCTTCATCTCCAACCAAACATGAACCTGTCACGACTTCACCATGCCTTGGGCTCGAGACTACTACACCTGTCTCACCTTCAGTCCCACAACCGTCGACGTCTTCTCAAGAGCCTAAACCTCATCCCGCATCTTCTCAGCCATTTTCCCGACTAGTGGAGAGACTCAAACTTCTCCCTTCTAGGAAAGTGGAACATCATGGATTGTGGGACCGTCTCACAGCTCTTCAACAAACCCAGGCCCTCTCATCTCATGCTGCTAATCCTCCCATGGTAGAACCTCCTAAGACTATCAACAAAAATCAGATCTCCACTTCTAAACCGTCTACATCTTCATCAACTTCATCAAAACCAAAACCCTCATCTACTCCGCCTAAACCTATCAAATCACTTGGCGTTCGCCCCATCTCCAACCTCACTCATCCACAAGTGAAGGTGGACTTAACCCAAACTTCAAAAAATAGTAGTCTTCAACCTAAATCACAAAAGACTGCCAAACCACAGAGGCAAACGCCTCCTCTTCCGTCACCATTGCCCTCCATTTTGGGCCCGCATCCTTCAACCTTAACCAGAGTCCTTCCCACTCCAACCTCTAACCAAAACCGGTTGCCTCCTTTGCTTCCTTTACCTACCGCTAGCCTACCCTCTCCCAAAAGGGCGATACCTCTCACGAAGAGTGTATCATCTCCGCCTGTCATCGCACCATCAACCCAGAAGGTGGTACGAAAACCCCCTCCAATTTCACCCAAGCAAAAGTCACCGACATCGCATACATCGATGAGCATGGACCCTTTAGTGGGCTCATACTCTTTGATCTTGCAACGACTTTTGCAAACTTCTAGCATAACTCTTCCACCTATCAAGCCCTTTCAACCTCTCGGGTCTAAACCTTCCTGGTTCGACGACACGAAGATTTGTCTATATCATCGTACACCAGGACATGACACTGAGACTTGCTGTGCCCTCAAGGCTGTCATTCACCGTTATCTGGAGAAAGACATTCTTCTCTTTGAGGACACTTTCGACCACCCCCCGACTCCTTCTCACAACCCTTCAACCACTTCAAACCCATCCACATCTCATCAACCTGTTACAACCCCTTCATCATCTTCACCTCCCATCTTTGAAATCAATGCCATTCACATCACCACTAGGTCACAGAAGGATAAGGTGAAAGAAAAAGCCACCATTCCTTGGACCTACCCTTTTGTCAATCCACCTCAACCGCCTAAGCCTAAGATTTCTATCCTTGGCGCGCCTCAACCCTCTTCTTCTTCTTCTTCTTCTTCCAGACCAATCCACGACTCCATGTTGAAACAGCTTCACCAGACGCCTGTGAAGATGTCCCTCTACGATCTCATCCAAACCTCGCCCCAACATCGTCATGCCCTCATCCAAGCCTTACAGGCAGCGGAGGTCCAACCCGAGGATCTCCAGCCACTTGCCGCCCTTGTCCACTCCTTAGCCCTTATTGCCTCCATAACATTCAGCGATTCTGAGATTCCCACATCCAACATGGAAGATCAGGACGCCGCCCTCTTCATCACTACCTACATTGATCAGACACGCATTAAACGCGTTATGATCGACGGGGGCGCTAGCATCAACATCATCTCCACCCATGCCTTTGATCAGTTGGCTCTTCCCAAGAATTGCGTCTCCAAAACTGACGCGATCTTGCGCTCTTTTAATGACACTACTACCACGACCATTGGCACAGTCATCCTTCATATTCGTGTTGGTCCACGCATAGTCCCGGAGCTCTTCTACATCATCGAAGGAGAGTTCTAATACAACATCTTGCTGGGCCAACCCTGGATCCGCGCCATGGCCTGTGTCCCCTCCACCCTGCACCGTTGTGTGAAGTTTGAGCATGACAGACAAGTCCACACCATTCCCGCTGACCCTTCGCCTTTCAAAACATGCAATACCACCTACCGTCCAAACGATGTCCTCATTCCTATCAAGCCATCAACCCTGGCACCGCCTCCATCCGCGGAAGCTTCGACCAGTTCGCAACAGGCGGTCGCCCTTACACCTCCCCTTCAAGTGACAACCACAGACCCCATGGAAGACGTCTTCCAAAGACTTTCATTGGGAGAGTATCGCTTGCTGGCTTTAGACATGTTCCAAACTCCACAAGAGTATGGACGCCTCCATCACAGCCCCAACTACGACCATCAGATAGGGATGATCATACCTTATGGTCCCCCTCACCTCCGCACCAACCTCGTCTATGGAGGGATTAATCAAGCTCCTACTGACGGTAATCCTCTTTCTTCACCCCAACCTTTCACATCAGATTTTTCATTTCTTGGCAACCCCGCCTTTGCACATACTTACCTTTACAGGTGTGCATGGAAGGGTTTTGGTTTCAGACGCTATGAGCAGGGCTCCCATCAGCCTATCCAACCGCTCAATGATGATGACGCCAAGAAACGGTATGGTCTGGGATATCACGACCCCACTCAAGACCCTGTAGACCTTTATCCTGAACCAATCCTTGACCAATCTCCTCCACACTTGCCTATTTCGCCACCTTCACCTACGGAGTCAGTGGTTTCCATTCCTCCTAGTTTTTTTTTCCATAAACACCATCCGCCTGGACCCCTTGACTTATCAGCTCAATGGGGTATCCAAGTCTCTCCCTCTCATTTTTCCCACCATGATCGAAGATGAGTCGGCTACCATTCACACTGTTCACTGCGTTGACGATGACGCCATTCTTTCTTACATGGGCGCTGATGATTCTTTCATCTAGCGCTCCCTCCCTTCTGATACCCAGGTTATGTTAAATGAATCCACCATTGACATCAACCTTCCTTCTTCTGATGTTCCTCATGTCTTAAAGATCGGCCAATCTTTAGACGCTCAGGAGTAGCTTGACTATACCCAGTTCCTCTCCGACCATAGCAAGGCCTTTGCCTGGACTTACAGTGATATGCCTGGCATCGACCCCACCATCGTTACCCATAACATTGTCACCAAACCAGAGGTTAAGCCTGTCAGGCAAAATCTTCGAAAGATGCATCCTCGTGTTGCCCTCCTTGTCAAGGAGGAGCTTCAGCATCTCCTTTCTGTCTCCTTCATCCAGCCCATCGATTATCCACAGTGGGTCTCTAACATCGTCCCAGTCACCAAGGCAACTAGGGGGATTCAGATCTGCACAGACTATCGTGACCTTAATCTAGCCTGTCCTAAAGACGACTTTCCTCTTCCTAACATCGACCAGCTTGTTGATCTTACGGCCGGCCATGAGATGCTATCTCTTATGGACAGGTTTTCAGGATACAATCAAATCCTGATTGCTCCGCAAGATCAGCACAAGACTACTTTCATCACCCCATGGGGGACTTTCTGTTATCGAGTCATGCCTTTCAGCTTGAAGAATGTAGGTGCCACTTATCAGCGTGCCATGACCTACATTTTCCATGATCTCCTCCACAAAATCATGGAGGACTATGTGGATGACCTGCTCGGCAAGTCCAAATTTTGCCGTGACCATCTGACCATTCTCAAAATCATCTTTTCTCATCTTCTTCAGTACAATGTCCGTCTTAACCCCAAGAAATGTGTCTTTGGGGTCCTCTCTGGCAAGCTTCTCGGCTTCATCATTTCCTTCCATGGCATCGAGATAGATCCCGCCAAGATTCGCGCTATCCTCGAAATGCCTCCCCCGACCAATCTCAAGCAGCTTCACAGTTTGCAAGGTAAGCTCCAGTCCATTCGTCACTTCATCTCGCAGCTTTCTGACCGCTGCCAACCTTTTCATCATCTCCTTAAGAAGGACGTCATTTTTACATGGGATAAGGACTGTCAAGAGGCTTTTGAAGCCTTAAAACGCTATCTGGTCTCTCCACCAGTTCTCATTCCACCTAAAGATGACCAACCCTTCTACCTTTATATCTCAGCCACTCACCATTCGTTAGGTGCCATGATCGCGCACCGAGACGAGCATCACCGTGAGCAAGCCGTTTATTATATCAGCCAAACACTGGTCGACTATGAAACTCGGTATGCCCATATCGAGAAACTCTGTTTGGCGTTAGTCTTTGCTGCTACTAAGCTTCGCCACTATCTTCTCAGTCACAAAACCTTTGTCATCACCCACACCGATCCTCTCAAGTATATGCACTCCAAGCCATATCAGAATCAACGTATGGCTCGGTGGCTCATGCTGCTTGTTGAGTTCGATCTCGAATTCATCCAGCAGAAATCTATCAAGGGGCAAACCATCGCTGATCAACTAGCAGATGCCCCTCTTCCTGACACTCAACCTTCGCAGTGTGAGTTCCCTGACGAGTCTATCGCTGCGCTTTCCTCTGACGACACCGCCTATCAGATGACTATGTTCTTTGACGGATCCAAATGTCAACTAGGTGGAGGTGCTGGGGTCATTCTCATCCCACTCGAAGGGGAGCCCATGCCTTTGTCTTTTAAACTCGACTTTGATTGTACCAATAATATGGCCGAATACGAGGCCTTAATTTTGGGACTTCAGACTGCCCTCTCTCTCAGCATCAAGTCCATCAACATCTTTAGCGACTCGCAGCTCGTCGTCAATCAGGTCAACGGTTCATACCTCTGTAAAAATGAAATTTTGCAAAGGTACAAAAACCGTGCTGACATTCTTCTTGCATCTTTCGATCATTTCCTCCTGCAGACTGTTCCTCGATCCACGAATAAGTTTGCTGACACCATGACTTCTCTCGCTTCCCATATCCCATCTTCCTCATCTGCATCCAGACTTTTTGTCACGGTGCGTCATGTGCCGTTGCCTTCATATATCTCTACTCACATTCATCATGTCAACATTATAGACCCTAGCCCACAAGATGCTTGGTATAAGCAACTTGTGGACTTCTTATCTCTCTCTATCATTCCTCCCAACCTCTCTAGTAATGCACGATGAGCTTTTATCAAGCGTACTGCTCGCTATACCATGCTAGGGGGTCTTCTCTATAAGCGAGGCTTCGACGGCCTCCTTCTTCGCTGTCTCACCTCCACTGAAGCATCTCACGCCATTCAGCAAGTCCACGACGGGATTTGTGGCAGACATTTTAGTGGGAATTCGGTTGCCAAGCGCATCCTTCGTCTGGGCTATTATTGGCCTACCCTTCATCAAGACTGCAACGATTATGTTCAGCGTTGCATCAAGTGTCAGCAGCACTCTAACTTGCTTCATCTCCCCAGTCACGCCTTACAAATTGCTCAGGATTTTTGGCCTTTTTCTCAGTGGGGTTTAGATCTCATCGGTGAGATTAACCCTCATTCGTCTCTTCGTCATCAATCCATCATCACAGCCACTGAATATTTCACCAAGTGGGTGGAAGCCATTCCTCTCGTCTCCACAAAAGCCGACAAGATCGTCGACTTCATCAACACCCATATCATCTGTCGTTTCGGTGTCCCTCATAAAATTATCACTGATAACGGCAAGTCCTTCAAAAATAAAACTGTCCAAAAGCTATGCGACTCCTTCGGCATCAAACTCAGTTTCTCTTCGCCTTACTACCCACAAGCAAATGGGCAGGCTGAGGTTTCCAACAAAATTCTCACCAAAATTCTCATGAAAGTGGTCAGTGACACAGGCAGGGATTGGCACATTCACATTCCCTTCGCTTTGTGGGCTTACCGCACTAGCATCCGAACCTCCATGGGTGCTACCCCTTTTTCTCTCGTATACGGAACAGAGGCTGTCTTACCTCTCGAAGTACAGATCCCGTCTCTCTACATTTCTCTACATGATATCCTTTCCAACGATGACTTTCATCAAGATCGCTTAGCTCAACTTGAGTTACTTGACGAACGCCGTCTTGCTGCCCTTAATCATCTCCATGTCTATCAACATCGCATCAAGCACGCCTATGACAAAAATCTGCGAGAACGAGATTTCAACATCGGAGACCTCGTCCTCAAAGAGAATCAACACGTGACCAATATGGAGTGAAGTAAACGAGGCAAGTTTGCTCCTAATTGGCTTGGACCTTTTATTATCACGCACAAGTATGGATCAGGGACTTACTGTCTGTCTTCTCTTGATGGACGCCCAGAACCTGAGCCTCTTAATGTGTTGCATCTGCGACCGTTCTACTGCTAGTCGAGTATTCGTCCACTTGACACTTAACTTGAGCTCGTCCCTTGAGCAATCCCCATCCTCTTTAATCCTACTTCCTTTCAACCCTATTCCTCTTAACAATTCCTATAACCCTTTTATGATGTATGGATGCTTTGTCCTAATAAAAGGGAGTCCTTGAACTTCTACAGTCTTGTCCATGACTCAACTTCTATAAAAACAAACCAAGATGTCAAAACATATCCATGGTCACTATATCAATATCAAAATAAAAAAAACAGACTGCTCCCTCGAAGGACAGCTGTACTATCATTGCCGTAATAAATAGACTGCTCCCTCGAAGGACAGCTATTCAAACGCCCTTATATTAAACAAAAATCTAGACCACTCCCTCGAAGGATGGCTATGACTACTCTGGCAATAAACAGCATTATTTTAGAAGCTTCCCGCATTGATCAGCTTCACAACCTGACCACCAAACAAATGACATCATTCTGTGGACTTCCCGCATCGATTAGTTCACCCAAAAAAAAAAAAAAAAAAAAAAAAAAAAAAAAAAAACGAGTCATGGACTTGGCTTGTAGTTGTCTCAGGGTCTCCTATAAAAAGGGGCAAAGTTATCTCTGCTCTTAAAATGGGTTACCCTCTTTCCTCCTCCTATTACCTGCTCAAGGGACTTCGAGCTCACTTTAATGTCTAAGTGATTCGATTACCGCTCTAACATAACTATGGTCAACGACGTCACGCATGAATGGGGCTCTTGGTTCTCATAACCCCTATCTATGCTATCTTTTTGGTCCTTGTCAATGAAAGAGCAATATGCTTTTCACTTCTTCTGCACTTTAGTCACATTCACCTTCATCACTTGTCAATCGACTCAGCTCAACTCTCTTTTCAAACCATCAACATGACCTAGCCTATTCACCCTAGTTTCTATGGACACCAATACACATGGAAACTATCGACCCGCCGCAATTTATGTTCAGCATAAACCAATACTTGCTGAAGCATAAATAGACCTCAATTCATTTTTAGCATACATCCATC
The DNA here is from genome assembly GCA_037957365.1 of Torreya grandis. Classification (NCBI taxonomy): domain Eukaryota; kingdom Viridiplantae; phylum Streptophyta; class Pinopsida; order Cupressales; family Taxaceae; genus Torreya; species Torreya grandis. Next base: position 390,443 of record JARHVA010003286.1, read on the forward strand.
ACGAATATGGAATATTGCTAGGGATGAAAAACCCCTCAACCAATGTTGCAGAATACACCATTTGGAAAAGGCTGCAACATCTTTTTTTTTTCTCATCATTTCATCATAACCATGACCAATCTATCAACGATTTTAACCACCTGTCTACCACTCAGACCCTTTGTCTGAACTACATTGGTCTGAAGCCCTATCACCAGGGCTATGTAGGTAGCACTCAGATGACACGACTGTCTTCTGGGGTTAGCTCGACCATTCTCGTTTGTTCGTCTCTCTGATGGACAAACCTTCTTGCCTTCTTTTAACCATAACCTTACCCTTAACCACGATCATTTCCATCCCTTTGACCCTTCCTCCCTTCTAGGGAGAACTACATCGGCCTGAGGCCCTATCACCAGGGCTATGTAGGCAGCACTCAGTTGACATGGGATCTTCTGGGGTTAGCTCGACCGCATCCTTTCATCCATTTATCCATCCATCGACCACCATCCATTGGAGATCATGCCTATCTCCTCCGACCTCGACCACTTCCAAGACATTATTGCCTTGGTTGTTTTTGCATGTATGCTACCTCATGGCTGGTTAGCAGAATTGTGCGCAGACCTTTTTGGACCCTCACAAGTATAGGATCGCAAACCGGTTGATCCGCACTACTTGTGACTTTTTCGTGTTTCTAGGAGCACTTCCTGAGCCCGGGATACCTGGAACGCGACGACCCATTTGGAGCTTCAGCTTAGATTGAGTAACCTGATCAGCAGATGACTAAATGCTGGGGCCCGGTTACTTCAATTTTGGCACTCCTCGACCCTTGACCTGCGACACTTTGACCTCACCATCTCATGCAGTGGTATGCGCACAATCACGACTTTTGCAGCGTTCACCCTCACCCCTTTTTCATCCACTCTTTGTCAAATCAGCACCCGATTTCCAGTTTCCTTCCCTCAACTCCTGCTTTGAGGGGGAATACCTTATCCTTACTCGGGGCATTTCATTTCCTATTTTTGTCTTGCAGTTCATTCGAACAACCAACAAGACGAAATCAACCTTATCCCTCACCTGGGGCAATCACTCCTGTTTTTGTCTTGCAGTTCATCCAGAACAACCAACAAGACAAAATGGGGCAAATGTAGACACCAAAATCGTGTCGACTCCCCTGGTCATTCCCCGTCTTATTCTTCTTCACCTATTTAACCCTTGTCGATCACTTGTTCCACCAACCTTGACCCTGGCAGCATATAAAAATGAGCACAGAGCTAAAGCTAGACTCTACCCCCATTATGCATCTACCGACGACGGTCTTTACCCAGCCGATGTCGCCGACGTCGGTCACCTATCGGCCGATGTCGGAAATCCTGCCGACGTCGGTCACCTTGCCGTTATCCGTTATCAGTTATCATTCGATTTCCCGAAATGGTTGACGAACCGTCTCTGGAACCATCTCTTGCCTTCATCAGCATCCGCCAATCATTCGAGAGGCTATCCCGAACGCTATTCGACCATTTTTGCTGATCAATCGAAACCCAAGCAACCATTCAATCAACCTGTGAACTCCGACATCAACACTCTCGACATCAACCAATCTGCATTCAATCTGGCACTGCACAGACAACTCCAACTATGGATTTCATCGTGTCTTCTGGCAGGTAAGTATTTACTCTGTTTGTTTTATTTCTTCTTGGTTATTCTTTGCTTATCAGTTCTATCATCTCGATTCTTCAAAACCACAGACCCAGCATCCCTCGTTTACATCCCTACCTCTGTCCAGACTAAAACCCCCAGACTCTGTTCAGACCCGACCTGACCTTGCCCAGACCCTGTCCCGACTCTCTCAGACCTTGCCCAGACCCTGTCCCGACTCTCTCAGACCTTGCCCAGACCCTGTCCCGACTCTCTCAGACCCTGTCCCGAACCTGTTCAGACTCTGTCCAGAACCTGCCCCTACCGACGCCGGTCACTACCCCGACCGACGACGGCACCTCAACCGATGTCGATACCTTCCCTAACCGACGCCGACACCACAAAGACTGACGCCGGCGACTGTGCAGAATAGTGCTGCATATCAGGTACGTACTTTTATTTTCTGTCATTTATTTCTATCATTATTATCTACTTTCGTCTAATATTCTGCTTTTTTATCAGTGGGTTGATATCCTTCTAGGAAGTCTTCGTACTTCCAGGATCGGGCGTTCACCTGACAGTCCACCATATCTTTGACTAACGTTTTTCCGTGTTTTAGCCTTTTCTTCGCAGGTGTCATTCCTCCACAGCCAAAGAGGAGAATCTTCCAACGTCTGATTTCGGTGTGCACGACTTTATCAGGTACTTCTAGCCTTGACCATTTCTTTTAGTTTCTTATTTCTTCTTTGAATGTAGAAAGCAATTTTGCATAGAAACACCAACATCGGTTAGGCCAACTGACATCGATCATATTATAGTGCATAAGCAACCAACGTCAGTTATTAGTCAATCGACATCGGTCAAGAAGGAGCTGACATTGGCAACCTGTGTGTGTATGCAGTTTGCATGTGAGTTCCAGACTGGTCTAGTTTTGGACAGGCAATTTGCATGTAAAGACTTATTTTAGTCTTAGAGTTGTGAGTCTAATTATTGTAATTAAGAAAGGCTAACTATTGTATGCATGAGATCTATATAATAGACTCATGGGCTGTATTGTAAAAGGTATGCTAGAAAGCCATTGTGCTTGAAGAGAGAGCAAGAGTAGCTCCTCCTAGTTCCAAAGGGGTGTTGAGTGTGTATGATCAGGGAGAGTTGCAAGTTGTGCAAGTTTTACTAGGAGATCCACTAGGGTACTGGTTGAAGAATCATGAGGACTTGGTGAGGCAAGGATAAGGGTTCTTCAGGGTGTAGAGATATCTACATGGTAAGTAAGGTCTATTGACTTGCAGGTGGCAGCAAGAGAAGGGAAGATCTACTTGGAGTACAGTTGTGTACTTGGTGTATTGGCAGTGTTGTTACTGACTGGTGGAGGTGAACAACAACTCTGTATTAGAGTTGATTGTTGTGACCATGATTGAGAGAGTGAATTGTTGAAGGAGAATTACAGGTGAACCCTAGAAGTGTGGGAGCTCTAGAGGTGTGGGAAGAAGAAGTGTGGCATCTTCTTTATTGTATTTTCTTTTGAATGAGTATTAATACAATTGGGTATTCTCTCTCATATCCTGTGTTGTTTCATATTTCTAGTTACTTATTCATTTTGGTTAAATTATGTGTTTAGCTACTAATACAAAGGTAATCAAGTGTGCCCTTAATGGGCAGTAAGATCCTGACAGTTGGTATCAGAGCTAAGGTTGCAAGGAGCAGGTTTGTGTTTGATTATAGGTCACTCTCAAGAGTTTCAAATTGAGTGGGAGTATAGCAATGGTAAAATAAAGTAAGCTACGAATGGAGAAGCTCAATAGCACGAATGGTCAGATTGATGGAAAGAAAGAGAAGGTAAAGGAAGATTGTTGGTCGGTAGAAGATCAATGTGTAGAAGTAGATGTTGTAGGTGTTATTGCATAGGTTGCTCTGGATAAAGTAGAATCTTGGTCTATAGATTCTATTGCCTCTTTCCATGTAGCTTGAAATAGAGCATCTTTTCATGGGTATGTCTTTAGAGACTTTGGAGAGATTCATTTAGGGGTTGGTGAGCCTTGGGAGATTGTTGGCGAAGGGGAAGTAAAGCTGAAATTGCAGACAGGTAACACACGGGTGTTGAAGGAGGTCATGTAGGTCCTAGTCTTGGAGATGAGTCTAATTTCTTCAAGAAATTTGGGTGATGAGAGATGCACAGTAACTCTCATAGTGGATGCACTTGAATTATATGGTGGTAAGAAAGTAGGTATCCTTTATCTATCTACTTATATTACTGATTCACCTTTTGTTGCAGATATGTGGCTTTGTAGGCTTGGTCACATATTTAAGAAGGGAATGCATGTTCTTAAGCAGAAGACAGATGTTTTTGACAAACTTAAGAATTACAAAGCCTTGGTGTTCATGGAGGAGATGATGGACAAAGATTAGCTGAGGGGACTAAATTATTTTGAGCAGGGCTATGTTATTTTGGATAGGGTTTTGATCTAAGGTGAGCTCGCAGGTAAAAAGTCATCACTCACAGGCGAACACAATTACCAACATTGGTCAAGAGAAATTGACATCAAACAGACAGGTACCAATGTCAGTCATGTGCAGATCAGTAGAGTCAGTGGTGTCGGGCATGTGGAGACCGACATCAGTCAGGTGGAGCTGACTTCGGCAGTCAGGGTCAGTCATAAAGAATCGATGTCGGTCGGTTGCAGATTGGGAGATGGCCGAGATCGGTCACTAAAACAGATGTTGGGCAGACATTAAGCTGTCAAGGAGTCTCAAATGCCCATATGGAGGACTAAAAGTGTAAGTGAGCCTCATATTCATTGTCCACCTTCTTTATATTACTTGTTGCTTACTGATGGTCAAGAACTAGGAAGACGTGAAGAGGCAATGTAGGTAGAATCTAAGAAACAGTGGGAGCATGGCATGAATTCTTCAGAAGAGAACCAAGTAGGAGATTTGGTAGAGTTTCTAGCACTGACAGATGGATGGATTCCTAGGTTAGAGATGAGAATGGATGGACACGTGAGATGGAAGGCCAGGATATATGGTCTTGTGGAAGTTGCAGGACAATGATACAAATTTGACAAGTGTATGACTAAGCATAGCTTTGGTCAAGGTCATTATAACTATTGGGTTTTCTTTATCAGTTTGGATAATGGTCACAACATTATCATGTGACTATATGTGGTGTGGTTTCTTGTTTCAAGGTTACACATGCAGGGAGTTTCTAAGCTAAAGGTAAAGTTAGTTCAGAGGTATGTCATGAAGAATTTGGGAGTAGCAAAATTCTTTAGCATAAGAGACATGGAAGATCACAGGTTGATTTTGTCTCTAGTGGGAGCTGATGTGAAGAAGGTGTTGGTGAGGTTCAAGATGTAGGATGTAGAATCGGTAAGCACACCTATGGCTGGACAGTTCAAGCTGAGCTTAGAATAATGTTCGAAATCACATGAAGTCTGGTGTAGACCTGAATTTTCCCAAGCAGTGGGAGTTGTCAAAAAGTTTGGAGCCAATTCGGGGAAGAAGTACTGGAGAGTAGTTCAGTGGATTCTCAGGTATCTGAGAGGGATCAGTAATAGGAATTCATGCTATGCAGGGTCAAGAAATTCACTACATGGATATGTCGGTTTGGATGTGGTAGGTTACTTAGATGACAGGAGATGCACGATAGGTTCTGTGGTGGTTGGTCTTCAAGATTGAGCTTAAAGAGGGAACAAGCCAGGAAATAAATTAGACAAAGGTACACATAGAGGTACAAGTGCAGCTATTTATCTCCAAGTGGGAGATTGTTAGGTTGTGGAGCTAAAAGCTTCATTGATGCAAACATGGAGAAGGTTGCTAGGTTGCTGAGTTGTAGAGCGAGTTGCAGAGGAACCGATGTCGGTCAGGTCAATCGACGTCGGTCATATTACAGTGCAGAAGCAACCGACATCGGTTATTAGGCAGCTAACATCAGTCAGGAAGGAGCTGACGTCGGCAACCTATGTGTGCATGCAGTTTGCATGTGGGTTCCAGACTGGTCTATTTTTGGATAGGCAATTTGCATGTAAAGACTTATTTTAGTCTTGGAGTTGCGAGTCTAATTATTGTAATTAAGAAAGTCTAATTATTGTATGCATGAGATCTATATAATAAACTCATGGGCTGTATTGTAAAAGGTGTGCTAGAAAGCCATTGTGCTTGAAGAGAGAGCAAGAGTAGCTCCTCCTAGTTCCAAAGGGGTGCTGAGTGTGTATGATCAAGGAGAGTTGCAGGTTGTGCAATTTCTACTAGGAGATCCACCGGGGTACTGGTTGAAGAATCATGAGGACTTGGTGAGGTAAGGACAAAGGTTCTTCAGTGTGTAGAGATATCTACATGGTAAGTAAGGTCTGTTAACTTGCAGGTGGTAGCAAGAGAAGGGAAGATCTTCTTGGAGTATGGTTGTGTACTTGGTGTACTAGCAGCATTGTTACTGACTAGTGGAGGTGAACAACAACTCTGTATTGGAGTTGATTGTTATGACCATGATTGAGAGAGTGAACTATTGAAGGAGAATTATAGGGGAACCCTAGAAGTGTGGGAGCTCTAGAGGTGTGAGAAGAAGAAGTGTGGCATCTTCTTTATTATATTTTCTTCTAAATAAGTATTAATACAATTGGGTATTGTCTCTCATATCCTGTGTTGTTTCATATTTCTAGTTACTTATTCATTCTGGTTAAATTTTGTGTTTAGTTGCTAATACAAAGGTAATCAAGTGTGCCCTTAGTGGGTAGTAGGATCCTGACATACACTAAAGTGTGTTAAAATCCTAGGATACTTTATTATCTGTCTTTAGGCTCATGCCTCAATTTTAAGTAAGTTATGAAGACCAACTTGGGTTTGTAGAGTGGGTACTAAAAGAAGATATCTAAGGATGGTTTTAGGTAGTAAAAGGCTCTCAATATCTATACTAAAACTTGGTACATGGCTTTATGTTGGGGCCTACCATCTCATTTCACACACCATAATGATAAGGGTGTCAGGTGCTTACCCAAGATATATTGAGTTATTAGAGATTGTACTCAACTAGCGTATTGAGTTGGTTCTCCCCTTGGTGATGAAATCCAAGCAAAGGTGACCACTAGGTGATGAAATCCTAGTAAAGCCTTATGTCAATGTTTTGATATATAATTAAATGTGTGGTTTGGTATTGTGTGTGTGGAGAGAAGTGAGACTACAATTAATTTATTTGATTTAAATTAATCCATATGAGCTAATAAATACAAGCAAACAATGGATGTAAATTTAATTTTATACCAAAATAAATTTTTATTTCATTTAAATGAGCATAAAACAAGAAGAAAAACACTTAGATGCAACTATGAACCTAAGAAAATATTCAAGGGTCCCACCGAGCAAGCCAAAATGTTTCACTAAAATTTTTATTTATTTCTTAGAAAGAAAGTTGTAAAACTTGAAATAAGGGTGAGGTTAGTAGAAGCTAATATGTTATATGCATGTTGATCCAGATGACTGTGGAGACTCCTCTCTGTTTGGGAAGGAATGACTTGCATATAAGAAATCACTAAAATAAATGGTTTATTATTTAGATATTATGGAGGATTGCTTAGTGTGAGCTAGATCAAAGAAGCACAAGCTTCCTTGGAGGCTATCAATCCACACTTTTAAACAATTAAGTTGTGAAAGTGAAAGATAAATTGCCTATATAAATAAAATAAGATACTAAAATAAAATACAAGAAGTGATTGAGAATAAATAAGTGCTTTTGACTAATTATAGTAATAAATTATTAGATATCAATGCTAAATAGATCAAATGTGGTTCAAAATATTGAGTGATCCTCTATGATAAGACAAAAACTCATAAAATGGGATTTGGTCAGGGTCAAATAGGTCAAATAAGCTTGCTATTGAAAATGATAGATAGAGACCATCTATGGTTTGGGTTATGTTGATGCCTTAAAATTGCGCTTGATTTTAATCAACAACAATGGGAAGTTTCAAGCTGTGGGATGATGTGGCTTGAAACAACCTCCAGATTTTAGAGAAGCTAGTCTCTTCTTTTGTATCGGGTATTGGAGAAAAGGGATAGGAGATTAAATATAAACTCAAATGCAGGAATTGAAACCTAACTATGGAGATTCACCTGAGTGTAATCCTAATCCTAACCTGAGCACATAGAAACTATTATATGATTCAATTACATTTAAAAGCAGACAGGTACATGATTAATGTAAATGATTGGAATAACAAAAATAGAGGCTCACAATAGGGGAGTCTTTTGCTGAGATACAAGAATTATCAACAAAGGCATAGTGTTAAATCTTCTTAATAGAACCCTTCAATCACATAAGAGGCACAGAATTCACGCACAGTTATGTAGAACTTCAAATTCTAGAAAATGAGACAAAAACAAATAACATTTCCAATCATAACACTAGCAAATCTACAACATAAACTACTTTGTAAATGACACAGGTAACACCAACCAAGGCATGGAGCTTAAATTTCCTTAATTCATTTAACCACTTAAAGGGCACAGAAACATGCATGATTATATCAACTTTTACAACTTCAGGAAATCAAGACAAGAGCAAATGATATTATTGGTCGAAATTACAAGAAGTCTAAACTATCAGAAATCTTCCCCCCTTTTTTAGATTTTACAATCCTTCTTATATAGCTTCAGATGTCTCCTTGATCATCCCCTTACCTATGTAATTTCACTCCATCCTTTACTCACAAGAGATAAAATGGATGACGCATTTAATGCCTTGGATGCATTCTAGTCTTATCAGGAACCGCCCTGACTGCGGCATGGCAATCTATGTCTAGTACCTCTCTTTGCACTTGAAATTATTTGTTTTGTCCCTATTTTGGCTGCTCAACTGTCTCTTCTACCTCTGATGCTAGGGGACAAATAGACGGCACTTTCAATGCCTGAGAGCCCCAAAAATCTACCTGATGAATTGTTTCATCTACTCGAATTAACTCCATCTGATTTTCCCTCCATTTCATTTTAACAGATAGATGGACACTCTATTCTATTAGATATAGAAGAGGACACTTAGCCAATTCATGAAATTCTCTTTATGGTCTAGGAGGTACCAGAGAATGACACTTGGCACCTTCTGCTTGATTCATCGAAGACACGTGGCTCTCTCTGCTTCCCTTGGCTATGCTGTAGATTTATTCAGGACACATATTAGACTTTTACTGCTGGTAACACTTGGTAGCTTCTGCAGACCTTTGAAGTAACACCCGAGACCCACCACCATTTTATAGTTGTCAATAGAGCTTGAAGATGATTCTCTTGAGCATTGACACATGGAGGCTTCCATGGCTTCGAGGAAGATAAGTGGCATCTTCCACTCTTTGTCTAGGGGTACGTGGCACTTTCTACTTCTCTTTTGGGGATGGAGCAAAAGGACTGGAGAGTGACACTTGGTACCTTCCACTTTTTCTACTACTTATCTTGTTGAAAGTCTTTGAATGAAATGTAGACGCTGATATGAGATGCGAGTGCTGACACGTGGTGCATTCCACTTAACTGCTACTGGGTATGTGGCATGGTCTACAATTCTTTGGAAAGTTACAAAAGGGGCCTCGAAGGATGCCAACTATCCAGCTTCATCTCCTAGAAAGTGACACTTGGCAGCTTTCGCTTAAACTTGAACTCAGGCACAAATGAGATGAAGGAAATAAGAAGGGGAAAAAGACCTGTGCTTGGAGGGTGACACTTGGCAGCTTTCCCTGCATCTCAACACTTAGGCAAAATGAACTGGCCTTCTGCTTCAAAATTATATCGCTACATTCGAGAACCAAAATTACAGCACTTGGATTAAAAAAATAAATTAAATATGACATAGAGTAAAAATTACTCTAAAGTTATTGGCGACCACCAAGAATTTTGAGCCTACTCAAAAAGAACCCGATTCCCTCTATGCGGCCACATGCTCGAAGAACACTTATTTTAAAAGAAAGAGCAAGAGAGAAAAAAGTGGAAAAATAGAGCAACAAAACTGAAAGCCAAATACTATATATAGCTAACCAGGTATATTTGCCTCCCTCCTGGATCAAAAGGAAAATTTCTAAAGTTTCCTTTATGATGAGAAGACTTATGATGCTAGGTAAATGGCTGAATGAGATGGAGTTCTGGTGACTTGCTCTTCTTGCTTGCCACCTTGATTGGTCTACATCTAAGTGAATCAGTGTCAAACATGCTTCCAATATATACATACTTTTCTTGTCCTTGGAAGCTTGTTAAATGCTGGTCCTTCAGACTGGTGCTCTTTACCAAGAAATTAGTGGCTACTATTTTATCACCATTAGCCCTTTGTTTTGCACATTCCTTCTACAGTGCATCATGGTTTGACCTATTTCCTTCTGCTTCATGGCAGACTGCGTCAAATTCATCCTCTGTTTCCTTTTGGCCTTCTTAAAGAAGGGTGATAGTTGTGATGTCTAAAATGGAATCATGAATTGCTTGCTCATCCCACAGAACATCACCTCTCTATTCAAAACTTTCTTCTTCAAGGCTTTCTTCAAGGGAGACCGGCCTCTCCTTTTCCTCCTCAAAGGTCTAGATCTCTAGATCTTCAAAGATATTCTCCTAATTTTCCCCCAAGTCAAGATCCTCAACATAGTCATCCTCCTCATTAAAGCAATAGGGAAGTTTATCAAATAAAGGGGGAGAGAGCTCATCATGCTTATATTCCTCCTCGTATTGTTGGAACCTCTACATGCATGCATGCCCTGAGTCTTTTCCATTGCTAATGAGGTCTTCACAAGGAGCATCAATGATGATTTATTCTTCGTGATTGCTTATGATAGCCTCCTAGAAAACTACAGATTGGAACTTCTGCTCCTCACTCACCTCCTATAGGATAGGTTCCTCCTCTTTCCTGCCCCATGATTCCACTATTTCCCCCAGGTTAGGTGGCTGCCATCAGGGCGAAAGATGGAATTTGCCCTTTTGGTTGGAGGGTAACTAGGAGGGCTGCTTGGGGAGATGCAATAAAAATGGTGAATGCAATCAAAATTATAGGAAGGATAGCAAGGTCCATGATTTTGTGCAGAGGGATTATACATCAAAAAATGATTTCTTAATGGCACTAGGACTGCTTAACTAGCTGATTCAACTCAGAGTCACCATTGGTGTTAATAGAGCAAATACCTCCACAGGCTAATTGGTTGAAGAACACACCAAAATTCATTAGCTCCTTGAAAGATTCATCCCATTAGGCGTGCCAAAAACTGTTGATGACTTAAAATTGTGCTTGATTTTAATCAACAATAATGGGAAGTTTCAAGCTGTGGGATGATGTGGCTTGAAACAACCTCCAAATTTTAGAGAAGCTAGTCTCTTCTTTTGTATCAGGTATTAGAGAAAAGGGATAGGAGATTAAACAAAAATGTAAATGTAGGAATTGAAACCTAACTATGGCGATGCACTTGAGTGTAATCCTAATCCTAACCTGAGCACAAAGAAACTATTATATGATTCAATTACATTTAAGAGTAGACAGGTGCATGATTAATGTAAATGATTGGAATAATAGAAACAAAGTCTCACAACAGGGGAGTCTTTTGCTGAGATACAGGAATTGTCAATAAAGGCATAGTGTTCAATCTTCTTAATAGAACCCTTCAATCACATAAGAGACATAGAAGTCATGCACAGTTATGTAGAACTTCATATTCCAGAAAATGAGACAAAAGCAAATAACATTTCCAATCACAACACTAGCAAATCTACAACATAGACTACTATGTAAATGACACAGGTAACACCAACCAAGGCATGGAGCTTAAATTTCCTTAATTCATTCAGCCACATAAAGGGCACAAAAACATGCATGATTATATCAACTTTTACAACTTAAGGAAATCAAGACAAGAGCAAATGATATTACTGGTCGAAATTACAAGAAGTCTAAACTATCAAAAATCTTTCCCCCTTTTTTAGATTTTACAATCCTTCTTATATAGCTTCAGATGCCTCCTTGATCATTCCCTTTCCCGTGCAATTTCACTCTATCCTTTACTCATAGGAGACAAAATAGATGGTGCATTTAATGCCTTGAATGCATTCTAGTCTTATCAGGAACTACCTTGACTACGGCATGGTGATCTATGTTTAGTACCTCTCTTTGTGCTTGAAATTCTTCATTTTGTCCCTATTTTGGCCGCTCAACTGTATCTTCTACCTCTGCTACTAGGGGAGAAACATATGGTGCTTTTAATGCTTGAGAGCCCCAAAAATCTACCTGATGAACTATTTCATCTACTCGAATTAACTCCATCCAATTTTCCCTCCATTTCATTTTAATAGATAGATGGACACTCTATTCTATTAGATACAGAAGAGGACACTTAGCCAATTCATGAAATTCTCTTTATGGTTTAGGAGGTACTAGAGAATGGCACTTGGCACCTTCCACCTAATTCATCAAAGACACACGGCTCTCTCTACTTCCCTTGGCTATGCTATAGATTTATTTGGGACACATATTATAATTTTACAGCTAGTGACACTTGGCAGCTTCTGTAGACCTTTGAAGTAACACCTGAGACCCACCACCATTTTATATTTGTCAATAGAGCTTGAAGATGATTTTCTCAGGTGTTGACATGTGGAGGCTTCCATGTCTTCAAAGAAGATATGTGGCATCTTTCGCTTCTTCATCTAGGGGTACATGGCACTTTCTACTTCTCTTTTGGGGATGGAGCAAAAGGACTAGAGAGTGACACTTGGCACCTTTTACTTTCTCTACTGCTTAGCTTGTTGAAAGTATTTGAATGAAATGCAGACACCAATATGAGATGCGAGTGCTAACACATGGTGCATTTCACCTAACTGCTACTGGGTATGTGGCACGGTCTGTGGTTCTCTGGAAAGTTACAAAAGGGGCCTCAGAGGATGCTAGCTGTCCAGCTTCATCTCCCAAAAAGTGACACTTGGCAGCTTCCTCTTAAACTTAAACTCGAGCACAAATGAGACAAAGGAAACAAGAAGGGGAAAAAGACCTGTGCTCGGAGGGCAACACTTGGTAGCTTCTATTGCATCTCAACACTTAGGCAAAATGAACCGGCCCTCTACTTCAAAATTCTGCCGCTATGTTTGGGAACCAAAATTGTAGCGCTTGGATTAAAAAAATAAATTAAATACGACGTAGAGTAAAAATTACTCTACAGGTCAAACTATCAATGGTTGGGTAACCGTTGATGGTTAGGGATCATCAATGGTTAGGAAACCATTAGCGATTACTGTGGGATCTAGTTTTGGAAGATAAGTTTGGTTGGGAAGGTTGTAGGAGGGTTATAAAAGGTGAGTTGGGGTTAGATACTAGTTGTGAGATAGAGGTTAGTATTCAGAGGTGTCTAGTTTAGGTAAAGGGTGTTCAAATGATTGAAAGAGGTTATGGGTGGTCTTGGGGAAAATAAGAAGTGTCTATAGTTATAGAGCTCCAACACAAGAAAATGGGATGAAAGATAAGGTAACATGAGGAATGAGATATACAAACTAATTTCTAAATCTTGATAAGAAACAAATAATTAGCTTTATTATTAATAATCTGAATAATGTTAAGGTTGGCTAAAATCTTGTTGTAGATTTTGAAGCAAATTTTGCAAAGCGATAGTACCTTGGCTATTTATTGATGAGTTTTAATAACACTTTTGATCTTTGTCCAGTCATTGGAAGGAAAAAGGATACTTGCACAAGAAGATTTGATCTCTTGCACAAGAAGTTTTGATGGTGATGATTTTTATCCCTTTCAACTCCTCTTCCTCTCTTAATATAGAGGGAAGTGAGTGGTGAAACAATCATTTCAAAAAGGTGTCTAATAAGCTATATAATTTTAAGCTCAAAATGTGTTGGTTATACAAAATGATAGATCAAACATCTATTAATAGAAAAGCAAGCTAGAATTTTAGTTAAAATCAACCCTTGAGATGGTTAAGGACAAACTGTCAGTAGTTAAGGTTAAACTATTGGAAGTTAGGGTTATAGTCATAAATGGCTAAAGTTAGACATTTTCACTAATGATTGGCAGGGAAAATGATTAGGAAATGGCTTCAAGGGGATCTAGGGGTGGTCTAAGGGTTAATATGACATGTAGAACCATAGTGTATGGTTTTCTAATGTCTACATATAGATCTAATGTATTTATAATTACATACATTTTGGTAAACCTGATGGGAATCTAACCCTTATAGGTTTTCCTTAACATTTTATGTTTTTATCATTTTATTTATTATTTTTCTATATTTACGATACTAGGTCGATAGTGATGGTATAGTTTCTAACTTATATGCATAGGTTTAACACATAGTTGCATTAAAAATGACTATATTTTTTGTATAGGTCTTCATTAGATACACATTACTAGATCAAATAGGTCAACACAATACTCTTTTTCATTTCTAGATAGTAAACTAGGTCAAACAAGTTGACATAGTTTTCCAAATGTCTTCTAGAAAATATACTAGGTCGACTAGGCTGATATAATCATATTTATAGGTTTCAAAAAATAAATAATTATAGAACTAAGTCAACCCAATTGACATAATTAGCATAATTTACAAGTAATATTCTAGATAATTCAATAGGAATTTCACATTCTTCAATATCCTCCAACCTACCAAGGTTCTTCTCTCTCTCTCTCTCTCTCTCTCTCTCTCTCTCTCTCTCTCTCTCTCTCTCTCTCTCTCTCTCTCTCTCTCTCAATTTAGTTCTTCTTTACATTTCTATTTTAAAAAGTTTGTAATCTTTAAAACTACCATCATACATCAAACTAGGTTGACATGTTTGACCTAGTTCTATATTCTACTTTTTATTTGAAATACTAAGTTGACTTGGTTGACTTAGTTCTGAAGTACCCTTGATTATTTAGTATAGTAAGACACTTTTGACTCTATTCTATAATGTTTGCATACACTATCATCTGAATTGACTCTGTACTGTGTTTCAAATTAAGAATTGATAACTATATGCTAGTAATTACTTCACACTTTCAATTTCAATTGTTTGCATGCTTAGAATAGATCACATAGTCTAATTAGGTGGTTTTTTAATATACCATTTAGTTTCACTAATTTTTTTCTTTCTTGTACACACTACCAAATCACATAATTTCAAAATGCATTTAAACATTTGTCTACCCAAGGCCTACCTACTTGGATTTCATCACCAAGGTGGAAGATAACTTAGTTTTATGGCCAAGTATAAACACATGGTTAATGGTATATATTTTAAGATCTCTCTACACCCTTATTTCTATGGGATTATTAAGTGAGGGGGTAGGCCCTAATACCAAGCCAATACCATTGCCAACATAGATCTCTTTTAGCCTAAACATCCTGAAACCATCCATAGATTGCTTTCTATTTCCCTACTTTCAACCAAGTTCCCTATCACAATCAAAATAACACTTTATAATAATCTAACAAAATTTTGGATGACCACTTAGTATTTAATTTTTATTTGACTACTTGATCTTTGCTCATTGTATGTTGTATTGCAAAAATTGGCATTGGCTAGTATTAGTGTAAGGTTTTGTGTCATGTGCCTAAATTGTATAATTCCCATTAACCTAATTTATTATGTGTTTACTTCCATTTCTTGCTTTCAAATTAAATTGCAAAATTTTTACCTATTTTTAGTACATTATCATTCTGTTTAACACGGTCTATTATAGACTATATGTTTCCCCAACCTATAGTAGTGATTAACCTGGTCAACCTAGTATTCATTTGTTCTTCTTAGGTTATAGTATTACATCAACCCTATCTATTTTATATCCTTATGAGTTTTTTCTCTATCCTAGGTTATAGTACTAGGTCGACCCTATTGACTCTGTATCCTTGTTAACTTAGTTGTTAGACCTTGTTTCTAATACTAGGTCAACCCATTTGACTATGTACTCTTATTTATCCCTTCTTATCTCCTTGATTTTACATCAAATTTTCCTTACCTAATCTCTCTCCTTCATCATGAGTTTATTATTTGAAGACAAAATTGAGTTAAATTTAATGAATATGATAAGTCTTACCAACCCTAATAGGTTCTCCTATAAGTAGCTTGTGGCTCCTATCCTAGATGAAAGTAATGTTCGTATAGTCACTCACACTATAAACTATGGGACCCCTCCTCATTCTTATTTAGTTCATAATCCTTTCTTCTCACTTGAATATCAACCCAAATTAGAGTACACACCATAAATATTCTTCTTCATCAATGAGTTTCCTCAACATCAAAGAAAGGATCCTTCTACTATATACCATCTCATGGTAAGTGGTCAAGTTGAAGAGCCTCATTCACCTTCCCCCACATTCTCACATGGATTTGGGGATACTATATTATTTTATTCCTATCCTTTTCCCTCTATTTTAACCCCTTCTCATACCATGACTTATTCTTCTTTGACTTCCTCTACCTTTATGCCTAGTATTTATACTAACATGGTAGGTTCTACATCTAGTGGTCCTCTTCCAAGGCCCACTCTTATCTATTCCTCCACTAGTGAATTATTTTCTACCCATGGTAATCATGCCTCTATTGTTATTCCTTCTCATCCCTCTACTAGTCCATCTTTTTCCACACAAAAAAATTATGGTATTAGTGCCTCACTTATTAAAAGTTCTTCTCAAGCTCCTACTAACACTCATAGTCATACCTAAACCACTAATACCAACTACAATACTTAAAATAATAATAAAACTCAAACCCCTCAACTATTATTACAAAATCTTAATCAAATAAATGTTTTTCAAGTTAATAATGCAAATCAAATGATGTAAATGCAAAATCACCTTATCCATCTTCAAATCCACCCTCAATAGATGACATGGGGAATGCATAATCAAAATGTCCCCCCACCTCTTCAATATTCCCTTGGTAATCTTATCCCTCAACCTCTTATTATCAATAAGATAATCAATCATGTTTAAAATGTGCCTCTTACTATATACACATAAATCTAGCCACCAATGACCTCTAACCAGGATTTTGACCAATTTCCACCAAAGTGCATAATTTAGCCTAAAAAAACTAAAACATGATAAATGATGTGAAACTGACATATTAAAGTTCTGATTTTGGCTATAGTATCATTACATGGGGTAATGCAATTTATGGGCCAACTAACTTTGATTAGATCATTTTGAGTCAAAATGCCAATTTTGCACCTGAGTGCTCTAGATTTCTCTTTCATATCAAATTTCTTTCACAAGATGTGTGCCTTTATTATTTTATATTTATAACATCTTAAATGGGATAATGGATACAACGCATTTGACATTGACTTCTAATTCCAATCCAATCAAATTTTGGACCAATAATAAGGCATTCTTAGTAATTTGTGCACAAAGTGTTCAATCATGCTTAAGAGATAATTAAACCAAATAAAATCCTAATTAATAATTCCATGGAAAATTATTGAATACTTATTTTTGGAAATGAATATTGAATATCTACATCATTAGGTGACCTCATTTCTTGAGAAGACATCCCTAGGCCATAAATGCCATAAATATCAAGATTCACGCCTCCCATGCCTCATCAATACCCTCCATGCCTCTTAATTGATCATATATCCCAAATATTTATGACCTATTTATCAATTTTAATTTCATAATTGGATCAATCCTTAGCTACACATCTCAATCTTGAGATGGATGGTTCAGGTTGATTCTACCCATTTGCAAAAATATATAAATAGGAAGCCTTGCCACATGAATAAAAAAGTCTTGATAATGAAAAGTTATAATTCAAAAATGATTCCAAAAGATATTTCAATTAGTGTGACCATACCAAATTGATTCAATCCAAGCCAATGCCAAAGGTGCCAAGGAGAAGAGGAGATAGCCAAGCCTCCTTTGATGAAGACTTCATGAGCACAAGCCAAGAAAACCAATACTACAAGCTAATTTGGAGCATTTCAGGGAGGTGAAAGATTTTTTCTCTTTCATGTTTTAGTTGTGTTTCCATTCTAGTATTGTTAACGAAGCTCACCCTAGTAACTAGGCATGAAGGTATTAGTTTGGTGTGTTTTTTGTCAATTTGTTTTGTTCATTTGTGACTAATACAATACTAATATCCTCTTTTTAGTCAAATTCCTAGTTCAAATTTACATCTCAAATTACTAATATCAATCTATGAGGTATCACCCTTACCATTTCTTATAAAGGATCAACTAATCCTAATCTTCATTTTAAAAAAATGGAAATATATATAAAAACTAGGTCAAATTAAATACTTTTGACACTACCAAGATATTATCCAAAAATCTCATTGGTGATGCTTTATATTGGTATAAACAACTTAAATCTTATTCTATTACTAGTTTGGAAGATTTAGTAAATGCTCTTGTCTAAGAGTTCCAAACTAGTGACCTCCTTGAGAATACCTTGGCCCATTTTATAAATTATAAGCAAATCAAAGTAAAAAATGCACAAGATTTCATGCAATGATGAAATACCTTGTCTAAAAAATGTGAACATAATATGGAAGATGACAACCTTTTCCATCTATTTACAAATGCTCTTTTTCCCAAGTTACAATATCAGGTCTAGACTCTCTCTCCATAGACCTTGGAGGAGGCTATTTACCAAGCTAAGAATCAATATTTCCTTATGCATCAATTTGATCCATCCTAACCTTATATGGGTACTTACATGTTACTTAAGAACAAGAATTGTCATGCTTCCAATTATTGTATTATGGACTCTTATGGTACCATTCACACTATTGAAGATGATGTTCCAAACCAAACTTTGGAACAAGCTTCCCTTCTCAACCACATCACCAATCCTCATTTATATTCATCCAACAACATCAATATTCATAAACCTTTATCCTTAGTGGATTTACAAAACCATCTACCAAGGCCTCTCCCATGATAACTTAATCCCACTCATCCTATGAAATCTTAGTATGATCTCAATAAATTTTGTTGGTTTCATGCTAGTTGGGGTCATTCTCATGATACCTATAGGTAGCTTCATAATTTGGATATGGATTTCCTTCTTGGTCCCAATTTTGAAAATTATTTTATCATTCATCAATTCCAATAAGCCTAAGAAATTGATTTTAAATCCATGAAACACAAACTAAATATCAAGCTTTGAATCAAGCTAAAGTTCATTCGGCCATCTATAACGATCCTCTTCCAAATCACTATGATAACTAAGACAAGCCTACCCATTATACCAATAATATTGATAGTTTTCTTGACCAAACTCCTAGATATAATGTGGTCAATATGACTAATATGTGAAGGGTGGTTGTTTTTATTGATCCTAAACCCATTTACACACCTCCATTGTCTCATACATTTTATGTTGTCTAATATTGTTCTCAAACTCACTTAAATGAGTTAGGGAAATATGACCTTATATATTTTGATGAACCAATTCCAACATATCCCTTGAATAACACTTCTCATTCTATTTCTACCATCCCTCTAGCTTCTTTACCTAACCAATGATACTCAATATTCTATCAACACTTCTTCTAAAAAAATTCAAACCCCATCTACATCAACTAATCCATCTTCTCAACATAACATAAATTTTTTTCCTCCTATTAAACCTTATGCCTCTTATCAACATAAACTCACATGTACTTAAGTTCCTCCTTCCAAGGATGTCCTTCAACACTATGCACCTCTTTCCAAAAATCTTATTATGGATTATGATAAGTGGGATCCTATCATGGGACTCATTAATCTCCCATCCTAAATCTCATTTCTCAAACTTATGAGAACCTCTCCATGTCATTTTAACCATCTCATGTAGTTTAAAAAAATAAATAAACATCCCTTGTCCTCCCCTAGTAGGATGCAAAGCCATTTTATCTAGATTAGAAGATAGAATTTTTATAATAATGCAAAGAGATGTCCATAAATGTTGATGAAATAATGGAAACTTATATTTACCTCAAATTTTGCATTGATTCTATGATCTTTGATGAGATTCTTCTTCATATGGATGATCCTCCTCTTTTTATCAGTTTCAAAAACTAGTGATATCTAAGTAAAGTTTGCCTTGATTGATGAGGGTTATAGCACTTGTGTTACCTCTCTTGATTTTATAAAAACCCTTAGATATTTCAAATGTAATCTTAAATCCACATGCAACACATGGCAAGGCTATGAATGAAGGAAAATGCCTCCTTGAGGTTCTGTGTGGATCCCCATTACCATCCCACCTATCACCATTCATGTGAAGGTGATAATCTTCAATTTTCCTCTATCTTACAACATTTTTCTTAGTAGGCCATAGACTCATTTTATGAGAGTAGTTGCTTATTTTACTTTCTAATTCATCAAATTTCCTCACAATGGAGCCATTATAAGATTTAGGGTGACATTAACCCTTAGAATTTTGAATAATTCCAATACCATGGTGTATTCAAGATTCCTACCCTTGAACCCTTACCAAGCATTCCATTTCATAAATCTCAACAATTTAACTTTCATATTAATTTTATCTGAGGTTACAATGGTCATCTTGAACTCATCTAGAATATACCCCAAACCTCCTAGATTCTGATGAGCTTGATGAGATCAATCTCAAGATTAAAAATTCAAATCTCTCATCTCATCTCATCTCATCTCTTAGCTTCCCACTTTTTTGTAACCTCGTTCTTGTCAGCCACCTTGTGATGACATCCCTATTATCTTAACTAATTCTTGGCATTCCATTCATCACACCACATCATATGACAAGGTCATCCCTACCTACACCATTGATATTCATACACCTAATTATGATTATTGTTATACCTTAGATGATTCATTCTTATAAGGTCTAGTTCAAGCCCAAGATGCTAAGATTATTCATTATCATTCCTCTTTGCTTAAATATTTTTCATGTATCCTCCCATATTCCATCTAATATCAATCCTAATTCTAGCATTCTTCCTTTTTATTCTAAGGTAGAGATGGTGTGGACACCTCCAGTTTCTAAAGAACCTCATTATATTATGCTTATGGATCATGCTATGACTAATCCCTATCACTTTGATAGATTTCATGACCCCTATAGCCTACTTATCCCTGAGATGTGTGCAATTATCCTTTAGCCTTATTTGGACCCTACCCCTCCCTCATCAAATCCCAATGTGGATCCTATTCCCACTCCCTCTATAGCTAAGTCTCTTCTTATTTTTCAACCTATTTATCCTTTAATTAAGCCTTATCTAATATCTCCACTAGCCCCACCTTCTATTGGTGATGGCTTGCTCTTTTTACCATAGTTGGCTCTTTCACCTATCAAATAGGTTAATCAGCCTTATTATGACATTCATAAAATTATTGATCACTAGAATAGATATTTTTCCCTATACCAAGCTCCCTTAGATTCTATTATGCCTCCTCCTATGAGTACACATACCAAGACTACTCATAGCTGTATCTCTTGATTCCATGGCATAGATAACCATTCATCCATGCATTATCATAAGTTGTAATAATATATCAACACTTTACATCCCACCACTCCTTAGCCCTCAAACAAGGCTATACCTCCACCAAAAGTATTACCTAAGTATCTTCCTATGTATGAAGAGGTCTATTGTCTTTGGTACCAATATGGTACACATCCCACTGACCATTTTTTCATCCTTTAATAGCATCTTGAGGATAACCTCCTAACCATTCATGTACCTTCTATAATTCCTCCCATAAGTCATTGTCATAATAAGGCTCCCCCTTATTACCTCATGGTTTTATCTTCTCCTATGGTCCCTTCTCCACCCACTATTCCTCCACCTATGAATCCCTCACCTATGGACCTTTCCTTACCTATGGTACTTTACCCATTGATGACCCCTTCATCTCCCATAGAAACCACTCCCATGGATTCTCCTAAGAATCTCTCGATGATAGTCCTCATCAACATGATCTTTCAAGCATTCTTACATTTTCTATCAAGGAGATTCGACATGAAGTATTTTCTCAACTTTCCTTGAAGATCAATGAGACATTAGCTAAAGATCACATTCAACTACATAGAGATTTATCATATGTTATGGATTTTGTGTGTGGAAAAATATATCAGTACTTATGACCACATACATGGTGTTCTTACATTTTCATCTAGATTCGATGTGTTCTCCAACATTACATTTATCTATTTCATATCATTTGATAGTGTGCCAAATTCTTATCTATCTTACATGGTGACTTTCATTTTACACTTTATATTACTTATGATTTCATTATGTTCTCTTATGGATTTATTTTTCTTCATTGCATTCTCTTTTATTATTAAATTCATTTTCTTATGATTACCTTATTATTTTTCATGATTTTTTGCTTTCTTATCTCTATACACATGAATAATAATTATTGTGACTTAGTTATACAAATATTTCTCCCTTTAGTCATTCCTTCTTTACCATATGATTAGTTAGCAAACAATTCATCTCACTATAATCTCCTTTTACTAGTCCACTTGAGATCTCCTTTTAGTCCCCTTTATTCCCTTTCACAAACTAAGCATGCACACAATTGAGAATTGAGACAACATAATAGTTCATTGTTAAGATTAAGTGTTATAGTCAGTCATATCTTTGGTTACTTAGCTTAGTTTAGCCTAAGACTAAAGTACATTCATGTGCATCACTCTATCTCGTGATTGGTCATTCCAAGTCCATATGGATGAGGAATATTAAAATCCATAAAACATTCAAAAGCCAAATAATTTTAACAATATGCAATGATCTAAAAGGCAATATTAAAAATTATTAAAAGTGAAATCACACTAAAAGACATGATTCTAAGCACATCACCTTTTTTTGATCAAATCTCAAACTCCATAGTTGGTATCATGATATATCTGAGATCTATTTGAGTGTGGTAGGCTAGTAGATTAGAAAAGGAGAATAAAAAAACTTTTTTAGGGCTACCTAATTTCTCATGCAAGTACCCAATCTTCACAATAGAACAACTACTTTGTAAGGGTCTTGAGGAATGGGTAACATGTTTTGGGAAGGTATGTCCATTTTAATTTTCTTATTTAAAACCTCCAATATGAATTGATATTATTAGTGCACTTATTTTCCTACATAACTTTATGTCTATAGAGAACATGTATCCTCTATATATTGATGGTCACTATTCACCTAGTGTCTTCTCATGTCCTTAGCATGCCTCATGTCTCCTAAGGTCTTCTCATAATATACCTACATTACGATTATTATATTCCACTTTTCACTTCCTACAATCTTAATATCTCCCCTTGAGAAATATTTCTTTATTCACTAATCACTCCCCTAGGGATTTCATTTGTGATTTACATTGTAACACCATGTATAGGACTTGGCTTTCCTAAAAAATTACCAAATTCTCACATTACCCATTCAAACATCCCATTTTACCATATTTTTACATTGTTTACACCTAATTGGTGTTACCTTTATGAGTTGCAGTGTAAGACCATGGATAGGACTTGACCTTCCTCACAAAATTTTCCAATATTCAGGTCACAACGAAATCACATGTGTCAAATATGAGATAAGATGTGATTTATTATGAGTTACACATCACTGACATGTTTCCCATCTTGATTTAGTATGTTTTATGCTTAATTCATTAATATTTCACTTTTATCTTCTTATTTTACAATTGCATGTAAGAATCCAACCATTTTTATTGAGTTTTCTCACCAACTTGAATTAGTGCAATTAATTTAAATACCATTTTTGCCAATTTTGTTTCTCTTTTATACTTCCCAACGTGATTTAATATGATTTATTGACTTAATTGATTTGTTTTTATCCCATCACTATTTCATGTACTTTCCATTTTATTACATTATTCTCATACTTCCCAATGTGATTTAGTGTGATTTTACATGTTTTAATTTGGTGCCACTCTTTCTCATGGTTTAAACACAATTTTTTATCCTCTTGATTACCACTCTTTGGTTTCTTAGTCATTTTTTATTATTACACATTTCCCAATGTGAAATAGTGTGTAGTACATTTTTTTTTTATTAATTATATTTTGCCAAGTCTTTTTCACTTGTTTCTTTTTAACCATGCATGTGTACCAAATAATGATAGAAAAGAAAACACAACACATATATTTCCTATAGAATATATAACCAAAGAAAAATACATGTGCTAGAAATAAATATATCCATGCATCCACAACCAAAACCATAATAAAAATACATAAGATTAAAATCCAACTATCCAAAAAAGATATCTATATATATCATGTGTTTTTTATACAAGGTACAAAAATACATCACTCTATTTCTAAGGTTGGGCTCTAGCATGTCTATCTCATGGCCTAGCCGCATTGCCTGTAGATGCCTCAGATAGTCCCCTCTAAATAATACATTGTAAAGAGGATGTTTGAGATCTCAATCTTGATACCTATACCTATAATTTATCCACCTAGGCCTGTACCTATCCTAGCTGAATCATGGTAGCCAAATGCACAACTCTCTCCTGAGCCAAGGCCTATCATGTTTGTGTCTCTCCTACTCCCACCCCTGCTAGTGGTTGTATCCCATCTTTGTGTACCTATAAATACTTTTTAGCCTCTCCTACCAGTTTGAACTAGCTCACTTGAGCTAGGGTAGATAGTACTAAGGGATCATCCAATATGGTAGGGTCGTATGGCATCAACACCCCATCTAGAATATCATAGAGTGTTCTCCTCACCAAAGATCCACATTTGGTATCCTCCTCATATTTAGGATATATAAAATATAAAATAAATATATATTAGATCATAAATTTATCTTAAAATCTATATATCTACAATCTATCAATCAATATTATATAACTAGTCCTCTATTTTCCAAGCTTAAACAAATTTCAACCATTTCTTACCTATCCAAGTGTCACCAAGAACTATCTCCCCATCTATTTTTCCATTTAACATGGTCTCTCCATCAACCCATCCTCCAAGTACCTCATCTATGGGATGCTTCCCAATCAATGTAAACCTTGGGCTCACCATCCATGCTCATTTCAAGCCTCACCTTAGTGGTGCCTCTATAAACTAGCTTTGCCCTAGGCCAACTAATGGGTCATCATAGATGATCACCCTCTATGTTATCTCTCTTCACTAAAATCTCCATCGATGGTGAAAATAAGGTGGCCACCACTCCTCTTATTATGATACTTATGTCACTCTTGCATCCATGTCCATGTCCTCTCTAGCTTCTAGTCATTGTGTTTAACCTATCCATGGTCTCTCATGCCACAATATAATCTCCAATCTTGTGATTGGTGGTCCTCCTCTTCCTCTCTCCCTTAGCTCTCTTGCATGCCTAGCCCAAAATATGGGAACCACTATAGGATCCATTAAGTGAGAGAATCTAAATTATCTTGGTAAATATATCACTAAATATGGCTCTACCCACCAAGTGTAGTGACCCATGATCTACTCTCATACTAACTCTAGTACCACCATCCTCCAACTCAGCTAAACTATCATAATGTGTGCATAAGGCTACCACATGATCTCTCCTAATGTGACCATTTGTAGCACTGACACATGGGGTATGACCCATACCAACTAATCTTATCTCCATCTTGACGCTCAAGGTAATTGATCATTAGCCACATAGGGAAACCTAGCTAGTTGGTATATTGTAAACCTCTCATTTATCTAGGCACTCAGTAATACCACTGGCCCCATGGTTTTTTTCCCTTTGGACAACATCTCATACATATCATGTATGAGATGAACCCAGATGATAAAACCTAAGTCATAAAGTGCCCCTTTCTTTAATATCAATTGGTACAAGGTAATCACATATAGCGATACCATGCTATTTAACTTATGACATAACACTCATGCTATCATAAGTCCTATCACTACCTTCAATATATCTAGAATATGGGCTCTATAAACATCAAAATAGACTCACCCTCAGACCTAGGTTAATCTTATTTCAATAAATAACCCATTAGGTTAATTCTTATCACTCCTAATCATTCGATATCCTCATGATCACTAGCGTACCTCCTATAGGAAGTCCAAGTAAAACATGGACATCTTCCAATGTGATACCAACCTCTATGTTATCCCCATCCACCACCCACCTAAAGGTATTGGTCAAGTGCTCCCAAGATCCTAGGAATATGACCACTAAATTAGCACTCAATGAAACTCATTATATCTCCATGATATCTCTTAAGCCCAGTGAGACCAACCTAGCCTGATCTACATTCATTAGGCACTCTAATATATTTGGTATCCATGATGCATCTATCAATCACCAAAATATTTGGTGCCCCTACAACCATACAAAAAAAGATGTATTAAACCTCTATGTCACTTATAATCAAAATACCTTCTTTTAAATTTAAATAAAAACAAACTTAATTTGCCTTAGTCTATTCATTTTATACCAATTTAACCTATTTTTAGCCCAATTGGTTATTTTAGTACTTAGTTAGTCACCCTGGGCCTTATATTACTATATCAACTAATTTCTTGCATTTCAATATTATTTTAACTACTTATTAACATACTAAGTTGACCCAATAGTACTAGGTTGACTATTTGGACTTAATAAACTGACTCAACCCTTTCATTTTCCCCATTTTAGTACTAAGTTAGTAATTTTAATCAATCAACTAAGTAATAAATAAGATATAAGTCATCCTTCTACTTAAATTAACTAAGTTGACCTATACCTACTAATTTAGTCATGTCAAAACCTAATTTTCACCCTACTAGATCAACTGGGTTGACCCAATTCATTCAAATAGCTGACTCTTTGACCTACTAGTAATAAATGCCTTCAACATTTATTACTCAAATTCCTTTCAACCCATTTCCCTATTTGACCTCTAGTTCCCTTATCAACTTCATGGGATTAGTTTCAATTTCTAGAATTGGTCTAATTTAAAAATTTATATAAAAAAATTAATTTTAAATAAAATACTCAAAACAAATTTGAAATTCTCAATTGCCTACTTGTGTTGTATCTATTATGACTGCTAGGTATCCTCCTCACTCAGCTATCATTTTATCACTATATTGGTTCTTTAGGCTTTTGTTAGGTCTCTCAGAGCTCTATTTTTCTCTCAAAATAATTCAAATAATAGAAAATGACTTTATTTTCACCCTATTTAAAGTTACTATTCACAATTATTTACCTTTCAAATATTTACCATCAGATTCCTTGTTTTGATCATATCTTTATTTTGATTAACTCATTCTTTAAACTGTAAAAATTTATAGAATTATGATGTCATAGAGAATCATTTCCACTATCATATGCCTATATTATATATTTTTTATTTTTTTCTATTTTTAACACTAATCTCTACAAGTTCACTTAATGTTATATACATTGGTTGACTTCACATCTCTCATAGTCACCTTCTTTATCTACAACACTAAGGTAAGTAAAGGTATGTGTTTTTCAATTTTTTACTTTCATTTATCTTATTTAATCTTTACTTCATTTTACTTATCATCAATGTTATGTGTCATCATGTTCTATTCCTAATGTACCTACCTATGTTACACTTACATGACACGTGATGAGCTTCAAATGGGGCATATGTATACACATAATATTTTCAAAATATTATTAATTACTATTACTCTCTATCTTGCAAGAACCCATTGAGTCTCAATATCTATTAGTGCACACCTCAAAGGGTGCATAAAGAACGGGGTGGGTAGACTATTAGTGTTTCATGTGATTATTGTCCCTTTTGCCACTTGATATCTACACACTTGTCTCTTAAAAACCATTTCCCTAAGCTTTTTATTCTCTTGTACACTCCTCTAGTCATTTTCCACCTTTCATACCTCTTTTATTAACCTAAAACCCCTTTGGATAGTCTACATGATTAGGTTGATTGGGTCAACCTTACAATTTTATTGGTGAAACTCATTTAGGGTCTAGGTTGGCTCTTGGTTGACCTAGCCTATGACCTAGTGAGTTTTTATCAGTAATGATACTAGGTTGACTAGTTTAGCCCTATTAGTTGAAACTTTTGGAAGAGTTTAGGTTTAAATCCATGTATATATACAAGATCATTTCTCCATTATTTATAGAAGATAATAAGTAACAACTATTACACATCTACCTATCCACCATTCTACTTGATGAGCAAGATTAGGGTTTCATACATTCTTTAGATATATGGATCTTGCCTTGTGGAGAAGTATTTTGTATGCATTGATAAGTTTTGTATCCTAGGGCTGATTTATCCTTGTCATCCTTACATACCATAACAACCTCTTGTGAAACACCCTGGCCAAGGGAGATACTGAGGCTTGGTGAGTTCATATTTAAAGGTAAGTATTCCTAGATTTGTTCCTCCTTTATAAGAGTAGATAGATATCCATTTGTATTATTTTCCATGCATTAGGATTTTTTAGACATTAACATAAGTATATGTATTCTATGCATGTTTACTTTTGTTATTTATTACCCCCACTTTGTGGCACAAGCTTTGGTGAGCCCTAGATTAGATTTTTACTTTAATTGTTATTAGTACATTGAATATGAAAACATATGACTTAGTTAGGGTTATTGCATAGTTTTACTTTACTGGAGGCTTTGGAACCCTCCATAGTGATATTGTTGTGATAAGAGATCCCCTAATTAGGTCTAGAAGATCCACATATTGGTCATGTTCTTGATTATCTAATGTATCCCTAATCAGAAGTGTAAATAGGATCTATCTTTTTTAACCTAAGATTGATTATAGATTTGATGCATTTATGGTTACATATATAATTTTACCTAAAAGCCTTATTTCTTATCTCTAATTTGTAAAACATATCTAAGACCTAGGAATTTTGAGAGTGCTTATGTATATAAGAAGTTGTCTAATGGTATGGTGTGATCTTGATGATCTTGATTAATTAGTTTAAGGTAATGAAGGATAAGGGGAATTTTAGTAGAGGAAATAATAGTGATGATGGCATTGGTATCTAATACATTTTTGTTAGAAATCTCATCATATATACTATAATAGGACTCTACATCATTAATGAGATCATCTTCATTAGATGTTAAATTAGTGTCACTCTCGATATCAAAGGGGTCACTCCCAGATAGTTTGTATCCAATACCTAAACTACCTTTGTATTTAGTAACATAAACATGATCAATAATACTTTGTTGATTTGGACCCAAGACTTTCCCTTTGTGATCTTGATGTTCTAATATTTTATTAGGAATGGGATACTTGTCACTCTAATAACAAGAGGTTAAATCATCATTTCAAAATAAGGAATAATCTAAAACACTGGATTGTTCTTAATCCAGTAAACTCTTCTTGATAAATACAACAGGGACTTTAGGATGAGACCCAATATTTTTGTGCCATATCATGTTAGGCCTATCATGATTTTTAATAATATTGGGTATACCATGATACTTGGGATACTTTAGTAATTTGGTAATGTGGAATGCATCCTTGATGATATATGTACCAATACCCATATATTTAATAGTGAAGTGGGAAGAAATTTTATAAGGTGGAGCAAATGAAGTGGACATAAGGTCACTTGGGTCAATGTAATTAGATTGGGGATATTTAATAGCTTTTGCCTTGTCATTTTAAGGAGCATTCTCAGTGGTAGGATAGTAATTATTGACCATATTTATCTTCTTAATGCTTAAAATACTAATATAGATATAAGTCACTGGGAATAATGACCTCCAATCCATAATAGGGTATTTTTAGGCATTGGTGAAGGGTGGAAGGAATGACATGCACTTATTGGATCTAAGGGAATGTAAGAGGAAAATTCTAAGGATGTTTTTGTTAATGACATGGTAAAGGGTATCATGGGTGATAGTCCCAACAATGACTAGTAAACAAATAGTGCCATGTGAATCTCTCTCTACATTATCACATGATTTGATGGTAATGGTGTTAGGATAAAAATATGTCCAAGTATACCTAAATATTTTTATCAATTTAAATGAGGTTATATTGATACTTGAACCACTATATATGAGAAGTTGTCTATTATTGTGGTAGTTGATGATTCTTTTGATATGAATAGGAATATTATGTAGGGGACCAAGGGATGACATGGCACTTTAGTCAAATGTAAGTTGTTGACCTTGGGATAAATTCCCCACAAGTGTTTGTAATATGGTAGTATCAATGTCATTTGGAACCTTGGACTATCGTAAAAAGTCATACAAGATCTCCTTATAGAATTCAAACATACACATGAGATCTAGAATAGAAATCTATGCTGGTATCTTGTCTAGTTATTCCAAAAGATCATACTACTTCTTAACTAAAGGTAGAGATGGTTTGGATTTAAAAGGTAAAGAATCATGTACAAGATTATTATTGGATGAAGATTTGGCCTTTAAAGATAAGTTACTTGGAATGAAATATTATCAAAAGGAGGTAAATGAACTTGAAGCATAACCTTTGGACATTGAGTTATGATTGTGTAATTTTGAGGTGGGAAAGGTTACTTGCATTATAAGTCAACATAGGACTAAGAATAATGACTTTTGATTTCCAAGGTTTGATGGTGCTATTGTGTGTTAGAAAAGATCCACTAGGGTATGAAGGAGGAGGTCCTAAAATGTAAGGAGTAACACTCTGAGGTGTGTTGTAAGGTTGACATGAATTGATTTTGATGGTGTCTACATGGTTATTGGTAATATGACCTACAATGTTTTTGAAGTTATATGAGACATCATGGTAGCTAATTTTATTAACTTGGAAATCTTACCCCTGATTATGATTTCCCTAATTTTGATTCTACCTTTGGTTATAATTATGACTACTAGATTGGTGTTGATTGCCAGAATTGTTATTTGGAAATTATTCTTTACATATATCCATGTTTTTATTGGATGGAGAAGCAACATTATCCAACTTGATGTCACCATGCTCTAGTAAATCTTGAATGAAGTACCTTTGAACACATCTATGAATCAATGCCATTTGATGTAATGTAAATCAAAATAATCAATATCCCTATACCATTTAATTTTTTATTGGTCCTCTAAAAATTGTTTTGGTATGGGCCAAATGACCATGTTTGCCATGACTAAGTTAGAAAATACTGCTTCAATAGGTTCACCAAGGTCGATGAAGAATCTATTCTAATATTGATTTCTTAGAAGAGGTGGTCTGTAATGTAATGGTTGGATTATTTTGGATAGGTGATGGTTGTACCATTTGAACATGTCTTGATTTTATGATTCCATTTCCTATGACATTATAATTTTTATAAATAACTTTGGGCTTATTAAACATACTCACTTGCACTTATGGTGGAACTTGAGCTTGTAATTGATTTTGAAAATAGATTTTAACTAGACTTTTCTCAGTTTTCAATCCTTTGTCTAAAATATCCTTGAATGTGTCATCACAATGGAGTATCAATTTATGAGCCACATCTGAATTCAAATTAGAAGTGAAAATATTCACAAGTTGTTTATCAAGAAGATTATGTGTAAAGTGACTAGCCAAGCTTCTCCATCATTGTAGGTAAGAATAAAAGCTTCTCCATCACATTTATTATCACTAAACAAGTCAAACATGGTCAAATAATGATTTATGTTGTAGGACAAGTACTTTCTAAGGTAGTAATAAAAGGTGATGATATATCCTTTTGGCAAGTGCAAAAATAACTCTAAATCTTATCCACCCAAAAATTATGGTAAAAAATGAAGTAAATATACATGGTTATATGATACTTCTTAGAAAGCCATATAGAACACTTTTAAGTTATCTCTAGGATCACCATTTCCTTTGTATTTATCAAATTTAGGTGCCTCAAAATGAGTTGAGAAAGGTACTTCAAATATGATCATGTCAAATGGATATGGGCATATTGCATAAAATTTGTATTTTTACCCTAAGTTCTTGATTGGATCCCTATATTAGCATCCTTTATCTCTTAAAGATCCTTGAGAGTAGGGAGATTGTAGGATAGAGGAGGCATGTTTTATCAATTGTGTAGAGGGGGATTATTTAATTAGGGTAAATAGTTAGACTAGGATTAAGATAAGTTAGAATGGATACCCTTTGAGCTAAATTATTGGGGATATTCACCCTCTAATTGAGATTATATTATTGGTAAGGTATATATTATTATCGAATAGTATTAGGAGGTACATTAGAAACACATTATTGGGTTGAAGGAATATACTATTGTTATAAAATAATTTATTGTTGAAATTAAGAACCTATTATAAAGGAACTTTTTATGGGAAAGAGGGAACTTATTAATTTAAAGAAAGGGATTGTGGATTAATATGGATGTGTTGTGGATTAATCACAACCCACTGTCAAGGTGGAGGATTTGAAACTTGTTTCTAATTAGCCTTCCTTTGTTGTAATGGAGGATTGTTAGAAACCTATTATTTTGAATTGGGAGAAGTAGGATGGATATCAAAAGGAACTTATTGGGATATCAAAATAACCTATTAAGAACTATATGAAAGTTATTGATAGTTTGAAGGAACTTATATCAAACTGGTAGCACTGTGTTGGGAACTATCACAAACATGTTAAAAACTAGAGGAAGGGTATTGGGAATTATTAACAAATTGTTATTTTAAATTAGAAGAGGGGTTTATTGGTAAATAAGAGGAAGCTATTGGGAACTAGGAAGGACTTGATGTACATTTAGGAATACTTATGGTGGAGAGATAGCTGGTAGCAATGGATCCATGAGAGTTGTTTATTTAGAATATGTAAAAGGATCCACATTAGATGGGAAATTAGCCAAAGGATATCATAGTTGTTACTCAATGGGCAAGTTTAGCTCCATGTGCTAAGG
This sequence comes from Torreya grandis, assembly GCA_037957365.1. NCBI lineage: Eukaryota > Viridiplantae > Streptophyta > Pinopsida > Cupressales > Taxaceae > Torreya > Torreya grandis. Next base: position 422,784 of record JARHVA010003286.1, read on the forward strand.
ATTGTTTAAAAAATCAACTAGTGTAGTAGCCACATAAGCCATAAGTTGGTTAGACTATTGTAGTTTCATAATGAGAAGTTGTCTATTTTGGATGGGATCTAAAATTCATCCCTTTCCTTTGCTTGATGATTCTATAACTTGATTATAAATTCATGCAAGGGTTTGTCCCTAGGTGGATGTAGACGTAGATGACATCTCTTTTATTTTTATGTGACTACATACCTCTTTTATTTTGAGTGGTATATCATCATATACAGGTTGATATACTTCCTCTTATTGGTTTTAATTATTTTTGAAGGACACAAATGAATCATAAAACCATTCTCCCTCAAAATTAGTGTTACATATAGCACCACTCCTTGTGTATCTAGTCATTTTGGAATCAATGATCCTCATATTGATTTTGAATTGATTTGATATGAATGTATGAAAATTTTGGTTTTAATATTTCAAAGTGGTTTTTTGAATTTGAGAAATGATGTGCAATCAAGTTATGAATTTAAATGTTTTTTGAATATCTCATGATAAAATTATAATATCTAGTTTTGAACTTATCAAAGTAGAATGTCAAAAATAGAATTGTGTTTGACATGAATTGAAGTGAAATTTTTGAGAGGAAAAGAATGAGTTATTTAACATATTTTAATTGAATTTGATCAATAAATCTAAAATATTATTGGTTTTGGTGTAACCCTTGAGTTTGATTCAAGTTTGACTTTCAAAATTGACTTAAGTTCAAGGTTAAATTTTAAAAGTTGGCTTTGGTTGAATTTTGAAAGTTGATCTTAGTTGACCTTTGAAATTTGACCTTAGTTTACCTTTTAAAGTTACTTTAATTGGCCTTTGAAAATTAAATTTTCATCAAAATTAGACCTTTGGTTTAAACCAAACCTAGTTTAGAGATGAATGAGAAATTGTTTCCAATTCAAATGAAGTTGATTTAGATTTATAGTGAGAAATGGACCTTGGTTCAATCAAACATGATTTAGAATTATTTTGAAATAGATAATGTAATGGTATAATGAATAAAAATTACCATACTAAATGGGTAGTGTAACACTTGGAATAGAACAAAGATGACCTAAAAATTGGACAAAGTAATGCCTTACTATTTGAGTTTAAAATGATAATGTTTTGGACTTGGAAGTTTCTAAAAGTACTTAACATGTAAGGTGCATCACCTAAAATTAGTATAATATTATAATAAATCAAAAAAACATTAAGAACAAGCCCAATATTTAGTGGAAGAATATGTGTGTAATGAAACTATAGTCCACACAAATACCTCACTTAAAGGGGTGAAATATTAGTTTCACCTAATTCTAACTTTGAGCAATATGTCATGAAATGTTTTAGGAGATTAGTTTCCCTAACAATACAATTTTTGATACCTTAAAGTATTAATATAAATTTTTGAAATGACTTTTATAAATGGTTTCTGATATACCTTGTACTATGTGGGGCTCAAAATATGTCAATGAAGAAAATAGAGTAGGTAATTCACAAGAGCGTCTTGTCCCTCTCTGAGTAATTAAATTGTAAAGGTATCAGTGAGATTCTATTGACAATTTGAACTCAAAGGGTGAGGTTTGATAGCATATAATTAGGTTTAAACCTATTTCTATCATGAAATACTTTATGAGGAGTTTCACTATGCTCTTAATGATAAATTCCCTCAATTTATATCCCCCATCAGATGTATAATATTATCATGCATTATGGGAGATGAAACCCTAGGTGTCTCACTATAATAAATATAAATAAGGAGATGAAATGCACCCCACATGGTCAAAAAATAATAAAATAAGATGATAATTATAATCATACTTCCCATTACCAAACTCCTCACTATGATTATACATCAGCTCATGTGCAGACTACTGACCCTGGTCATCCTACTCTAAGACATCCACCACATGCTTGGACCTCTCTTGCATCATATTATTACCCCCCATACATACCTAGTTGATATTGATCTTTTTGCACACAAGATAAGCCTTTTTGGAGACTTCTTGGGGCCTTTTAGGAGCCTGTTGACCAGCCATAGCTTGTGTGAAGGAAACCCATTGCCTAGGATGCACATTTACTTCAATAAATGCATGGCCTAGGCCATGTCATGGGTAGAACGTGTCTAAAAATCCAAAAATGAAGTCAAACAACTAAAAAATGGCTTGTTTTAGGTCGTTTGGTAGATTTAGGTCATTTGATAGATTTAGGCAGGGAATATGCCTCTTTTTCATTCATTTGATCTTCTCTCTCTTCTCATTAAATCATTTCTTGATTATTATTCCATATATTGACTCTCATGCCTTCTTCAATCTCTCTTGATTCATTCTTGGTACTCTTGAGTTAGATTGGGGATATGAAATCCCATATGTTATTACACTCTTACTTGGAAACTCCATTGTTGATCTTAGTTGTTCTTGATTCCTTGTGGCTTGATCCCAAGATTATAAATTTGGAATTTCACTTGATTTTTTCACTTGGTTGAAGATACTACACCATTGCAAGTTCTCACTTCACCTCCTCCTTTTCTCTTGGCTCTTGGTTTGGACTTTAGCTTACACATAGCTTGGTTTTCCTCCTACATGGCTTCCTAACATAGATTTTGGGTTGGTAGAACATTTGAACTTCATATTTAAGGTTTATATAAGGGAAATTTTCTATGAAAAGTGAAAATTCATTGTTTGTGTAGTGTATATGCTAGGGTTTGAATTGTTTCAGTGAAATAGTTGTTTTGTATATTGCTTAGAGTAGTTTCCAAAGTTTATTACATTTGTATATGTTTAAAGAATAATTTCATTGCTTGAAATATTCCTTTGTTTCATACCATTTATCTCTTTTTAACCCTTACTAATTTCATATTAGAGATATACATGCTCAAAACAACCTATAAAACTTTTGTAATCTCTCTCTCTCTCTCTCTCTCTCTCTCTCTCTCTCTCTCTAAATTAGAATATTGCATTGTTAGAAAACAATAGTATTAAATTATAAGGATAACTAAAATATAGAATAGGAATGTTATATAACCCTTTTTTGGAAACATATTTATTACTTAAAATGTCTTTTAATTGGCCTCAAAGTTCCTTAGCTTCTAGATTTACATTCTGTTGGTTATCTCTCTTCATTTGATATTGTTTTTCTCATTTTTTTTATGTAATCCATAGTCTAGTCTTAGCTACTTGCCTCACTATGGTTGGACCCATTAGAGAAATTAACACACTTTGTGTGTCTATTAATTCTATCCCCAATTTGGTTTCAAGTCTATCTATAGCCTAGTATAAGCTAGCAAATTGAATAACCACTATAGACCTCCTATAGCCTATAAAACCCATGAGCCTTCTAGCCTCTCAACGGTTTGCTTTAGCACCCTACCAAACACTAGTGGTTACATTTAGATTATTAAAGCTAAATTCTAACACACTTGGTGGGATATCACATTAGTTTTATCCTATTTATAACTTTCTTATCCAACTCCCCTCTATTATCTATTAGGCTTTGCTTTCAGTTATGTTTTGGCTCTCACCTTGGTTATTTTCTCATACTTTGATTTTGTGTCTTTCTCCTAGTTTTTTCCCCATTAGTTTTCCTTTTATATTATATTATGTTTTTCTCATGATTCATTTCATCCATTTCCAATCTCTCACCTTTGGGATGCCAATCTCGATGGATTTAGGGTGTCATCCCTAAGCTCACTAATAAGCAAGCCATGTTTGCAATGTAATGCCATAGACACCATAGGACCCATGAGCTTCCCTTAACCTAAAATGGTAGTCTACATCCTCTCATGTTCAAAAGGGAACAAGATTTTTAGGACTATATCTAATAGACTCAGTCTCCTTTTCACTAGTCTAAGCTTAACTTATCTGAGGATGTTTTATCTCAACCTCATGCCATGCCTCATTCACCCATTCATGGTGATGAGGATATCCTTACACATCTAGGGCTTGAGGAGTTACATATAATCATTAATGATTAACATAGACATTTTCATGTGAATGAAGCGATTCCTTCTCCCCTAAGGATTTAGTGTCATGCCTCCTTTGGAAACAAAGATTGCACCCACTCAGTGTCGAGTACCTTGACTAATTATTTCATGAGTTCTTTGCATGTTTATTCACTAGAAACTCTATAAAAATAACACCCTCATATCCATACTCTAAGTTATAGGTATTATAACTCAATGAGGTATCCCCATATTAGGGATACCTCCCTTCCTCCTAGTCCTTCTTTAAGAGTCTCTGATAAGCATGCTCATTTTGACCAGCATTTGTGAACTAGAGATTCATGAGATGCATATTAGGAGCATCAGTGGCCATTAGTTAACCCTCATGTGATGGTACATGACCATCACCATGGACATCTTGTTCATCATGACCATTTCGAAGAGTATACCATGTCCTCCCATCATACCTATGGGGACCATCACACTTGCTATGGCTGTTCTCCACCCCATGGTAGAGATGATTTATATCATGAGAATCATCCTCATTAGGAACCTCCCTGAAATCATCTTCCACATGGTCATGGTCATGGTGATACCTGTGGGCATAGGCAACATCATCACCATCATGATACCCCTCAGAGTTTATCTCCAACCTTCCATCAACCATGCTGCTGAGGATCTATATCAAAATCCTCTAGACCCTTAGGTCCATGCTATTCCCCTTCTTACTCTTATCCCTAAACTACCTAAGTTCAATGGGATGTAGGACTCCAATCCTATAGATCATATCATGTAATTCATGATGGCATGTATTGATTGAGAATAAGATGAAAGCATGATGTTGAAGCTTTTCACTTATTATTTAAAGTAGAAGTTCTTGTATAGTTTTATAATTTATCACCATATTCTCTATTTATTTTTTAAATCCTTAATGAATTCATCTAATATTTCAATATCTCCAAGATTTTTAACCTTAGCATCCAATCATGCACTTCCATGGCACAAGCTAAAGGTGAGTCAAAATTTGATTTTGTGCATAGATGGTTCTCAACCATTCATACATGCAAGATTAGGCTCTCAGATGACTAGCTTTATGATATGTTCATGCAAACATTGAGGTGTTAGGTTCGCCTTGAGGTCCTTAAGTGTGAACCTACCTCTTATGATGAAGTTGTTAATGAGTGTCTAAAGATTAAAGTTTTTGAGGTGAATGTAGGCATGCAACCCATACCTTCCAAAAAGTCATCCTCTTCACATGATCGTAAATGTAAAGTAACCAATGATGGTGTCACTAATTATCCTCCCAAGAATAAGGACAAGAATGATATCCATGAGATTAATGCTATGAGAAGGAAGCTAGCTGAAAAGAAGGCTTTTGAATGAAGCATAGAAAACTAATAGATAATGTTTTCTTATCACCCCACCAATTTTTTTAACTTCTATTAGATGAGGGGGCATAATGATAAAAATTATGACACCCAAAAGTGTAGTGCACAAGCCTCACCTCCATATTATATTTCTCCTCTTGTAGATCCCAACCAAAATTTGATTGTTTTCAAGGAGCCTTTACCTGACCATGACAAGGAAAAGAAGAATAAAATAAGAAGAAACAAAAGGATAAAGACCCACATTCCCCTTCTTACTCTTTCACCTCTTTTGACTCTTCTTTCTAGGCTGACTCAAGAGGGATAGCCAAGCATGAGAGTAGCAATGTTGTTGTTGTTATCTATGAACATAGGATTACAATAGGAGGAGATTAGTATGATGTTAGTGAATGAAATCAAATCCAAAAAAAGAACACACTAAGCTAACACCCTAATCACATCTCAATGAGAGATCATATTAATAAAACCAAATAAGAAACACAATTAGAATCCAAAGATAAATAAATATTTCACCTTCTGTGGATGCTCCAAATAGCTTGTTAAAGTGTCTTGCTCAGCTTTGTGCTTTAAAAGGTCTATTGTAATGGAGTTTTGCTATCCTCCACCTCCTCTTGGCACCATGTGGCTTGTGGCTTTGGATTGGTTGAAAATTTTGGAATTATTTTGGAATTAATTTATAATTATAACTTTGCACCAAGATAGCTTAAAAATGATGTTCATGGCTCTTCTATTTATAAATTTTCAAAATCATTGAGGATTAACCATGATTGTCCATATCAAGATTGAAATGTGTGGCCATGAATAAATATAATTATGTAAATAAATTTATAAATATCCCTCATAAATATTTGGGATAAATGGGAATTTAAGAGGCATGGAGGATCTTAATGAGGCATGGGGTGGTTTAATCCTAATATTTTGTGCATTTATGGATTGTGGATGCCACCCCATAAAAATGATGTAATTTGATGATGTAGATATTCAATATTCATTTCCAAAAGTAAATATTCAAAAATATCCATATAATTCTTAATTAGGATCATGATTTGGATTAATTATCTCTTAAAAATAATTAGGAAACTTTGATGCAAATCTTGGCCCTTAGTGCACAAATTAATCAAATTTTTCAAAATGTCTTATTATTGGCTCAAAATTTGATTGAATTAGAATTGGAATTTGATATTAGATGCATTATAATGGTATTCCCATTTAGGATTTTTCCAATGTAAAATAACAAAGGCACATGTCTCATGTAAGAAATTTGATAGAAAAGAGAAATAAAGAGCACTTACGTGTGAAAATGCCATTTTGACTCAAAATTATTTGATCAAAGTTAGTTACTTCATAAATTGCATTGCCCAATTTAATGATACCCTAGCAAAAATCATCCTTTGAATATAAAAATTTCAACTCTTTTAATGTGTTTTAGTTTTTTTAAGCCAAATTGTGCACTTTGGTAGAAATTGGTCAAAATCCTAGTTGAAAGTTATCGATGGCTAGTTTTAGGTTTCTATAGTTTTCCCCTATTTTGGAAGGTCTTATAAGATATAGGCATAATAAAATCTTATAAAATAATGAGTAAAGGCCTGTATGCCAAAAATAAGATGATGATTGAAGAAAAAGCTCCAAATGGTGTTCAAAAATCCTATGATGAGGCCCCTTTAAGGGAGTGGTCGTCACATATGTGGATGGACTCTCCCTCAAAAAGAAACAAGAAGAAAGGTGGAATCAACCCATGGTTGAGGTTAATTTAAATGATAAAATGCTTGCATGCATTTATTTAAAAGGGATAATGATTTGCCTAAAGGTGGTTATAATCAAGAATAAAATTTGAAATAATGATTTTCCCTTAGGTGGTTTTAATCATTAAGAGAATATGGATTGGATAAAGATGATGTTTGATATGGTTGTGACATAGTTAGGGCTGATTAGCAAGCATAACTCAAGGATATAACCCAAAATATAAATTAAAGATGAGTGGGTGCAAAGTGATGAAAGAGATGAATAAAAGAATAATATTGATCAATATAAAAGATTTAGTTGTACTTTCCAATGAGGAGATGCTCATCCTTATTAGTAATAATACAACTAGAATGGTCAATGGGTTGATTTGATTAAGATGTTTGAAAGAATTTTCCAAGGTACCAAGGAGAAACTTTTGATGCTCCATTACTTGTAGAACTTATTGAAGCTGATTTTTGTTGTAGCATGTGAGGAACACCATGAATACTATCCTAAAATATGTGTAAGGACTAACTCCTAATCTAATAAACACTCAAAAATAATGCACCATTGATAAAAACCATGATGATAATGTTGACATATGAATATGGATGGACTCAAGAATAATGTGTGTAAGGAATCACCCAATGTATACATATAGACTGAGTTGAGGCAAAAGTACTACAAGAAAACAAACATGCAAGTGAAAAAACAAACAAAAAAATCACACAAATAAAAAAACAACTTGAGATAAATAAACAAACATAAATCTTGAAAACAAAGAAAAAGAAAGCATGCTAACAATGATCATACCCCAGTAGGGTGGATTGAGGATAACTAACTAGGCTTAGTAGGATAAATGTTTTTCGATTTTGAAATATTTAAATATTTTTAGAAATTTGAGGTATCTAAACTCATTATAAAATGACAAAATGTTTACTCATAAAATGGTGAGAGCATTTGCTTAGGTTGCTTATAAAATAGTGAGAGCATGGCTTAGGTTTCTCACAAAATGGCAAGAATGTGGCTTAGGTGTATTAAGGGGGATTGAGGTGACCTCAGCCTGAGTTGAGCATAGCCTATGTAGTCCCAAAATGATCTCAATTCAAAGTAATTCCATCCACATAAAAGGTGGGGAAAACCCAATTAGGTCCCAAAAAGTTCTCAAATCTCATAAATGACTAGTCAAATAAAAATAAAAATGGCAAGGTGATGTGGCAATGCATGATAAACAAATGTTGCCCCTAGTTTTCACATAGGTGTTTATAACTAAGATACAATGGATCAGATCAATGATACCAATTTTACCATAGGTGGTTATAATTATTATCAAGACTGGTGAACACTAATTTGCCCATAGGCAGTTATAATGAGGGTCACATAAACAAACTTGATATAGGATGGAAAATAAAATATATCTTGTTAGATCAAATGTCACACTACTTTCATAAAATATCATTGGAACATAGATTTCATAAGATTCAAAACATTATTGGAATCCCCTAGTGAAAAGTGCAATAAAAACCAAAGGAATCAAGATCAAAACAAGATTGGTTATGATGACAAAAAATAGGCTTTGATTTAGATAGGAATGAAATGATAGGATAACATGGCATTGCTTTAGGATAATGATCATTTTCTATAGATTGGATAAAATGGTAATAGGGTTTCCCCTAAGTGAGAAGGTGATTGGTTGGGATATGTGACAATGTAAAATGGATATGGGAAATGAAATGGTATGGTACATGTTTTTGGCCTAGGTGATTATTGGTTTTTGATGTATTTGGCCTAGGTATGGTAAATAGCATATGATTCTATTGTTCCTAATAAAGTGGATATGCACATCCTAATAAAAAAATAATATAAATAGAATACCCAATCATGTAAATTGTTAGCCCACACCTTATTTGAATAATTTCTTTGTCAAGAATGGATTGCAAATTTGGATGTAAATGATGTTGTTTTGATCTTCATTGGTTGTTGATTCTATTTCCTTAAAATTTCAAGACAAGGTATCTTCATAGCCTCTATAAAGGAAAGTAAGACCATAGATGGTAAATAGGGATAAATTTTGGATGATAGGTTGGTTGTGGCAATGGAATGGTGGATGATAATGGAATGTATAATGGTAGGGAAACAAATGAAGAGGACTTTCAGTCACATGTGTTGTTGATAATGCCAAATTTGACACAACTTTGGATGTGGTGGGGTCAAAGACTTCTTCTATTTATAAGACCACTAGATTCTTCTATTATTTGGGCTTGATATTAGCTACCATCTAATTAGGCTATAGAGTAGAAGTTATTTTGATTTGATCTTTGATAATGTCATCATTAATCATTCTATAAAGTTTGTGCTCAGATATTAGTTCTTTGATGAGGCTTTCACTAATGAAGTTATCTTGCTTGTCATATATCCCTCTAAGAAGTTTTTAATAAGGATCATTGACTTGTGATTTTTATTGTCTTCTAGCACTTTCAAAAAAGTTTCACTGAAAGATGATAAGTTTAAACTTTGTGTGTCCCTTAACACCTTCGAAAAGGTTTCACTAGGAGAGTGTTCTTATGATACATGAATTTGGTCTTGGCCTCCTTTCTCTTCTTCAACTACTATGTCACCATGGATGAATTTCAACAAAGTGTGATTTTTTCAATCCCAATCAACACTTGTGGGAGGTGAAATGTCAATAACATAGGTATGTTGGTTGGTGGCAATGGAATAGGGGATGGCTACACAATCCTTGTCAAAGATACTGTGATAAATTGTGGTGATGATAAAGTAATCATCCTCAAAAACCATAGAAAGATCATAAATGTATTCAAACTGATCTACAAGGCATGCATAACCAATATTATAATAATCATGAATGTATTTTGTTTATGAATCTAATTTTGACTCAAAGGATTCTGAATCCGATGTTGAGACTAATGTTGATTCTTATTTTGATGCTAAATTGGATGCCGATTCAAGAATAAAAACTGACTCTAATTTTGATTATTCATTTGATAGGTACTCCGTTATAATGATATCTTATTGAGTGTTTGGTATTAGACAAGTAATAGCCTGTGATGGCATAATGGGCTCCACAAAAACTAGTTTGTCAAAGTGGGACTCCTCTAGGATGGGAAAAAGGTCAAGAGATAACTCCTTAGAGACTAGCTTATCAAAGGGAGGCCCTTGAAAAATAGGCATATGGTCAAGGTAATGATTTACCCAAAGGTAATTATAATAATTAAGAAGTAACTCAATAAAAATTGGTTCATCAGAGTGAGACTTGTCAATAAGAAGTATAGGATCAAAAGGTGATTCATCATAGGTTGACTTATCATAGATATTTAGTTTATCAAAAACATCTTGGATTGGTTGGTTCTTTTGGCCTTGGTTTCCAATGAGTTGGAAAATACCAATTTTAAACACATCTTGGTCTTCAAATGATTAGTTTGATTAAGGTTGTGATTGGATTGGATATGGTTTTATAAAGTGGGGAACTATTGGCAATGAATGAAGAATGATTGGTGGTTGGATAATGATAGGGAATTGTGGAGCTTGGTTGTTTACGTAAGCCAAAGGACTAGGTCCTGGTATAGAAATGGTATGGCATTGTGGAGCTCAATTTTTTGCACAATCCAAAAGATGAGGTGTTGGAAGGATAAGTTTGGGGCATTGTAAAGCTTGGTATCTCACACAAGCCAAATCATCTAAGTCCTCCTCATAAACCATATCATCCCAATCTCAAGTTGGATCATAAGTTGGTTTTTGACTATGTTCTATGTAATGATTATTGGAAAGAGGGTATGGATCCATATCCCAAAAAAACATTATCTATAGTTGGGTATTTTTAAATTCCTCCTCACAAGCCTCTTTATACCCATTAAGGTCTCAAATTATATCGTAAGCAAGTATTTAGTTATATTTAATTTGTGTGGACATTCTATCATAACCTGGATTGTATGTTATTCCACCATAAGTGTAGCTATACATGTTCTCATGGATGATGAAAGGTCTAAAATAAAATGATTAGAGTTATTATATTTCTAGAAAACTATGTCTAAAATATAAATGGGTCAAACTTGGTCAAAAGGGTGGAGTTATATCTCCAAACCATGATTTGATCATGGAGCTATATCTCTAAAATGGTTTATGTTAAGACTTGGTATAAAATAGTCCAGCTTCAAATGTCTAACATCAAATGTCATAAAAACAAAAGGTCACATGTCTAAATAAAAATTGACATCTCAAAAGTTTAGGTCAAAGTGTTCTAAATAAAGTCTAAACTAGGAAAGGGAAAAGAGTCTCTAGGTCTTTTTTCCAAACCTAAAGTCAAAATCTAGGCTCAAATAGGGTGTGCTAGGACTTTTAGATAAATGGAATCAAAAGCTAGACTTAAATAAAGGCATGATGTGATTTGATTTAATTTAACAAGTTTGAAAATGGATTTGACATCGATCTAACACCTGAAATTAAACATAAACATGATGAGTTGGAATAAGCCATAAAGCAAAATTCTCTGAGAAAAAGGTTGTGTTATCCCAAATAAAGACACAAATAATGATGAGGATAGGCTCTATGAAAAAACTAGACAAAATTTAATGGCGTAACTATGCTAGACAAAGACTTATAAAAAGACACTTGGATTGGTTGGAATTTGAAAAGACTTGGACGTTATGCAAAGAGGTTTATGAAACATGTCTCAAAATAATTTGAGTAGCATAAAAATGTTAAACTAATCAAAATATGTGGCAAATTATTGTTTAAAAAACTCTAAGTCAAAATGGTTCCAACACAATTTTGGTAATGTAACACTACCCTCCTCAACTCAAATGATTTCTACACATAAAGTTGGACAAATAAAGGCATGATGTGATTTGATTTAATCTAACAAGTTTGAAAATGGATTTGACATAGATCTAACACATGAAATCAAACATAAACATGATGAGTTGGAATAATCCATAAAGCAAAATTCTCTTAGGGAAAGGTTGTGTTATACCAAATAAAGACAAAAATAATGACAAGGATAGGCTTTGTGAACAAACTAGACAAAATTGAATGGTGTAACTATGCTAGACAAAGACTTATAAAAAGACACTTGGATTGGTTAGAATTTGAAAAGACTTGGACATTATGTAAATAGGTTTATGAAACATGTCTCAAAGTAATTTGAGTAGCATAACAATGTTAAACTAATCAAAAGATGTGGCAAATTATTGTTTCAAAAACTCTAAGGCAAAATGGTTCCAACACAATTTTGGTAGTGTAACACTACCCTCCTCAACTCAAATGATTCCTACATATAAAGTTGGACAAATTATCTAAGGTATGTGTGTGCTATCAAAAAGGTAAATGGAAAAATAAGGTTGGTAGTCAAAGTCTAGGACTCAAATCATTGGTAAACACATGAGATGACTTGAGTCTTTGTAAATTATGATAATGATGTTGAATCTAAAAATGACCTTCAATTCAAATTGGAAATTAAACTCAAGTTAAAACAAGTTGAGTGCAAAGTGGTAGATCTAATTTAACACATCAACCTTTAAAACTAAGATGATTCTAATTTTTAATTTAAACTATCAATGAGGGACTTAAACAAAATGTGGCAAAAGTTCTAGACTCAAATGGGTATCATAACTATGCCAAATTGAAAGATATGACGCAAAGTGTATGATGATGAATTTGAACAAGGGAAAAAATGTTTTCACTTGGGTAGCGTACTGCCTCTTTTTTTAAAATAAATTTAGGTACAATGTGTTTAGTTATGTCACATTTTATTAACACCAAGTTTTGACTCTCAAACAAGACCAAGTAATCTAAGATAAAGTTAAACCAACCAACTAATCATCTTAAATCCTAAATTGACAAGGTATGCAAAGTGGGTTTAACTAAACTAATTATTTTTTGAATGTTTTTATATGGATAAAATTCATAATTTTTTTATGTCAACATACAAAATAAGTGCATGTCATTTGGGTCTACATCATATGTCTTGTTATAAAAAGGTCTTACCCTTTTTACAACCACTACATCCATTGTTTGCTTAGTGTAGTGTAATGTCTAATATGCTCAAACTTTCTAGGCTTAGCCTCTACTAAAAGAGATGGTTTGACCACTCAAAATATTATCCCAATGAGGGGATAGTAATTTTTATACCCCCTCATGGAGAGGGGTTGAAGATGATGTCAGGAGATGAAGCTCTAGGTCAAATCTTCCCTAAAGAACTCATGGGAGGTAATGAAGTCCCCCTTACAAGCCAAGATGCAATAAAATAAATAACTAAGTAAAAGATATTTAAAGTTTGTGTTTAGGTCACTCAATCCATGTGGGTCCTTTAGGATAGATTTAACAACTTCTCTTTCACGCCTTTGACTAAGACACTTTACAATAAAGATGGTGTTTTTGATCCTAAAAGTTCCCTAAAAGGGATGAATGGGAGAGCATACATGCAACATCATTTTTTTCACCAAATAAAACTAATTACGAAACTATTGAATACAAACTTTGACAAATTATTTCAATTTTAATCACTTAATTGAAAAGTGTGGTGGTGTTCTTTTTGCCCCCTTGACCTTAAGTTGTGAACTTTGATAGAAACCACAAAAACTTAACCCTAAAAAGTTTTTTTAGACACCAAAATAAAGGATTCCTAGTTCGTTTTAAACATCCAAATGATGTTTGAAAAGAATAATTTATATTGAAATGGTTTTCTTCAAATATGTCCTACAAATAAAAGGTTAGAACTTTGTTTAGCTTTAAAGCTTCATTAGGAACGAAATAAACAACTTAGAAATTTGTTGACCCAAAGGCAAACCCTCAAGAAAGAAAATGCATTAGATTAGACTTGGTTATAAAAAAATATCAAGAAAAAATTACAAGGAAATTATTAGAACAATAAAACATAATAAAAATAATAATATTAAACATATGAAAACCTAAAAACAACAAATTATAAGGCTAAAAATAAAACATAACACATAAAACATAAAAACATGTAGTCAATATTTTTAACATAAATTTTAAAATATAGATTGGTTTACCAATAAATGTTTAGAGTTTATAAAAAAATCTAGGATGCACCTCTCTATAAAAAATTAGATCCAAAAAGTAAATACAAAAAAAAGTTATTAACTTTGTTCTAACATTTTTTATCAAAAAAAATAAAAATAAAAAGTAATAGTCACTAAAAGAGTCATAACTTCTAAAATATAAAGATATATTTTTTAAATTTTTAGAGAATATCAATAACGTATTTAGATATACCCCTACAATAATTTACAAAAAAAACATAAATTAAATAAAAAACTATTAATTATTTATGTGTCATTTTTAATCTAGCAAAACAAAAACAACAAAAAAAGAATTAAAACTATGAATTCAAAGAAATTTGTGGGTTGCACACTCATAAAGATAGTCCAACTGGGTATGCTATTTGTGAAAATAGGATTGAAATAGGGGAGATTAGTATGGTTTTAGTTAATGAAATCAAATCCAAACAAAGAACACACTAAGCTAACGTGCTAAGCCTATCTCAAGGAGAGAACATATTATTAAACCCAAATAAGAAACAAAACTAGAATGCAAAGACAAATAAATCTTTCACCTTCCTTGGATGCTATAAATAGCTTATTTAAGTGTATTTATTGGCTTTGTGCTTCAAAAGGTCTATTGAAATAGAGCTTGGCTATCCTCCACCTCCTCTTAGCACCATGTGGCTTGTGGCTTTGGCTTGGTTAAACAATTTGAAATTATAACACTAATTACAATGGATTTTGGAATCAATTTAGCATTATAACTTTACACCAAGATAGCTTAAAAATAATGTTCATATCTCTTCAATTTATAGATTTTCAAAATGGTTCAGGATTAACCATGACCATCCATATCAAGATTGAGATGTGTGGTCATGAATAAATCCAATTATGTAATTAAATTTATAAATATCACCCATAAATATTTGGGATAGAAGGGAATTTAAGGGGCATGGAGGGCATTAATGAGGTATGGGGTAGCTTACTCCTAATATTTTATGCATTTATGGCTTGTGGATGCCACCCCATATAAATGATGTCATTTGATAATACATATATTCAATATTCATTTCCAAAAATAAATATTCAAAATATCCATAGAATTCTTAATTATGATCATGATTTGGATTATTTAGATCTTAAACATGATTAAGAAACTTTGATGCAAATCTTGGCCCTTGGTGCACAAATTAATCAAATTGGTCAAAATGTCTTGTTATTGGCTCAAATTTTGATTAAATTAGAATTGGAAGTTGATGTTAGATGTGTTAGAACCATATTCCCATTTAGGATGTTGCCAATGAAAAATAACAAAGACACATGTCTCGTGCAATAAATTTGATAGAAAAGAGCAATCTAGAGCATCTAGATGCAAAAATACCAATTTAACTCAAAATGATCTGATCAAAGTTAGTTGCTTCATAAATTACATTACCCCATTTAATGACACCCAATAAAAAAATAAGCACTTGAATATAACAATTTCAACTCTTTTAATGCATTTTAGTGTTTTTAAACCAAATTGTACAATTTGGTAAAAATTGTTTAAAATCCTAGTTGAAGGTTATATATGGCCATTTTTAGGTGTTTACACTATCAACATAGCTTTTATTGGGTATAAGTGCTTTGTCAACATGTGCTTTGGTTGGGCCATCGACCCTATTAGAGAGGCTAATGGTGCTAGAACCCTAGTTCAACCCATGGGGGAAGGAAATACTAAGGTCATATTTGACTTTAGGCATAACATTCCTCCCCAATCTAGATAATGTCTTTAATCCATCATAGAGGATTTACAGGGCCTCTCAACTAGGATCTCCATTTGGGACCTTCTTTACCTTTGCCTTGAGCAAAGGGGTCTTGTCTTCAATGAGCTTGGTCTCCCTCATAAGGCTCCACTACGTGATGATATCAAAGTTTTGTTTAACTTTGATACACATGAGCACCCTCATCTTCACATCCTATCTTTCAACCTAGCCTCTTTGCTCAATGCTTCAGTTCTTGAAAAGAGGGTTCATTTACCTCTCTACATCAAAACTTGTATTGATGATTTCCATTTCAAGTGGTACATTATTGATGAAGGAGCTATGTTGAACATCATGCCCCTACTTGTTTTCAATGATCTCAAGATCAGTTGAAATAAGCTCTCTAATTCTCACCATAACTATGTCAATTTTAATAATGACACAATTATGTCAGTGGGGAATGTAAATATCTAGTTTAGTTTTATGTGTTAGACTTTCATCTTTAATACAACACAATTATTGGCCATCCTTAGACCACTGCCATGTAGGACATCATATTAACTACATTTTGTATGGTGTGTTTTGTGCACAAAGTTAAGGTTCACACTTTGGAGCTTGACCCAAATACTTGGGCATTGTTCTATGCAAAGATAAATCCCTCAGGTGAGTCTTTAGATGTCTCCTCATGGGGGTTTATATATTCTCGTACACCCCCTATTTATAAGTTTCATTTCTTCAAGGATGAATGTTTCAATCTGGTTGAGTACTAATCAATGTTAATTCCTTTTGAGTCTGGCACATATCAAATTACTCCCTCTTTTACTCTGTGACACTAGGCTAGCCCATCTCTTTTTGAAGATCTCTTCCAGGATCTCTCTCTATATTTTGAGCTCCCCCTTGCGTCATACTTTACCCATCTAAGTGTAGGCTCTCTCCATGCATTTCCTACTCAAACTACTAAGATGGTTGAGTCTGATCTCAAGTGATGTTTAATTCATGTTATGGTAAACAACCTATTCTAAGAGAGAAATGATTAAACCAAGCTCATTCCGGCTTGTCGTAAGTATCATTATCCCCTTGATCACCTTGGTTTGGATATTTCCCTCACAAATGGACCAACCCCAGGGATTCCCATGCTGAATGTCCTAGAAATTGAACCTAAAGTGTTAGAAGAGTCACTCCCTCCATGACTGAGTGTTTTGAGGAAGGTAATCGTAAGGATGTTGAAAGATCCATAGATATCAACCTAGGTACTTCAGCAAGGCCTAAGATCATTAAGATTAGTGTTAGTCTTGCTCCTGAGGAATGAGATGTTTTGGTTACATTCTTACACAAATTTTTAGATTTATTTGCTTGGGAATACATTGATATAAAGGGTATAAAACCTAACATAGTCATCCATAACCTCCTTATGAATAATGGGACCCATCTTCAATGACCCGTAGATCTTAAAGTCTTCTAGTTGGTCAAAGCAGAGATTGAGAAACTCATTCAAGTTGGCTTTATTCAAGCTATTGACTATCTTAGATGGATTTCCAACATTGTCCCCATTCTCAAAAAGAATGGGGACATTTGGATTTATAATGAATTTTGGCATCTCAATATGGCTTACCCAAAAGATAACTTTCCTACTCCTTTGATAAACTAGATTGTTGATTCCACCACTGGTTTTGAGATCATGTCCCTCATGGATAGTTTTTTTGGGTACAAATAAGTCTATATTCCACCTAAAGACTAGCACAAGATGACATTCACTACCCCATGGGGCAATTTTTTCTATGTTGTCATGCCTTTGGTCTAAATAACATTGGGGCTATGTATCATCATGTCATGACCCATGTTTTCCATGACCCTATCCACAAGATAGTTGAGTGCTATGCTGATTATCTCCTTGGAAAATCTCATAAATGGGATGAGCATGTGTGAGACCTCAAAATCATCTTTTAGTATCTCTAAGAATATCACATCAATCTCAACCCTGAGAAGTGTATTTTTGGCATTTCAACTAGAAAACTCCTCATCTTCCTTTTCTTATAGAGGGGAATTGAGGTGGATCCTAAAAAATCAAGGAAATCCTCGAGATTCCTCCCTCACGTAACCTCATCTATTTTCAATCCTTCTTAGGAAGAATCAACTTTCTTAAATGTTTCCTAGAGGATTTTTCTCACAAATCCATACCCCTTACACTTTTTTTTCAAGGGCACTCTATTCTTGTGGTCTGCTAAAGTCCAAGTAGAATTCAAAGAATTGAATAATTTAATTCATAATCATCCCATCTTGATGGCACCCATTGAGGGGTGTGAGTTCATCTTATACACCTCTATCACTGATCTTTCCATTAGGGGCATGTTGTGTTAAAAGGACAACACTAACAAGGAGAGATCTATTTATTACATCTCTCAAATGCTAGTTGGCCTTGAACTCAACTATTATCTTGTTGAGCATCAATGCCTCTCTCATCTTCACTACAAAGAAGTTATGACATTATATGTTGGCTAAACTAACAATGTGATTGTCTAGTATGATCCAATTCGCTAGTTGTTCAACAAGACACATCTTGTTGGTAGGACTGTGAGGTGGATCATGCTTCTTCAAGAGTTGAACCTCTACATCATTAACCAAAATTCAACCAAGATCTTGGTTGTGGCTGACTAAATCACTGAGTGATTGCTACCCAACCCAAACATGGAACTAGTTGATGATACCTTCCTGATGAGGTGGTCTACTTGATCAATCATGTTGAGGTCTCTAAGTGTGATTGGTATCAAGACATTGTTTGTTACCTTGTATAAAAATATTATCTTGATTCCACCTCTTCATAAGAGCATTATCAGATCTATAAGGTTACCATCCATTATGTCATCATTATTGGCATCTTATTCAAGAGGGGTCATGATGGTGTGTTGATGCAGTGCTTCACCCTTGAGGATATCCCTTTCATGATTGAGGAGTCCCACGAGAGTGTTTATGGTGGTTACCTGGGAGGGTAGGCCACTGCTTAGTGTATTATCAGGATGAGATACTACTAGCTTACTCTTGTTAAGAACATAATCTAGTATGCCAAGAATTGTAAGATGTGTCAAGTTATAGGGGATGTTATCAATGCCCTAGCTGACCTATAACACTTTATTTTGACCACTTGGCCCTTCTTGATTTAGGCTCTCAACTTCATCAATGAGTTTAAAACTGCCTCTTTTGATGGCCATCACTGGTTCATCACCACCACTAACTATTTTATGAAGTGGGTTGAGGCCAAGTATCTTAGTGGTATATGTGGGAAGACTGTTGCCACTAAACTAACTTATTTGTAGGTTTGGGATTCCTATTGTGATCATGGTCGATAATGGCTTAGGATTCCAAAGCCCCAAGATGTGTGAGCTTGTTGAAAATTTTGGCTTCTAGCTCCATTTCTCCTTTACCCATTAACCCTAGGGAAATGGGAAAGTAGAATATTCAAATAAAACTTTGAAGAAGATGATTTTCTATACCATTGCCTAGTCTAGGAAAGACTTACATCTCATGCTTTATCCTACCCTTTGGGCCTATCAGACTAGCTTATAAATAGCGATGGGGACAATCCCATACTCTCTTATGTATGGATCTAAGTCTATTCTTCCTTTAGAGGTCTTAATCCCTTCATCATGGGTTAAGACATTCTATTATCTCTTCAATGAGGAAGAATGTGTCACTCACCTCACCAATCTTGAGTAGTTAGATGAGCGATGCCTAGTTACTCTTGAGTATAACCATGCTTACCAACACCGTCAACACTACCAATTCAAGAAGTTAGTGCACCCTCATCAATTCAAGGTGGGTGATACAATCCTTATTTTTTATAAGGATCACCATAAGAAGGTTAAAATCTCACACAAGTGGTTTGGTCCTTTCACCATCATCACCTCTCTAGAAAATGGGGCTTTTCATCTCTTAAATCTCAAAGGTGAGCCCTTGCAGTGCTTGATCAATGGATTCTACCTCAATAAATTTCATGTCTATGCCTATATGACCCTCTAGTAAAATCACCTATGGTGGTAAGGTGAGCATTTCCTCTCTTTTATCACCACTAACCTCCATGACATTAGTATATGTGTGTGTAAATGGGTTCTTTATTAGTAGTTCTTATTGTCTAATCACATGTATCTAGTAGTCTATATCAGATGAAGCATACACATCACACATAAAATCATATACATACATGTGATAATAATGAGAAAATCATTGTATATATATCACAAAAAATACATGTGTTTATCTAGGTACATCACATGGGCTTGTAGTACCTAAAAACTACCATGTGCATGGATACATATGCATGCCCAATCAACCTATGACTAGGTAGTATATATGATAGTCATGCTTCAAGTGGATATCTTGATCTCTACCTATTGACCAATCAAGCTATGGTCTCCTCTTGTGTATCTAATTAGTTTGTCAGCTTCTCTAGTCTGCTCTTGAGCTAACTTAGCTTGTATCCAATTGATCTCAACCTCCACTCTTTCTAGTCTCACCTCAGTATCCATTATAATCACCTTGTGGTTTTCTGACTCAACATCTAACTATGGAATCTTATGTAATTCCCTCACTAGCTTGAGTGATGCTCATGCACCCACATGCTAAAACTGAGTATGTGATTCTACCCTATCTAGTAAATGTGGTACCCACTCCATCAATGGTGTCCCTACCACATCAAGGAATATCTCCCTTAGTAGGGGGTCCATCTAGGCTAGTCTCTTATACACACACATAGAGCACACAAGATAATCACATTTATACTCTTGCTAAGGATGAGTATCAAGATAAAGTGATATCTAGAAAATACACTTGTCTTACTTGGTAGTATTGATGACCTCTATAGCATTTTTTTTGGTCATGATCCTCTTGGTGGTGGTGGTCCTCACCATGGTGCCCTATTTATACCATTGACCCCATTTCTCTACCTTGACTACCTACCAAGTTCATCCCCAATTGGATTGGGCTATGCCTATTTCCTTTATAGAGACTATCTCCCTAGATGATGGTATGATCCTTAAGTACCTCAGAGCTCCTCCCATCCCAAGTAGGGCTCTACCTTGGCATCCTCCATCCATGATATAGACCTATAGGGATATATAATGTAGCTCAATAATATGTCTAGATCTAAGGTGGTTCACATTGGCCCCACCCTCTTTATGAACCATGTAACCAATGATATTCCTTCCTCTAGTATAGGGTATGCTTCAATACTATATGGCATCCTTAGCCATGTCAGTGGGAGACACTTGTTGGCCCAAGACATGAGTAGACTGGGTTGTGTTAATCCACTTGACCTTATGCACCAAATGTGATCCAACTGTTGTTATAATCCTCTTAGGTTATACTATCCCTTAGCAAATTTTTATCCTCCCTTATCTCATTAGATAACTCCTATCCAAGATAGTGGTAGTCATTTTTTACTCTAACCGATGTAGATCCTCCTGACCATGGTCCCTATTATCACTATTTGAAGAGTTGGTACCCCTAGTGATGATTGTGTGATCTACACTCCATGGTTATTTTATTTCAGGTGAGGTCCCACCAAGTAGATCTTTATTGCTACAACATCTTGCATCGATGGTAGCTCTATCTCTTTGCTTATTAGCTCTAGCTCATAAAGTATGTAGATTATCTCTATAATGAGGATGGCCTCTAGCTCAGGCCCCATATAGAAGACATGCCTCTTAGGTACCCATGTGGTCACCAATACATTCACTATGTTTCTAGAGTAATGTAGTGAGGGTACATGTACTAACTGCTAAAGTCTTCCACTTCATAAGTGATCTTGGTCTACCACTAGTAGAGCATATGTCTCCTTGGCCAACCATGTAGGAACTCTCTCCTAATTGGTCACCTCACATAGCCCATCTAGATTTACTAGCCTCTCTCTCACCTATGTAAGTCCTTCCTTTGATAGGATAACTCCTCTATGTGTCTATACAAGCAAGAAAAAAAGCAAATGGATTAGTCAACTAGCCAAAAAAAGAGTAAGAATAAGTAAAAAACTAGTAAAATACTATGTTTTTATCTATCTAAATATTTTTTCTCCCTCCCTTCTCTTCTAACCCCTTCTGGGACCTCCCAAGCTCCTTTGGGCTCCTCAAGGGCCTATTTTGGGCTTCTTGCTTCCCAAGGCTATGACCTACATTGGGACGCCCTGGGGAACTCTAGGGCTCTTTGGTTCTCCCTTCACAGACTCCGTTTAGACCCTCATTTGTCTTGATCTCTCTATGTCATCAAGCCCATAATTTTGACTACTTTTTCCACTCAATTCATTTTTTCAATTGTCCATAATGAGTCAAAATGTATTTAGGGCCTCCCAAACCCTAAAAAATGAATAAATTTGGTAGCATTCATTCATAGGACTTAATTTAACCATCCTATGCATATCTAATTCTCTCTCATGTCCTCATATGCTCCACTTTGGTGTTGGTTACTCTTGGGATCTCTTTTAGCTCTCTTAGCATGAAAATAAGAGTGAAAATGACCTCTTTACTCTCTTTTTAGCCCCTTTTTCTTGCTTTTTGTGGGCCCTTTTTGGGGTTTTCACCAATTTTTGCATTTCAAACTATGAAACCTCCATATTATAGGTTTTGGCATGTTTAGAGCACATTTATGGCCTCCATTTTTCAATTTAAGGCTTTTTTAGGCTGCTTTGGTCCCATTTGGTTCTCGAGGCCCCTTCTAGGTCCCCGTTGACCTCCCAGGCCCATATCCCATCTTGTGGTGACCCATGGATAGAAGTTACTTGTTTTACTTATATTATTTACTTATTTATTTAATTTTCCATAGTCGACCCATTCTAACTCCCTCTCTTTCTTGTTCATCATGGCTAGGATTATCAATTAGTTATAATGGTTCAAGACTTGCTCTAGTCTTGATGATTGGTTTTCATCTTCTCTAAACATCCTCCCACTTTCCCTGGTTACCTCTTTCCATGGATGGTGTTGGTCAACCATTATGATTATGGCTTTATTTCATTCTTTGTTTACCTCATGCAACTCTCTCACACCACTTCTCTTTGAGATCGCCTTTCTATAGTTGTTAGTCTTGCATTTTCAACCCTCATCATGGTGCACTTCTTAGTGGTGATTCACACTAATGGTGATAGTTATGGAAACCTAAGAATAACATCTATATCTTGGGTTTTCGATGATCAATAGAGTTATGAGCTTGTTGTGGTTAGTTTCTTCCTTACCAATGAGATGAATAATATCATTGAGTATCACGTAATCATTGATGCCTTGATTGACACCCATGAGTTAGGCACATGATATGTGTAATTATTATCTGACTCACTCTTAGTCATGTCTCAAATCACTAGTTTTTTTTCCATCCTTAGCTTTGTGTTGTTCCCCCTCTTCAAGGTGGCATGCAATTTACTCTTTTTCTTTGAGGATGTCCAGTTCACCCATATCCCTCATAGGAAGAAAATTAGGGTTGAAACCATAGTGAATGTAAATATGGATAGTATGATGTGATTTGATGTCACTTATGTCATTTATTTATACGATTTGGAGCTATAACTATAGTTTTATTTTAGATTACATAGCATTTACACTCTCACCTATGGATCACATCATCAACTTCTTCCACTACCATCCTTATCTGATAAGTGCATGTAATATTTCATTTTATATTTATAGTTATTATTTTTCTTTGATTTGGTGTGGCTTGTATGTATTACACCATACTCGTTCATTTGAACACTGACTACTTGTAGCTCAAGGGCATATATAATCATACTTCTCGTGACCCTACTCCTCCCTATGATTATACATCAACTCATGTGCAAACTATTGAACCTAGTCATCCTAATTTGAGACATATACCAATTTATTGGAACTTTAGCACATCATATTCCTACCCCCTATATATCCCTAGTTCATATTTAGCCTTTTGTACATAAGATGGGCCTTTTTAGAGACTTCCTGAGACCTCCCAAGAGCCTATTGACTAGCCCTAGACCCTGTTTGACCTAGGACACATCTTGTGTGAAAGAAACCCATGGGATAGTCCACATTTTTCCTTCACCAAGGATATAGCCCAGGCCATGGCCTGGGTAGAACGTGTCTAAAAGGCCCAAAATGAAGTTAAATGGCTAGTTTTAGGTCATTTGGCAGATTTAGGTGGGGATATATGCCTTTTTTCTAATTCATTTGAGCCTCTCTATCTTATTATTACATCATATATTTACTCTTATTCCATATCTTGACTCTCATACCTTCTTTAATTTCTCTTGATTCATTCTTAGTACTCTTGAGCTGGATTAAGGATAGGGAATCCCATATGTTGTTACACTCTTACTTGGAGACTCCATTTCTACTCTGAGTTGTTCTTGCTTTTTTGTGGCTTGATCCTAAGATTATAAATTTGGAATTTCACCTAATTTGTGAACTTGGTTAGATATCTTACACCATTTCAAGTTCTCACTTCACCTCCACCTTTGCTCTTGGCTCTTAGTTTGGACTTCAGCTTGCACATAGCTTGGTCTTCCTCTTACATTGCTTCTTAGCTTAGATTATGGGTTGGTATAACATATAAACTTCATCTTTGAGGTTTATTTAAGGGAATTTTTCTATGCAAAGTGAAATCCATTGTTTTTTTAGTGTATATGCTAGGGTTCAAATTATTTTAGTGAAATAGTTTTTTTGTATATTGCTTAGAGTAGTTTCTAAAGTTTATTACATTTGTATATGTTTAATGAATACTTTAATTTATTGAAATATTCCTTTGTTTCATACCATTTATCTCTTTATAATGCTTATCTATTTCATAGTATAGATATAAATTCTCAAAATAACCTAGAAAACTTGCTTAAACACACACTATCTCTCTTGTGCTAAACTAGAACATTGCATTGTTAGAAAACAATAGTATTGAATTAGAAGGATAAATAAAATATAGAATAGGAATGTTCTTGAACCCTTGATTGGAAATATATTTATTTATTAAAATATCTTTCAATTAGCCTCAAAGTGCCTTAGCTTCTATATTTACATTTCGTTGGTTATCTCTCTTCATTCTATATTGTTGTTCTTGCTTTATTCATACAATCCATAGTCTAGTCTTAGATACTTACCTCACTATGGTTGGGATTGTTATAGTAATTATCACACTTTGTGTGCCTATTCATAATGGCCCCAACCTATTTTTCAAGTATGTCTATATCCTAGTACAAGATGGCAAACTGAATAGCCACTATAGACCTCCTATAGCCCATAAAACCCCTGAGCCTTCTAGCCTCTTATTGGTTTGATTTAGTACCATGCCAAACACTGGTGGTTCTATTTAGATTTATGGAACTATAATAATAATTTATTTTTTGGGTCACCCAATCTCTCAAAAGGGGGCAAGGGGAGAGAATACAAACAAAATATTATTTACAAGCAAATAAACAAAGCAAACATGAAAACAAAACAAAAAAGTAAGAAAGTTTTTTAGAGCACAAAATATAAGTTTTGGATCCTTGATTAAGAACTAAAATCAAAATTTGAGTTAAAAATAAGCTTATTTTGGCAATAAATCTACTTATTTGGCTAGTGAAACCTATAAGAAATAATTTAGGAGTTTGACATGTGGTCTTTGATAAGTGTGGGAAGTTGAAACATTGGCCATTTAAATTTTGGTAAAAATGCATAATTTTATGCTTCTATTTATTATAGTAATCCCATAGATGTGTAGGGTGATCCCATCATTCTACATAAGCAAAAAATAGTACACAATAAACTAGTGATTCCATCGATTAGTATGGTTGCATTGTTGATTTATAGGACAATATTAACAATGTGTATAACATTCTTATTGATATAAAAAATGATAGAAATAAAAAATAGAATGTTACCTTAGCAATCCATTCATTCCATATGATTTTCTCATTGTTAAAAAATTCATTATCATCAATTTTTAGGTAGTTCTCATTGATTTACAATTTTAAATGTAGTAGACCGATCCCACCATTTTGTGGTGTGATATCGTCAATACATAGAGTTCTCTCATTGATACACAAAATTATCTTATCACTTTCCTTAAAATGCATAGACAAAAAATAGTATAGGAGTGATATTAGCATTACACATGTTGATATCATTGATTATAAGGAGTATTTCTACTAAAATGTAGAGCATTTTTGCCAATTTAGAGAAAATGAAAACATGGGAAAATAGTGAAAAAGAAGAAAAAAAGGTAAAATTTTATCTTTTTTTAAATTTATAATGTTATTGAAGGTTCTTAAGAGTATTATGGTGTGCATGGTGGCATGGGCATGCCAAATTTAGATCACAAGTACAAGATAATTTAGTTCATTATTAGTTATTCAAACCAAAGCAAGTAAACAAACACCACATTTCAAGCATGATACCTCAGAGGGGCAAGGTCTATGAGAATGCAAACAAATAAAAAGACAAAAACCAAAATCCATACCTTTCCCATTGATTCATTCTAAAATACAAATTGTAAATGTCTTGTGCCTAGATTATAGATCTTGGAGTATTTATCAATGTCACTTGTTCATTTTGACAACATCTCCCCTTGTCTATGAGTGATTTTTTTATCAATGTGAATAATGTTGAAGCTTTTTGATTGATTATTTCATAGTAAGTTTACACTAAAAAAATTATCATGGGAATAAGGTGAGCCTTACATTTATAGATTAGTTAGATAAATTATGACCATTAGATCAATATCAAGAAGTGTGACCAAAATTTAATTCAATTTGAGAAATAAACGTCATCAATATTTTGGGTTTGGGTCAATATTTATTAAGCATGGGATCCAAACTTCTGATATTTCTTATGTTTATGTTAATATTGACAACTTTTTGAGTGATGTCATGATGATGTCATAATTAATATATTTTTAAAATATTTAAATATTACATAATTATAAATTAGCCAATTTATATAGATTTTTTGTTTAGCCATTTTATTTGATTAGATACTCTAATTAATTCAAATTATTTTATATGTGATTTATGTAATATCAAAATTTGACTATTTATTCCAACTAATTTCCCAAGAACATCACTTATAAAACAAAAATTTGGCTCAAGGTGAATTATACAAAGCCGGTAGTTGGTTATGATGTATTACCCCAATCAAGATTACCCTAATGAATTTTAGAATCCACATGTTAGTTGTGTAGGGAAATTTAGGTGTTTTAATGATTTGTGTGTTATTGCAATAAATTGATTCTAATTATAATTTTGATGTGAAAGCAATGAGAATTAAGTGTCTACATTTTTCTCATATTTGAGAAGGAATTGTGAGACACTAGACAAAGAAATAACTTTTAAAAGAATTAAAAATTCATTAAAATGATTTGATAATGATTTAAGAATGATGTGTTGATTCTTAGTTCAATTTACTAAAAATGAATTCACACCAAATGTATCAAACAATGTATGTGATTCCTATGATGATGCTCTCTCAAGGGAGTGGTTGAAAAATATTATTGGTGGATGGGCCCTCAAAGGGAAGAAAATGGACAAGAAGAATGAAATTAACTCATGGATGAGATTAGAAGGTGAATTATCTTAACCTATTTAATTAATTTCTTGTTTTATTTACTTTATTGTATTATTTCTTTTTATTTTGTACATTATGTTTTATTCTTAGGTCTTGATTATCCATGTCTTGATCTCAAGTTGTTAACATTTGTATATTTTTCTTTGATGATCTGTCTTTGTTTAGTGCATTATGTTTTATGCATAGTTCTTGATTTTTCATATCTTTATCTTGAGTGGTTAGTATTTACATCTAAACTAGTCCTTGCATAAGTTAAAACCAATGTTATCATGATTCCATTTATAATTATGATACATGATTTTATTTTTAAAATTAACAATCAAGTGCTTGGGAGACTCATATATCAATGGTGCACAAGGAGAAAGCATCCCCTCATGAGATCGTTAACATATGCTCATATGCCAAAAAAAATTAGAAACATCATCATACTTTCCATAAATAAAGAAAAAAACTAAATATTATGGCTACATATATGATACTCAAGATGTGCATCTCCAAATGAGCATATAAGTTTGAGTCAACTTATTTTGGTCATCTTTTATTGCATTGCATAATTTCATTTCCCTTTGAACTTTGTCAATATTCAACTCATCCTTTTATTCTTCATCCTTTATTATCACATTTTCTCCCATATTGGGGGAATTATAAAGGCTTGAGGTCCACATAGACCATGTAGGAAACACTTAGTCACATAAAGTTTCTAAGGTCAACTGAGTCACCATTATTCTTCAACCATCATTTTATTCTTCTAATCATTTCTTTCATTACTTTGAGAATTCTCATGTACCTAGTTTTTAGTGACTTCATTATTTGACAAGTATTTATACCATTGCACCTACATTTTCATCATTCGTCTCATCTTAATCTATGCAATGGGTTAAATCCTTGAGATATGCTTTCCAATTACTCAATTAGTTTGACCAATAATCAAATATACCCTGTTGGGGTAAATCATTTAGTCCATGATTAAATATTCCCTACTAGGATAAATCAATTAATTGATAAATTCACCCTCTTAGGGAATTTCAATCATTTAGTCTATCTTATAATTTCAAGCTCATAAAATTTTTCGTATTTTGGGAAAATCTATGTGTGTTGCTTGTTTTGGGATAGATCATTCCCTAAGTGCACATCTATCACCCTATTTGGGGAAATTCAAAGTGTGTCACTTTTCTTGGGATGCATCTTCCTAATTCCCCCTCTTTTAGGGAAAATCATTTTCCTACTCTATCAATATCAGATAGAAAAGTGTATAAACAAGTTAATTTCATTATTCTTTTCCATTTTATTCATTTCAAGGGCCCATCCATCAATAATATTGTTTGGCCACTCCCTCATGGGGTCATCATCATAGACATCTCAAACATTGTTTAAGACATCTAGTGTAAACTCATTTTCAATAAATTGAAAAATAATCAACACAACATTAACACATCATTCTTAAATCATTATCAAATCATTTTAACTATTTGAAAACCTATTCATTTATCTAGTGTGTTATAATACATTCTTAAATAGGATAAAAATCTAAACACTCAATTCTCATCACTTTCATGTCAAAATTACAATTAGAATCAATTTATTTCAATAACAAATGAATCACTAAAACACCCAAATTTACCTACACACCTGACGCACAAATTCTAAATTTCATTAGGGTATCCTTGATTAGGTAAATACATCATAAACAAATATCAGTTCTGTCTAATTCACCTTGAGCCAAATTATGGTTTTATACGTGATGTTTTAGGGTAATCAACTAGAATAAATGGTTAGATTTTTTTATTGCATAAATCACATGTAAGCCAATATGGATTAAGTATCCTATCTAATCAAATCAAATGGATAAACATAAAATTAATAAAAATTAGCTAATTTATAATTATGTAATCTTCAAATATTCAACAAATATCTAAATTATTACATCATCATGACATTACTCAAAAAAAATTAAATCATTAACATAAATTAAATAAATATCATAATTTTGGAACCCATGCCTAATAAATGTTGACCCAAACCATAAATATTAATGACATTTACTACTTAATTTAAACTAATGTCTAGATGTACATCTTGATCTTGACCCAATGGTCAAAATCTTTCTAACTAATCTATAAAGACAAGGCTCATTTTGTGCCTACAAAAATCTTTTGGGTGTAGACTTGGTATGAAGAATTATATCAAGAGCTTCAACAATTTCTACATTGATCAAGAAAAACCATTAGTAGATAAGGGGATATGTTTTTAAAATGAATAAGAAACATTTATAAATAATCCTAGCTCTATAATTTGGGCTTAAACATAATTACAATATAACTTAGAGAATGAATCCATGGGAAAGGTATAGCTATTGGTTTAGGTGTTTCTATTTGTTTATATTCTCCTAGACCTTACCCCTCCAATGGATCATGCTTGAGATGTTATATACATCAACTTAATTTAGTTTTAATAATTAAAAATGAACTAAGATCTCTTGTAATCATGATATATATTTGGCCATGAAAGTCATGATATTTGAGTGTCTAAAACTAGTTTATATCCCTCATAAGTACATCCAGGGTCTCAAGGCAAAGGAGGATAAATTTTAGATATGTTTTCATCATTAAAGTTATGGGTTTCAAATGTAAATAAACTAAATATAGTAATAGGTGACCATATAGTCACTATTACATAATTCCATGCAGGTCAGTACCAACCAATAGGTTAATATTGAATGACAAAATTGACCTGATTATGTGGAACTGACATAATGCAAGCCACAAATCAGTTCCTAAATTATATAAACTTGAGGCATGATTATCCATGATTTTAATTTCTAAAACATAATTTTAGTCATATATTCAACTAAAAAAATATGAATATTGTGATATATTTATTACTTTCCATATTTAGCATATTCCATTATCAAATCATAATAATCAATTGTCAAGCATTTACATTCAAATGTGTGCTTGAATGCCATATCTTTTAATCTAAATTATGTTTAAAGGTTATATATTATTTATAATAATCTATATCATTAATACAAGTTATGGTAAAATAATATATAGATGAAAAAATATCTAGGTTAGGGTTACATCATATGATAAATTACATAGTAATCTTCTTCCTTATTTTTACTCTTAATGAAATATAAAAAACCAATTCCAAATGTCATGTGGCTATAGAATATTTATACACCCTACATGAATTATATTTTATTCCATTCAGTGCTCAAAATTTTTCAACCTTCCAATTTGATATCTATTTACATCATTAATTTAAAATTATATACATGTTATAAAAACTATATAAAAAGTGCTTATGACTTACTATTCATAATCCACTATTAACACTTTCCTAGACATAAATTGTTTTCTTGTCTCGAGATAAAATTTGAGGTCAAATATGCATTGACCTTTGTCTTGTTAAACCATTAGGTTATCTATGTGAAACCTTTTTCATCTTTCATGTTGTGAAGTTTTTTTCATATTTTCACATGAAGTGTTATTTTTTGGTTTTCATTTATTATGCACTACATAGTTATCATTTAGAGTTTTCAACTAAATATCATACCAACCTAATACCATTTAAAAATATTTGATAGGATGGTATAACCATGAGGTATCCATTTATGGGTATTCAATATTTTTAGTCGTTCTCATAAATACTTTTCCAAAATTGGATTTTTCCCAAAACTACCAATTAACCCATAATTAGTGATCAAAATTGTATAATATTTGCATACATTACTATCATGTTAGTGATAAAGGAATTGAATAAATATATTAATCTAATAGCTGATGTGATGATTAATATTCTCTTGGAGTAGTTTAGATATGTGGCATTATATGCATTAAGGATTTGTTTGGAGTTTATTGAACTATTGGTGCTTGTTAAATTTTTGGAGCTTGCTGAACACAATGTATTTAATGATATGACCTAGGCTCACAAAGCTCTGACACCAATTGTTAGGATTAAGAGCACAATTGATTACCTTTGTATAAGCAACTAAACACATAATTTAACTAGAATAATAAGTAACTAGAAATCAGAAATAACACAGAATATGAGAGACAATACACAATTGTATTCAACTCATCCAGAAGGAAATACAATAAAGAGATCACACTCTTCCCACACCTCTTGGGCATACTAGTAATCTTACCTCAAGATTTCTCTCTCTCAATTACAAACACAATCAACTCAATAACTGAGTTAGTGTTTCAACCAGTCAGTAACAATATTGCCAGTACCACCGAGTATACACACATACTCCAAGTCTGAGTACACCATGTACTCCAAGTAGATCTCACTGATATTACAACAACATACAAATCAAATGATCTTACTTACCATGTAGATCTACCCTAATCTTGCACACCTGCAGATCAACCTGGTCTTGCACACCTGTCGACCTAGATCTTACACTTGGGAAGAACCCTTGTCCTTGCCTCACCAAGTCCTTATGATTCTCCAAATTACAATACAGCCCCATGAGTCTATTATATAGATCCCATAAAAACAATAATTAGACTTCCTAATTACAATAATTAGAAATGTAGCTCCAAGACTAAAATTAGTCTTTACATGCAAACTGGTCATTCAACAAACTAACTGTTTGTGTAACTAATAATTTTGGAATGCACAGGGAACCGACATTGGTCCCTGTCTATCTGGAGATGACCGACATCAATCGATCCATGATCGATGTCAGCAGCTTCCTATCTACTCCTGGCCGATGTCGGTTGGCCTGACCGATGTCAGTTGCTATGACACTCAGCTACCTCCTCCATGTTTGCATCAGTGAAGCTTTTAGCTCCACAACCTAACATTTAGTGATTCCACTAGTGTGACATATGTTGGATCATATAACAAATATTTTATTTATGGCACAATGCTTAGTAAAATTTCATTGAATGTAGTCTAGTCTACTAGGTCTTTCTATACTAATGTGATAAATGTGTGTAGTTTAACCAATCTTTACATGATCCTACCCACACCAACTTCAACTAATTTTTGAATAGGTGATGTATGTATTATAATATTATAATCCATGTCAATATTTATCTACTCAATCTACCCCATTAATTGATTTGTTTTAACTCTTAAAAATTAACTTTGAAACATATCAAACTCCTAAATCCTTATACAATCCATAACATTATATATGCATTGATGAAAGTTGATCAAAATGGATTCCTTCTTGGTCATGTCCTCCACTCCAAAATGATAACTTGTGGTGTATCATTTTTTTAAAACACTCATGATCATCCTTCATCATTTATTAATGTTGTACTTTCCAATCCTAGAGTTTTATTGAGATATTCTTCACTTACACTATTGTATTTATGAGCACCTTCTTATGTTATTCCATCAACAAAGATATCACATGAGAATGACTCTTGTGTTGATGTACTGATAGATATATGATATATTTATTATCAAAATATTTGTTTGGTGGTGTTATGATAAAAATATAACCAACAATAACCTGTATCACCAGCTGTATATAGTTTTCCTCTTCAATCTTCCCTACATTCACAATGTTATCTTTGAGAAAGGTGTTTTATTGTTGTAGTTAAATTATAGTCTAACCTACTAAATTTTTGGATGAATTCAAACCCTCTCTTTTTTTATAATGTTAATTATAAGGTATCCATTGATACCTATTCTAGAAGTGTATTCAATTTCATTTGTGTTAGTCTTGACTAAAAAACTAACAGTTGCATTGTTGAAATTAAAAAATTTATGCATCTTGTAGAGGTTCCTTACACATCCAACATGTCCTAAGCATATCTTCTCCCCCTAAGGACTTACAATATTTTGTTGAGTTTAAAATTACCTATTTTGTGTGTTTCAAATTTTAATCAATTATCAACATGATTTTAGTGTTTTCATTTTGGAATTATTTTAATTTTGTGGCTTTCCTTTTTGCCTTTGTTTGAAACCAATTAATTGGCATGTCCTCTAATTATGATTTTTGTATTTTTAAACTTGAATCTATACTTTCCTTATCATGTCATTCCTAGACTTATATAGTTAAAATATCTTATAAATCCCCATTATGAATCTAATTCATTCATGACATTGAGTGTGGTATCAAGAACATGTTCCATTCTTGTGTCATTTACATTACTGTGTCTTTCCTGTTGCATCCCAATAATAAATCTACTTTATATCCCTACCTAAAAATTTATCCACTAATATGAAACTATAATAAACTTTATAAAATATAAATATTACTATATTTGTGTCATTTATTACTTATTTATATTTTCTTCTTACACTAATTAGTGACAATAAGGTTTAATTTTACTACCATTCACTCCTTTGGTAATAATATTTCCTTGTAAATCTCAAAATATAATAGTACATTGATTTTTCATGTGATGGATCATATAGTGTCCTAAAATATAGATTTTTGACTATTGTGGGTGTGTTTTGAACCTGATTTCATATAAGACTACCAATTATTTTTGCTAGAATTATTTGGTTGGCAAGTTATGATCATTCCATGCCTTCTAGTTGAAATTATGTAATTCTTAATTTAACTCTTCCATCATGAAAATATCATCCATGTGAGATAGCTCCAATAGATTATTTTCCATAGATCTATTATCCTAAAATAATGTTACCATTAACATGCAAAAAATAAAAATAAGTTATTCCACTAAACAAATTCTTACATGTTTTATACTATTTGAAATGGATTATGTATAGTGGTTGGTTCTATATGACCACAATATTGTAATAGTGAGATATTCCCACTAAAATATGTACAAATTGCAATTTTTTTAAGTAATTTTTTTCCAAAATCCAAATTTTGGCTTTTATTTGACCATTACCTTGTAGATGGTAAGTAGTAATAATGTGGTAGAAAAGCATGAACTTATCCATGAGAGTATTGATGGTGTTATTTAGGATGTGTGCACCTTATTCAATGATGAAATTTATGTTATTTATTTCATAACACACCCTAATTTCACATTGAGAAATCATTGTACTTTTTTTTATTTATTTCTACCTTCAGATACAAATTTTCAAGTGTTTTGGATGTGCACTATAGTTTCCATTTCTTACCGCTAAACACTTTTCAAATATAGTTTCACACCATTAAATGAATTCAAATGATATTAAATATTGCTTGAATAATATTAAAATTTGGTACTTATGTAATTTTGAATAAATTCACATAAAATTATTTACCAATGTACAAAATTTTCAGCAATCAAAACTACCTTTTGCATTAATTTCTACATCTTCCCAATTACCAAATCTTGCCAGTGTGCACTCTTCAAACCTATTTCATAGGGTTAAATTATATTCAATTTAATTATAATCTTTCATGATCATGTATATATATATATATATATATATATATATATGAGAATAATGCATTAATTAATTAATTAATAAAGTAGAATTAAATTATTTTCCACATGTAAAGTACACAATGTTGAAAACTAACCACTACACTGATTTTTACTTGGTCATTTTCTATCTTTTCCTACTTTCAACCCTAACCAAAAAGTATTTTTTAGAAGGGATTTCACACAACTAAATGAGATACAATAATATTTAAAACTTTCATGATTGTATTTAGGTGTGGTAATAATGTAAAAGTAGATAAATTAGAAGAAAAGTCATTCTCACATGTAAACTTTGCATTGATGAACACTTTATTTTACACTAATTTTACTTAGTCATTTTCTATGTTTCTAGTTTTCAAATCGAGCATGTCCGCACTTTTAAAACATAGGGTATCATGATCAAATGAGATCCAAATTATTTCAAATTTTGTATGTTAATACCCTAATGATATTAGAATAAACTTAAATTATTTTTCATTCATTATGTTTTCTAATAAAAATATATGATTGTGTAAAATAGCCATTTTCAGAAAGATTCATCACTTGGCCAAATTTTGATCAGAAAATACTTTAAAGTAGTGTAAAAGGATTAACTTGATTTTAAAAAAAAACTAAAAATATTCTTTTGATCATGCTTTATCTTACACGTTTATCTTTGACCTTATTTAGAATATGTTGATTTGGTTGCTCACAACTACGAAGTCATTTTTAAGTTAAATATTTTGATCCACACATCCATTTTGAATTTATCTTGTTCTATTGTAAATATATTTTTTCCTTCTTTGAAATGGTGTTAGTTTAAACTTGGATAAATGCAAGATGAAAAACTTGTCAACATTTTAATTAGGGACTTTGTTGCTTCTAAATTTTACATTTTAATAATTTTTGATATATTTCACCTTTGATAAGAAAGTAATATTTTGGTGGCTAATATTCTAAGAAATTATGTGAACTAGGATAAATAATGGGACAAGTTCCTTATTCTAAAAGTTAAATCTTTTTATGTGGGTGGTTACTTAGAATAAAGCGTTATCTATGGATAATTTAAGGAAAAGAAATTTCATATTGATCAATAGGTGCCCTTTGTGTAAAAATGATAATGAAATAATTTTTCATATATTGGTTGATTGTCCATTTGCTAATGAGGTATGAAACTTCTTCCTTAATAAATTTAATGTCATTTGGGTATTCGTTGGCTCTTTGGTTGACTTCTAGTAGTCTTGGGAGTATCCTTTTCAAAATGATCTTTTAAAGAAAATCTAGAAGCTCATATTTCCTCATGTAATTTCAGGCATTTGGGGTGAAAAAAATAACAATTTTTTTAGGAATATAAATAACACAAGTATGACATTAGCTAATAATATTTTTTGGTTATAATGGAAAGTTTTAAAAATATGTCTATTATAAAAGGTAAAAGCTTGCAAATGTTTGAAAAAAAATCGGATTTAAATTGCCAAATTGATTCTACATGCATTGGTAAGATTGGTCCTAGAGATGAAATAAAAAAGAGGACTAAATGAAAAGCCCCACCTATTGGATGGATAAATCTAAATTTTGATGGGGACTCCAAGGGGAATCTAGGGCCATCAAGAGGAGGATGGATTATGAGAGACCACCAAGGGAGGTTTATTGTTACTTATGATGGTGATATGGGGATCAAAACTAACCAATGGGAGGAAGCTCTTACTTACCTTTAGGGATTAAAATTATGCAAATAATTGGGTCTTCAACATCTCATCATTGAGGAAGACCCATTCAATATAATAAATTGTCTTTCCAAGAAAAATATAGTGAGTTGGAGAATTAAATAGGTGGTGGATGAGAATATAACCCTTTTAGAATATAAGAAAGAGTTGAAAATTAAAAACATCTATCAAGAAGGCAAAAAGGTTGTTGATTGGCTCACCAATATGGGAGTTAGTTCTTCTAGTTTTATTAGCTAGAATATTAGAGAATATTTACCTTAAGATATTTGTCAGAGGATTAATGAGGAAGTTACTATTTATAATGATCAAAATGGTTGATAATGTGGGGGTTTTCTCCACTTATAAAAAAAAGTATTTGGAACTTTATTGTTAAGTTTCTTTGTATTACTATGTACTTAATTAATGTTAGTTCCCTTCTCCTATTAAAAATTTTGAGAGAGAAGTTTTTAGATTCGTTAGAAAGAAGACAATGGATTTTAAATACTTTTCAAGATTGGAAGCACATCAATAATGGGTTTGAGTGGGTTGACATGAGACACTTAAGGTGATTTGTCATTTTGAATTGGGGGAGTCCAAAAAAACCCTATTTTAATTTAAAAATCTACAGTCAAATCATTATGTTATTCATGGGGTTCCCTAACAGAACCAAACCCAAGATTCTAGATGAGGTGAAAAATAATGAAGTTTGGGATATCCTCCAAATAAGAGGAATGGTGAATTTTATATATATAATAGGTCATGAAAAATATGTATCGACCTTATTTTCTTACTCTTAGGATAATAGAACATTAAACATAAATGAAGTCTTGCTTGATATCTCTAAATAATTGATAGATCATGTCACTAAATTGGAGATGTAGGTGACAAAAGTGTATAAAATGGACAAAAATTACAAGAAAGAGAAAACTAATTTTTTTATAGGAGAAACTTTGGAGGTGATGCATAATTTATGATTATGAATCCTTGTTAAGACCATATGAAGATGTGGCTTTCCATCTCATGCAATATATCACACTAGAAGGTAGGTTCAATGTTGTGCATCATTCTCTATTCATCTTTTTGAATTACTTTAGAAATGCTATTGCCTCGAGTTTACCTTTCTACTTTATAATTTCTATGGAAACCTCCATTGAAAAGGTTAAAAAGGGAAAATACATGGTTTTAAGGCATGAAGGAGTAATTTTTCTCATTCATAAATATTTCAAAGGTATGGATCAAATTACCCCTGAACTTCCTAAACCCCACAAAGTTAAAGAATTTAGGAAAGTGCAAAATATTTGGATTAAGTATCTAAGAAGTAATCCTTGTAAAGATAAATAATAGATTAATGCTAGGAACACACCAAAATAATAAGGTATAGACATTAAGAGATAAATAAGAAGTACTGCTAAAGACCCTCCAAATACTAGTCAAAAGGTTGCAAATACTGAAAAAAGTAGGTTATCAACTAGGAAATCTATCATGGTTGAAGATGCGACTATAGATAAATAGTATACCAATACCTATAATGTGTCTAAAAGGGAGAAAAATAATACTCCAAATAATAAAGCTGATAAGGGTGAGAGGAAAGAGAGGGATTGATCTAAGGAGAAAGAGTTGGAATAACTAGGAATCTAATCTCATGATCCCAATGAAAATTTCAATACCATGGTTGACTCTCTAAAAAGTAAGCAAAATACAAATAAAATTGAATAAGAATTAGATTTGAAAAAATCAACAATGAGGTGGTTTATGAGGTAACTATCTAAGCTCAAAGTAAAAGTGAAAATGATCTAACATGATGATATATTTACACAAAAATATGATGATAATGACCACAACATTCAAATAAAAAGGCTCATAGATAGGTTTGGTGCCCTAGGATGTGAAAATGACAAACTTAAAAATAACATCAACTATTTGGTTAATTTCACTAAGGCTGCAATGCATGAATAAATTCAAAATGTGGAGAGTTTAAGAGCTCACATGGGAGAATTGTTTGATACAAGGACCTATTATAAGGGCAAGAGAAAATGCATTCAATGCATTGAATTATCTAAAGACATAGATAAGGAAAAGTTGCTTATTTAGATTCATTCAAACCCAAAATGCATGAAAAGATGTTGGAAGGATGTCACATGAAACTTGGACACGTAGAAGGTTTTTAGTTCTTTTCTTGGTGTCCTTTTGTCTTTAGTATTACTTAAGATGTTTCTTGACTATATTTTGGAAATTTTTTGTTGTTTTTGTGACTATTTTATTTTGTTTCTCTTAGGGAATTAGTCATTTTGTTCTCTTTTGTTATTATACTCTTTGTATAGATTGGTGTCCCTAGTTAAAAAAATCCCTGACTTTAACGTCAATAAAAAAATGTTTCATTTAATATTTTTATATAATTTGGCTAAAGGAGTCACTAATCAAATCATCACTTTTATCCAACATTTAATGGAGCTATGACTCACACATTGGAAGTGTGCAAAGGATACAAAGTGGAAACTTAAGATATTTTATTATTCCCAAAAATTCTCTACCACTTGATTTTAATAAGTGCAGCAAGGAGGGAATCTTTATCTTGGATATATGCAATAGTAATATTTTATTCCAATACTCCCTTATTATAATTTTTTAATATAGAAAATATTTGTATTCAGATAAGGAGATTTTGAATTGAAAATGTGCACATGAAGAATTTAATAATTTCACTTGTGCCTTGCTACTAGAATTTAAGGATATATTTATTATCTTATTCATGACATCCATTGCCTTGAGATGATATATTTGTACACTGAATATGGGCCTTTGATCTTGACCCATGCATTGGATATTTTCACCCACCTCATGAGTGGGGGATTTATCTTTATCTATGGGTTGATTTATATTTAAATATAGTAATAACATTGAGTTACAGGCTAGTTCATAATATGTAAAGAGTAGAGTAGAGAACCAAACACTTATTTTTTTACATTTCTTGCTTTCCTAGTTAGTTTTTCTTCTGATAAATGTTATTTAAAAAATATATATATTTCACCTGATTGTGGTTGATCCAAACATTATTTTTTGTGGTTGATCCAAACATTATTTTTTAAGTAAATATTTATCAATTGAAATGTTTTGAAGACTATTATTCATTATTTGTCCATGCATATGGTGATTTTATCCATTTTTATTCATACCTAAATACCTCAGACTCTTACATCATCTTTATTTATGGTTGAATGCATACTAGTTAGGAAATGAATTGATTTAATTTATTTCAAATCAATTTTTTTAATTAAAAATAGGATTACATCTTTCTTTTTACCCTTGTCTTTTTATATTTTTTATAAATCTATTAGATTAGGTAGAATAGATATGAATGTTTCCATCCAAGTTCACAATATTTATATTGATTGAAAACCCTTTTAATTATTGATAATGCACTATTAAAACCATGTATGTAATGAAAATATATTAAATCAACTTCATTTATATGCCAAATCCAAACCACTATATTTTTGGGGAAATAAATCTACAAGACTTGCATTATCTATCATTTATATGAATTTATTCCAAACATACCCCTTAAAATATAATAGTTTCACATTAAATAATGAGTTAACCTAGAATCCAATACCTATAATTAATAGACCTTAGGGATATTATGTCTCCTTTTAGGAGAGGTTATGGGTATTTACACCCTACTTCAATTGGTATGCAAAATGACCCATCAATAGATTCACTGTAGAAGAAGGGCATGAATAGGAATATTTTTAGGTTGTTATGGTATTGTAGGTCATAATTTATGCTTCACATGACCTATATCATACCTAAAACCATATAAAAATATTTATTAGATATGTATTTAACATGTTAGTGACTTTTCCTAAATCCACCAATGGTTGTTTCTTAGCTTGGTAGACGTAACTACCCTATGAATATTCTAGGGGCTTCCCATGATTTGCTAAGGAATCTTGAAACTTTTAACTCAAAATATTTACATGATGGGATTCAAAATATTGAATATAATATTTAGGTATTTAAATATACTATTATTCTAACTCAAATCTAACATGAGGATGTGGCTTGTGGTTTGTTTCCTTATTCCCTATATGAGATAACTTAGGGTTGATACCTTGATTTTCTAGATGGACATATTACATCTTAAAATACATTTGAAATTGAATTTATCAATAATTTTAGAGTTCCTATTGATCCAATAATCATATATAGTCTATTTTATACTTCCCTTAGAGAGACTAATGATTCCATGAGCATGTTTAATACTCATTTTCATCAATTGTACAAGAGTTTAAAAGACCCATACCATCAAACTAAAGATGTTAACATCAAAATTTATCTAATTTTTTTGGATCCATTTAATTCTATGATTATTATAAGAAATACATTATCACTTGAATATTTATCATTAACATATCATGAAATCATCAACATTAAACAACAAGCTATGCCACATGGATATGGTGTTGATCGATTACATTCATTAGGACAACTAGGTGTATACACCCAAATTTATATGAGATGCATACCTGTAAATCAACATATGAATTAGTTTGTGCTTTCTAATCATATGGTGTCTCAAAAATACAATAAAAAAAGCCTCCCTATTTCTTATGATAACATTATTGTTTCACCTAATACAAGTAGTTATGTTAATTTAGTAAGTAATCAACAAGTTGTTTTACCATTCTTCGATTCTCAAAATTATTTTGGTGTTGTTGATTAAATGAAATTTTTTGAAGAAAATTTAAAATAATAAGTATAGGGGTTGACCAATGATAATTTTTTGGCTTAATATACTTCATTTGGTAGGTGAGAAGTGGTTTAAGAGAGTAGTGAAGATGATGATTCTGATGATTTTGATGTAGTATCTATTTTGTAAGAATTAATGGGTGAAAATATAAGTGATGATACAAGAAGATAAATAAGAAAAATCATGTGATTAGCTTGAAGATGAAATGAAAGAACTAGAATAGTTGGATGAAGAAGTTACAACATATGCATCTGAAATAATCTTATCGTGTATTCTTGTTCCTACACATAAATGTCTAATTTATAAGGATCAATAAGTAGATTGAAATTAAACCTTAATATTAACATAATAAACGTTGGAGATTTCTCAATGATGTCATGGAGGTGTCCAAGTGAGTGGATGAAGTGTCTTGATAGTTTAAGTGTTAATGACAAAGTGTATAGTGTGTTCATCCTAATATGATTGAAGTAGGCTTGGTTGAGATTTAGTTTTGGAATGATTATGGATGGGTATTAAGTATTGATCATGTGTGAGGTGTACTATAAAAGTTCAAAGATTATTGGATATCTTGTGGAAATTCATGGTATTCATTTGGTTATAAATTATGTTCATTTTGGCATAGTTGGTTCCATGACAAAAAATCTAAGCAGGTAGTTTTTTGATGTCACCATTGCCATATATATATGAGTCAGGGGGATTTGTTCATATGGGTATGAACAAATTAGTCCCAAGTTTCTATGTTCCAAGTTTCATATCATGAGATTGATTGTAGTTAAAGATATGTGGGTGCAAAGTTGGCCTCTCATACAAAAGTTCACTAAGTTTCTATACTTAGTTAGACCACCACTACACATCATGCAGATATGAATGAACCAAATTTTTTGTGTATTTAATGTGAGTAAAACTAAAATAAATAATTTTTTAAAAAATTACATGGATATGTTTTCTATAGTGCCAATAAGATACCCTAAAAATTTGGAGTCTTGAAGTTATTTTTATCTCAAGTTATAGAGCTTCAAAATTGCTCTAGTAGACTGTGATGGGCTAGAGACCATAAAGTTTAATCACATTGAAGTTTGAGGTCATTGGACTAGAATATCCAATGGTGAGCACTTAACTATACATATTGAGATCAATGGTTCGTATGAATTCAACATGTTAAAGGTTACAAGCGCTAGTGACAAATGTCATAAGCTCCATAATCTAACAGAAGATCAATGGTGAACAACGATTCATACTTATGAAAATCAATGGTGTGGGACATGTCAAAGAGTAAACAAAGAATGTGGTAATTCCAAGTGGCACATCTTCATGGACTAATATAAAAGTGTTCAAAAGGAATGTGAGGGTGCCAAGTGTCATAATCATGAGAATCCTAATCAAGATCTAATAGTGAGCATTATAAGCTAAAGACTTGGTTGATCCAAAGAGATCAATGGAGTAAATTTGTTCTGAATTATCAAGAAGCAATAAGATGATGATAAGTGATCAATGTTTAATGGTAATCAAAGGTAAATACTAAGCTACTTTTGAGAAGATCAACAATAGGTATTTGGTCAAAGTTGCTAAGGAGCACACGACGAGATCAAAGTGACAATTGTTTAACATAGTTAAAGATCATGATACTTTAAAGGGAGATCGATGATGCATATTCATTTAATTGATGTGAGGATATGATATGTTGACAAAGTGTTTGATGTTTAACAGTGACTGTTGGAATTTGAATATTTAAATTAACAAAGGGGAAAATTAGTCTACAGTTTTTTGCTCATATCTTTTGATACAAGACAAATTCAAAGGTGCAGTAAATAACAAAGTTGTAGAGGACTTAAAGATTAATATAGTGAATCTTTTTATAATTTTTTAATTTTTGTATATTCAATGTTATTAATCTCTAAATTTGACTATGTGTTTGACCATGTTTTGTAAGTGACCTGAGAAGGATATTTTGAGTTGTTTTGATGGTATTTGGATATTTCAAGGGGACTGAGCTATTGGAGAGTGTTTTAGACTCCATGAGGATGATATAAATATATTTTAGAGGTTTTACCAATACATATTCTATATGAAAAAATCTTATAAGTTGATTGTGTGTTCATTCATGGTGTTTTTATGTATAAGGTCAAAAATAGGTGAGTGTTGTGATGACTATGATCATTTTAGGATGTTGAAGGGGTCATGTGGAGTGAACCTATGAATTTATAAGTGGTAATTTTTTAATAATTTTATCAATGGAGTGTTAAATGGGGGAATAGGTCCTCATGAGACTTATAAGGGCTTCTAAGGCCTAATTGAAAGGTGTAGCTACTTAAGTGTGACCCATAGTTGCTATGGCCAACCTATGAGGATAGTATTGAGATATGTAAGATGTATTAAGGGTTAAGGCAAGTATAAATGTTGAATAAGAAGATAATAATAATTAAGGCTCTATAAATGGTTAAATCAAAGATGATGGTTTCTAGACTTGAGAGACCTAAGAGAAGAGATGTGTGTGAGAGTTTTGGATCAAAGGAAAGAGTGTGTGCCTAATGGATGGGTTTTAGAGTAGAGTATGTTGATGAATATGTGTATGACCTATAGGTCTTATTTATAATGTAAATAATAATGCTCTTACAGGTTTGAAGATTAAGGATGAGTGAAGAGGTTTAGAGTGATCCAAACGGATGTTTTGGATGCCTTGAGTGTGAGAAAAGGATAGATGATGTCTATGTAAGCTTGATGGTTGATTTGAGATCTAGATTAGAGTGTAGTATATATGTATGACCATTTGGTCATGTGTTGAATTTGTGATAGAGTTATTTCTAAGAAGTGTAGAGTGATCCAAAAGTTTGTTTTGGATGTTTGTGGCTATGTGAAGAAGTGAAGGGAGATGATATACATTGTATCTCCATCATATTGGAAAGAAATAAATATTTAGGATATTTTCATATCATAGGTGTTTGGAGGGTTCTCAACATCTAGGTTAGAAGGAGTTGACCATCCTAGGGGTAGGTGCTCCTTGTGGAATAGTTGCTCCTTATGGAACATGTGTTTTACTAAATTTTAGTCAAAAGGATTTAACCATCCTAGGGGCAAGTTATCCTTGTGGAAAAGGTTTTTAATTAAAGTCTGGTTAGAAGGTCTTGACCTTCTTAGGGGTAGGTATTCCTTGTGGAATATGTGTTTCACTAAAGTCTCATGTTTTCATACTTCTTATAGGATAATTAATCCATAC
The DNA here is from genome assembly GCA_037957365.1 of Torreya grandis. Lineage (NCBI taxonomy): Eukaryota > Viridiplantae > Streptophyta > Pinopsida > Cupressales > Taxaceae > Torreya > Torreya grandis. Next base: position 467,142 of record JARHVA010003286.1, read on the forward strand.
GTTTGTAGGCTTGAGAGTGAGTTTTATTCCCCAAGAGGGTTTCCCACATAGATATTATGTTATGTGTGTAATCTTGAATTATCTATTTTTTCATTATTATAAACATCTTGAATTCTTCATGAATTGTTGTGTTGAATGCTTAAGTGTTTGAAGGGTTTATAAATTAAATTGGATTATTTTACACCACTGATTCACCCCCACTCTCTCAGTGGTTTATACCTCTAATAATTGGTATCAAAGCAGGTCCTTTGGTAAATGCTTGACATTTTGAAGGAGATCCAAGGTAAAATATGGGTATACATCAATTATAAGGAGATTTTTCCACTAAATAAGTACCAATGTTCAATGGATCCAATAATGTTTTTTGGAGTGAAAGGATGAGGACCTACATCATGTCCCTAGGGTTTTACACTTGGGAATATATTGTGGAAGGTTATTCTACACCTGCTATTCTTCCATCTAATATTGTACATAAGAATTTGTTTGAGAACAATTCTAAAGGAATGAATGCTATCACTTATGGTCTTTTAGAGACTGAGTAGACCAAAGTAATCCATTACATTTCTTCCAAGGAAATGTGGGATAAATTGAAGACTATTTATGAAGGATAATCAAAAGTTAATTTGGAAAAGTTGTAGACTCACTAAAGATAATTTGAGAGTCTTAAGATGAAGGAAGAATATTTTGTGCATCCTTTCTGTAGAGAGTTGATGAGATTGTGAACATCATTAGAGATCTTGGAGAGAATATTAAAGAATATACTATAGATCAAAAGGTATTAATGTATCTCTCTCTCTTAATTTTGATTCTAAAGTATCTATTATAGAGTAAATTCATGATCTTACTAAGTTGAATATGGATGAATTGCATGAAATTCTTACTACCTATGAGATGAGAGTCGATGATCATAAACCACCAAAGAAGGAAGTGGAATTCAAGATAGAAATGAATCCAAAGAAGAAGTTCCAAGGCAATAAACTCAAGGAGGATGACATATCTAATATTTATGAAGATGAACTAATTGTTTTGTTTACAAGGAAATTGAAAATAGGGTCAGGCAAGTATAAGGGTAAACTACCCTTCAAATGTTTCAATTATGGAGAGGTAGGACATTTTGATAATAAGTGCCATCTCAATAATAAGAATGATGATGAATATCATGGTAATGGCCAATATGAAGACAATAATACATACAAGTCTAATAAGAGGAAGAAAGGATTTAGAAAGTATGACAACAACAAGAAGTCCTTCACGAGCAAGAAGAGTCTCTAAACCAATAAAGATTGTAGATCATCATATGAGAGTGAGGACAATGACTCTAAGTTTGATAATGAAGATGATGGTCCTATTGAAGATAAATCCCTCTTAATGGCTAAAGAAAGAAGTTTCTCATATCAAAAGGAGTCTACATGGAGTGATTTAGATGATGATAAAGATGAGGTGGACTATGAGATTTAATTGATGAATGCTCTTAAATAACAAAAAAATTAGAAAAATATTAACAAGAAGATGAAGTCTCAAATCAAGGAATATGAAGATTAATTTAGTTTGTTTGAGGAAAGAATAAATTGAGACACCAAGGAGCATGAAGATATAGTCAAACATCTCAGTTGTCAAATGGAAATCCTATCTACCAACTTGAAAGATAAATAAGATGAATATTTAAGGTATATAATTGAAAATGAGTCATTGAAAGATAAGTTAGAGAAGACATATAGTAAGATTCAGTCATTTATGATATTTGAAAAGAGCTCAAGTGATCTAGATAATATTCTAAGTGGTCAAAAGCATGAAAGTGATAGAACTGATATTGGATATAAAGAAGAACTAGAAATATAGCTCAAGATAAGATGAAGACTAATGAAAATCAGAAATTTAATGTCAATAACCAATCAAGTAATGAAGTTATTGGTAGAGTGAAGACAAATTATATCAGATAACCAAATGCCATGAGGTATGTAAGTTTTAATGGTTATTATTACACATGTAATCAGTTTGGGCATAAAGATAGAGAATGAAAGAGACCTATTAGAAATGAGTTTCATGGAATTATGATGGAGGTCATAAGTTAAAAGGTGTGATTAAATTTAAGTGATTCAACTATTTTAATGAGGGACATTTTTCTAAGCATTGTCCAAATAAGGTAAGACAAGGTGAGTCCTCTTCAAAAGGAGTAGTTTGTTTCAATTTTCAAAAGAATGGACATATTTTATTTTATTTTTTCAATGATGAAAGTCAGGATAAGATTCTTGCAAAAGGTACAGTGTGCTTAAATTATCAATAGAGAGGTCACATTACTAGATTTTGCAAGCAAAGGCCTATAAGACAAAATAGGTTTAATTAGGCTCCTTGAGTATAAGAAAGAAGGCAAGTTAACTCATAGAAATTAAAGGTGGTAAATGTGAGTCATGATGAGTCTATGGGTTTAAGTAATATATTTTATATGCTGTAGAATTCCAAAGAAGGTAGAGAGTGCCAAGAGCTCTAATTATTTTCTCATGTTGTGAATGAAGAGACCAAGATCAAGGAGAAGACAAAGATTCTGATTGAGACTAGTTTTAAGGTGTGTTTGGATGCTAATGAGTAACATTATATGTGTGAGAAAGTTTCAATCTTGGTTCCTATGTTGTCAAGGTCTAAATGTGACGTTCTAAAATACAAAGAAACTACTTCAGTGATTAAGGTATGTCAAGATTCCATAGTTACTCCAAATGTTATATATCCTATTACAGAATATAAAGTGAGTGATATAGAAAAGGAACAAGTTGTAAAAGTTTAGACTAGTAAGAACAAGAGAAATAAGTCTTATAGATATAAAAGGATTATAGTGGTTACTAAGGAGATGTGGGCCACTCCTAGCTTCACTTTGTTTTAAGAGCATTATTGTGTAGAGGAGGTCTCTATCTATGATTTTTAAGAGACTCCTTTTAGTGGAGAAGAAAGTATTGTGGTTTTATTAAAAATATCCTAGAAGGTAAGAGATGAGTGTTTTTAGTTGGAGTTGGTGTATCAATATGGTAAAAGTGATTTGATGAGGTTAAAATGATGTCATAAGGTGTTTTTACTATGTATACAGTGTCTATCGGATTAGAACGGGTGTGTTTAGGTGGTATAATGAGATTTATGGAATGTCAAGAAGAGTTTGGTGATAAAAAAGGTTTGTGAACTTCTTTGTGATGGTTGTTTCTAGGTGTGAAAGAAGTTTCATAGGTGGGAATTGCCCAGAAGGAGGTTTGCTGACCTTATTTGTTTTGAGATTCTAAAGTTTTGGGCTATGCTAGAAAAGTGGTTTGCCTTATGAGTTGAGATTTGAGGATTATTAATAGGTTGAATGGGATAGATGGTTTGTCAAATAAATCTTCATAGAGATTTGAAGGTTTGTTTTTTTCAAATTATTCAAGTTTTTGTCGAAATGGAGGCCTAATTGGATAGTAGATTTGTGAAATAACTATGTTATAAAGGAGGAAATAAGTGATGAAAATTGGTATGCTTAAGGGGGAATATGAGATTGATCTATATATGAATTTTCAGGTCTTGAAAGTATGTATAATAAAATTTTTGGGCTCTATAAGTTATAGGTAGGGTTATAAGGAGTCTAGAAAAGCCTAGTGTGAATATTTGGCATTTATCTCAGCCTATACAACAGATAAAGGTATGAGTCTTTCAAGGTAGTTCTCAAGTTTGTTTAGAGAATTTTTCTTATTTGGTGAGTGGCATGAAGTTATATTGGTGGTGCTTTAGGTGTCTTGAAAGAGAAGGCTAGTAAGCCTATGTGCTGGTTCTTCATGGTGTGAGAAGATTTGAAGATGCTCAAGAGGTGAAATAGCTCAGAGATCTTAGAGAAATTCCCTCTAAGATATTTCTTGGTGAGTTCCATCAAATTTTAGTTATTTTGTGTGTTCTTTCTTCATTGGTTGAAGTACTTGGTTGAAGAGAGTGTTGTCATGTAACAAGAGGAAGTTGTCAAGGCAAGAAGAGGTAAGATCAAGGTAAGGGGGAGTTTGTATCATATTTATAAGGTGGTCCTTTCCTGATGATGGGTTTTTTAGGTCCCTAGGATCAATTTTTGCCCACTTTGTCATTATGTCAAAGGGGGAGAAGGTTATTATTATGAGAGTGATTGAAGAGAGAGAAGTAAGGTGAGCTATATGATGGGTGCTAACATCAATTACAAAGGGGTATATTGTTGGAAAGTTGTTAGTGATGTCATGGAGGTTTCCATGTGAGTGGATGAAGTGTCTTGATAGTCTAAGTGTTAATAAAAAAGTGTGTAGTGTGCTTGTCCTAGTATGCTTGAAGTAGGCTTGGTTGATCTTCAATTTTGGCATGATTAAGGATGGGTCTAAATTATTGAGAATGTGTGAGGGGTCCTATCATAGGTCAATGATGACTAGAGAGATTGTGGAAATACGTGGTATTCATTTGGTTCTTCATTATGTTCCTCTTGGCATAATTGGTTCTATGATAGAAAATATGAGTAGGTAGTTTGATGATGTCAACATTACCATGTATGGATGAGTCAGGGGGATTTGGTTATATGGGTGTGATAAAATTAGTCCCAAGTTTCAAATCATGAGGTTGAGTGTAGATAAAGATATATGGGTGTAAAATTGGCCTTTCAAACAAATTTCAATAATTTTCTATACTTAACCAAACCATCATTGCATGTTATGTAGATATAAATGAACTATAAAGTTTGTGAATTTAATGAAAGTATAAATAAAGTAAATAATGGTCAAAGGTGTACATGGATATTTTTTCTATAGTTCCAAAAAGCCATGTTGAAAATTTAGAGTCTTGAAGTGATTTCTAGCTCAAGTTATAAAGCTTCAAAGTTTCTTTAGCAAACTATGATGGGCCAGAGACCATCAAGTTTAATCACATTGAAGTCTGAGGTCATTGGTATAGAAGATAAAATGGTGAGTGATTAATCATACATATTGATATCAATGGTATGTATGAAGTTAACATATCAAAGGTTGCATGTGTTGGTGACAAGTATCACAAGCTCGCTAATCTCATAGAAGATCAATGGTGAGTGGTGGTTCATACTTATGAAGATAAATGGTATAAGATAAGTCAAATATTTAACAAATAACATGAGATTTCCAAGTGGCACAAGTGCAAGGACTGACAACAAAGTGATCAGAAGGCATGTGAGGGTACCGAGTGTCATAATCATGGGATTCCTGATCAAGATCTAATGATGAGCATTACAAGATAAAGACTTGGCTAATTTGAGGAGATTGATAGATCATGCTTGTTCAAAATTAATAGGAATTAATGAGATGATGATACATGCTTTATGTTTAATAGTGAGCAAAGGTAAAGATTGATCTACTTCTAATAAGATCGATGGTGTGTATTTGGTCAAAGTTGTTAGGGAACATGAGATGAGGTCAAAGTGATAGTTGTTTAGCATAGTTAAAGATCAGGCTAATTTTGAGGGAGATTGATGATGTGTATTTTTTAAAGTGATGTGAGGACAAGATATGTTGACAAAGTGTGTGATGTTTAATAGTGACCATTGGAATTTGAATATTTAAATTAACAAAGGGAAAAACTAGTGTGTAGTTGTTTGCTTATATCTTTTGATTTAAGATGAATTCAAAGGTGTAGTAAAAATAAAATATGTAGAGGAATTAAAGACACATCCAATAATTATATTTATAATGTTATAATGTTTTTGCAATAAAATTTATTAAACTCAAAAGTTGACTATGTGTTTGACCATGTTGTGTAAGTGACTCAAGAAGGATATTTTGAGTTGTTTTGATGGTATTTGGATATTTGAAGGGGTTTGAGCTATTGGAGAGTGTCTTATACTATATGAGGATGATCTTCATGGATTTTTGAGGTTTGAACAATACATATTCTATATGAACAAATGCTTATAAGTTGATTATGTGTTCATTCATGGTGTTTCTATGTATAAGGTCAAAGATTGATCTATTTGGCTTTAGTAAAGGAGTGTTTTGATGACTGTGATCATTTGAGGATGTGAAAGGGGTTATTTGGAGTGAACCTATGCATTTTTAAGTGCTCATATGTTTCTAATTTTCTCATTAGAGTGATAAATTGAGGAATATGTCTCTATGAGAGTTATAAGGGTTACTAAGGTCTAATTGAAAGGTGTTTTTGCTGAAGTGTGACCCATAGTTGTTATAGCTGACCTATGAGGATAATATTGAGTTATGAAAGATGTATTACGGGTTAAGATAAGTCTAAAGGCTGGCTAAGGAGATAATAATCATGAAGGATCTATAAATGGTGAAATCAAAGATGATGATTTCTATACTTGAGAGACTTGATAAAAGAAGTGTGTGTGAGAGTTTTGGAGTGAAGGAAAGAGTGTGTGCCTAGTGAATGGGTTGTAGATTAGAGTAAGTTGATGACTATGTGTATGACCTATAGGTCATATTTTTGATGTCAATAATAGTGCTCTTATAGTTTTGAATATTGAGGATGAGTGAAGAGGTTTAGCATGATCCAAAAGGATGTTTTAGATGCCTTGAGTCTGAGTGAAGGATAGATGATGTCTATGTAATCTTGGTGGTTGATTTGAGAGGAATATCAGAGTGTGGACTATGCATATTACCATTATGTCATGTTGTTGAGGTTGTGACAGTGTTGTTGTTGATAAGTGTAGAGTGATCCAAAAGGTGGGTTTAGATGTTTGTGGCTATGTGAAGAAGTGAATGGGGCTGATATACATTATATCTCCATTAGATTGGAAAGAAATTGATGTTAAAGATATGTTCATATCATAGGTTTTTGGAGGGTGATAAGCATCTAGGTTAGAAGGACTTGACCATCCTAGGGTTAGGTTCTCCTTGTGGAATATATATCTCATTAAATTCTAGTCAGAAGAACTTGACCATCCTAGGGATATGTGCTCCTTGTGGGACAAGTGTTTCACTAAAGTTTAGTCCTAAGGACTTGACCATCATAGGGGCAGGTGCTCCTTGTGAAACATGTGTTTCATAAAGTATAATGTTTGAATACTTCTTATAGGATAAGTAGTCCATGTGTTTGTAATCTTGAGAGTGAGTTTTATTCCCATAGTGGGCTTCCCACATAGATATTTTGTTGTGTGTGTAATCTTGCATTATCTATTTATTCATTTATATAAACATCTTGAATCCTTGATGAATCATTATATTAAATGATTAAGTGTTTTAAAGGTTTATAAATTGAATTGAATTGAATTATTTGACACCATTGGTTAACCCCCCTCTCCCCCCCCCCCCCCCCATCTCACTGGTTTATAACTCTAAAAATAAATGGTAGAAAGGATAATGGGAATTCTAGAACATGGTTGTCCATGTAAAGAAAAAGAGTTATCAAAGCTTAAACTTGAATTTCACACTCCAAAACAACTTGGGTCATGATTTTATTAATGTATACATGATTATAAAAACCAAGAGAACACTCTCTAATGAGGACCAAGGTGTATTCACTCTTGATGTCAAGAAGAAGGGTAAGAATGATGATGTTTTTGTGGTTGTCATGTCAAAGAGAGAACAACCAAAAACTAGTTGTGTGATTAACAACTTTAAAAAACACATCTTCACCATGTTGTTAATTTAATTTACTCTAGTATGTGATAGTAATTATGCTTATCCCTCTTTAAAGTTTATAATATAGGCATAGGTATTTCAAAAAAATTATCATTCAAAAATTAATCATAAGTGTATTGATGAATTTACTAATTGGAACTTGCTTAATATGAGTGAAAACTTTGTGGATAAGATTCTTTAGAACAATGTTCATGAGAGACAAGGATAACACCATCATAAATATGACTTGGATTACTGAGGCCTTGTACACAATTTTCCTTCTTTTAATATGTTTTATGTTTTATTTTCATGCGTTTATTAATTTAGTTTTCTATTTTCTTGATTTTTTCCATGGGTCCATCATTGACCTTTTCCTCTCTTATGAGTTGGTATCTTTTGAGTCCAAGTACCTTGATGATCATAGAAAATTGAAATGGGTTTGTTGGTAAGAAATGTTAATGATGTTTTGTTTATTAAGTTTTATGTTTATTTTGTTATGCAATATTCTATTTAAAAGTTCAGTTTCAAAATCTTGGAATGTCATATATGTTGAATTTATTCCTTTTTGATAAGTATGGGTAAATTGTTTGACTTCTGAAGATATTCTCTCAAAACATCACACAAAAAACACACTTTAATTAATTTTTGGGTTTTTTAGGATAAGATTATTATAACCAAGATCAAGAGTTAGAAATATAAAATTTTACCTATTGATTTCCATGGTGGTCCCCAACCCATAATTTCTATTCATAAAGAAAATAAAAGAAAAGAAAAAATACTACCTGAAAACTCAAATTATGGGTGATTTAGGTAGCCTATACTGGGGCTATAGATTCCTAGTTGGTAATAGAGAAAGGATTTAAGTGGGATTAGAGACAACTTTCTCATGGATATGGACACATTTCTAGCAACAAAGCAATGTCCAGGCACTCATCCTAAGGTAAAATTCAATAGCTTGATGATCTTGATTGTAGTAAATAGTCCTTATAAATTATGGAAGGGGAATGAATGGATTTACACACATGGTTCAATGTGAATATCATTTTTAAAATAAAACTATTGCCTTCTTATCTTTTCACTATTTTTTTCATGTTCCATATGTTGTCTTAAGCTAGATATTTTGAGTTCATAGACACATTTCTTTGTTTCAAAATAATCAAAAGTATTTTCTAGTAGAGTCACCATTTGTTGTTGCTTTCAAAATACACCCTAATTTCATATTAAAAAATCATGGTACCTTTTTTTTATCTTTTAAAATCTAGTTCTACCTTCAAATATAGTTTTTCAAGTGGTTTGAGTGTGCAGTGTAGTTTCCATTTGTTATCAATAATCATTTTTTAAATGTAGTTTCATACCATTAAATAAAGTCAATTTAAGTAAAAATATTTTTTGAAGATATTAAAATTTTGTTAAAATTCAATACAAAACAAACTCACATGAAATTATTTTCCATGTACAAAATTAATAGCAATCAAAACTATCTTTTATGTTGATTTCTACATCTTCTCAATTACCAAATCTTTCCAGTGTGTACTCTTCATACCTATTTTTTTAAGGATATATTATATTCAATTTACATATATTATTTCATGATCATATCCATATTTTATTATAATTAATTAATCCAGTAATTCACACAAAATTATTTCCCATGTGTAAATATGTAACAATGAAAACATACCTCTATATTTTCAAACCTGACTAGAAAGCATTTTTCAGAAGGGATTTCACAAAACAAGATGGGATAAAATCACATTGAAAAATTTTATGATGGTATTAAAGTGTGGTAGGAATGTAAATTTATATAAATTTACATAAAATTCAATCTCATGTGTAGATTTTATGTTGATTTTTACTTAGTCATTTTCTCTGTTTCCAATTTTCAAATCTAGCCTATGTGCACTTTTAAAACATAAGGTTCATGATAAAATTAGTTACAAATTTATTAAATTTTATATATAAATACCATGATGATATTAAAATACAATTATAATATTTTCACATTGATTTTATTTTCAAATAAATAGATATGACTGCACAAAATGACCATTTTCAAAAAGATTCATCATAGTTAACTTTTGATCAAAAATCAATTTAAGGGTAATGCACAGGGATTAACTTGATTTTTTCAAAAAAAAAACTTTTTAGCATATTTATAATATATTTATATAAATTTAAGTTACAATGGGTATTGATCATGCTTTATCTTATGATCTTTGAATTTATGCTTTATCACGTAAGTTACAATGGGTATTGATAAAAGGTTTTGGAGTTACAATCACTAAGAGGGGGAATGAATCAGTGATGTAATATATTTAAAAATTTAATTTTAATCATTTAAAACTATTTAATCAATGACCACAAGCATTCATATAACATATACGATGTTCATAGTAATTAATAAGCAAGATCATGCAAGATCACACACATAAAACAAGATCTATGTGGGAAACCTTCTTAGAGAATGAAACCCACTCTCAATAATGTAAACACATGGACCACTTTTCCTATAAGATGATCATAAACATGAGAAATTTTAGTGAAGTACCCACTTCATAAGGATCACCCACCCCTAAATATGAATAAGCACCCACTTGTTATAGATGTTGAGCACCCACATAACACCTTATTAAATAAATAACTCCATAATTATGATTTTAGACCAATTTGATTGGAGACACAATGTATAACACCTTTCTTTCAACTCATCATACACACACAAACTTGATCATACAATCAATGCATCCAAAACACCATTTTGGATCACTCTAGGTTTCTTCATTCATCCTCAATCTACTTTATACTTTAGTCCATTCACTGAGCACACTTTCTCTAATATCTTACCTTCATATTTATCTTATTCTCTCTCAACACATACAAATTGAATTCTTGAAACCATTACCTTTGTCTCCATTATTTATAGAATCTTCATGCATATCAACATCTAGGTCAGACATAATACTTGTCTTAACCCTTAAGAAATAGAAAAAAGCTAAATACCATCCTCAAAAGTTGACCATAGCATCTATGGGTCACACATAACCATCTACATATTTTAATTAGGCCTTAACAGCCCTTATAGGTCTCATGGAGACTTATTCACCTAGTCAACACTTCATCAAGAAAATTAAGAACATATGATCACTTAAAAATACCTGGGTCCTCTCCATATTATATCTAAGACATATTCAAATGATTATTCCCACTAGAATAATCTTTTGCTAAAGTACAAATTACTTAAACAATATTTAGTACACAATAGCACCATAAATGAATAAATAATCAAATTTGAAGCTCCATAACTTTGTCTATAAACACATTTAGCCCTTCTAACTAGATTTTATGGATGTGCCTTGAAGTCCTCTACAAATTTTATTTAAACACCATGATCAATTTATGCTTGGATCAAAAGATATAGCTCAAAAATTATAGACTATTTTTCCCACACAAATTTAAATATTTAAATTCCAACGGTCACTAATCAATTTTTAAACATCAGATACTTTGACCTCATCTCATGATCCCTAGGAAATTTGACCAAATATGCACTATCGATCTCCTTAGATTAGCCTAGTATTTATCTTGAAATTCTCACTATTTATCTAATCTCTGAGATCCCATGATTATTCCACTTGGTAGCTCTACGTGCCTTCGACACATTTGAATTATTGACTTAACACACACCATTGTTATTTTGACTGCACAATCATATACTCACCATTGATATCCTATCCAAACTCCATTAATGTGACACATGTCCCAAGTGTATTAATTCTTTGACATATTGAATTTTATGCTTGTCATTGGATCACAATTTATGATTTAACATGCATTGTTAGATCTACTGACTAGTTGACCGTGAACTTTGATGTAGCTAAACTTGATAGTCTTTGGCCCATCATAGTTTTCAAGAGCAACTTTGAATATGTATAACTTGAGCTAGAAAACACTTCAAGAGTCCAAATCTTTAAGGTGCCTTATTTTCACTATATACAACATCTTCATGAAATCCTTTGATCTCAATTGACTATTTGAGCACCTGCATCAAATGCACAAACTTGTTAGTTCATTCATAATGCATTACGTGTAGTGATAGTCTAGCTTATCTTAAGCTAGAAGATACATGTTTCTCTTTCTAAAAGATCAAATGACACACTGTAACTTCATCAAAACATCTATGGATGCCTCACAACCTCTTCTATCCTTACTAATCTACATATATAATATATATTCTTTAAGCTATCAATCTTGATCACTTTATCATTAATGAACTATGAATCATACTCTCTTTGACATCAATGACAACCTAACATCAATGACTATACTAAAAAATATCCCCCTTTATCATTGATTGAAAAAAATCCTTAGAATGACTTCATTTGAAATTGTTTATTCTGATCTTTCTCCCCCTTTGGCATTAATGACAAAGGGTCTCTTCTTCAACATGACAACAATCATTCCTCAACATCATGTATGTATTAAAATACTATTGAAGATGTTCAAAATACTTACATATTTTCAAGAATATGAATCAATTTTTTCCCCTTTGATATGCACCAATATGAACTTGGACATCTATGATCCTTAGACTTATCAGACTATGCACAGAGCTTAGAAATCTCCCCTTAACATCATGTTCCATCTTATGCCATTTATTCTTTAACATACATCAATCTAAATTTGGTACCTTTGGAATTTCTATCTATATAACTCACAAGCTCTCTTTGTTCATGCATAATGATTCAATACCTTGTCAAAATACACGACTTAGTTTGGTCAAATCATCATGTCAATCTTCTTGAAATCATAACAGTATCAGACATCTTCACACTTATATCATGACTAAAGCATCTTCACATAAGCTCCCCCTTACATCATACACATCTTATATAAACCACTAAATCTAATTGAGTTAGATCCACCTTAATCAAACACACCTTGTATATTATAAAATTGAAAATAACATGCCTTTATAATGATTAGCATTTTGATATTACCTAGAGCACACACACTTGCTTCCACACAAGAAAGATGCCTCCTAAAAAGCATAGGTATAGACACCCACTTGTCACAGAGGGGCTAAAGGTCCCAAAACTTAGGATAATTCAATATCTCCATGCTATTACTTGACTTGCAGTCCTTCCTCATCTTCAAATTGTCTTTGAATGATTTCTCAACCTTATTCTTTTAGTTTATCTCAAGATCCTGCTTGATTTCCTTATCCATTTGGGTAGATAAGGCTTGTTCCTTGATATTTGAAAATTTTCCCTATTCTGTCTTCGATAATAATCCACTTTGAGCCTATTTTTCATTTATTTTCTTAGGATTCTATTCACTATGACTCCTCTTCATCATAAGATTGATAAGTTTTGAAGTAGAATACTGATCATTCTTACAAAACCTTGCTATGTAACCTCTCTCATGAAAATTGAAACAAATGAGTTTTATTAGATTATACATACCTTGTGATTGAGATATAATATGATTCTTTAAAGTTTCACTATTATGCACCTAATCATTTTGTCTCATGATGAAGATATTACAAAACTTTGTAATATGACCAAATCCTTGACACTTGTAGCAAAATATGTCATTCTTTGTTTGAAAACATATTGACTATCTTGAGTGAAAATATTATTAGTGCTTACCATTGTATTGATCATAATTCCACATAAATTCATTCCTTGAGGATCTTTTAGAATATGACCTATGACCAAACTGATTGCAAGAGTAACAATGACCTTTGAAATTTGCATACCTCATAGCATTCAATTGTCTAATTTGATTTATCTTCATTCTATCAATAAATTCATTAATTGACTAATGATTGATCTCAAAATTTGTATTATCCTTGTTCACATAATCCTTTATCTTGTCTTGGGTTACATGCTTTTGTTCTTTTTTGTATCCAAGACTAATTTTATCACTTTCATGCTTTTGACTACTCAGAATATTGTTAGGATCATTTGAGCTTTTCTAAAATTTAATAAATGAATTCACCTTACAATGTGTCTTGTCTAACTCAAGTGTTAATGACTCAATTTCAATCACATAACTTAATAATTCATCTACCTTGGATTTTAGTCTTGTAAACATAGTTTCTATTTGGATATTGAGATGCTTGGTAGTATCTTCATGTTCTCTAGTGTCATCATCCAATCTTGATTTAAACACACTTAATTGTTCTTCATAGTCCTTGATTTGTGACATAATCTCTTCAATATTTTCATTCTCAATTTTTATATCTTCAAGAGCATTCATTAATTCATCCTTATTATCATCAGTTATATCTTTGCTCAATGTTTGATTTAGTTTAATATGAAAATACTCATCTCATTTTGATAGAAGATACACTCTTCATCCTTACTATTTACTTCGTCATTAAGATTACAAACCTAAGTTTGAATCTCTTATGTGATCTCATCATGCTCCTTGAATTCATTACTCAACCTTACTTTAAAAATTCCAATTTGTTCCTCATAAGATTTGATCAAAGAATCCCGTTTTTTGTTCTTACTTTGTAGTATCTTCATTTCTTCCACATTATCTAGATATTTATTTTCAAGAGTGAGTTTCTCATCTTCTTCCTCTGAACTATCTTTGCCAAATAAATCTATGCTCAAAGAACATTCACCTTCATCATCACCAAAGGCCATGAACAATGTCTCTATGTCCTCATTATGAAAAGAATCATCATTGTTAGATGTGTTTACTTATTCTTCTATAGATGATTTACTATCTTCTTCATGATAAAGGCTCTTACTACCTTTGTATGATTCCTTCTTTCCATTTTTCTTACTAAAGAACTTTCTATACTTCTTAGGACCTCAAAATTTTTATGTTCATCCTCATAAGATTCTTTATCATCTTCTCTATGTTTAGAATTGTCTTTACCTAGACATCTAGTTGCAAAATGACCAACTTTACCACATGAAAAACATTTGAAAGGAAGTTTTCCTTCATACTTACCTGATCCTACGTTCAATTTTCTTACAATCATTGATTCAATTTGATCTTCATTAAGATCAAAATATTCAAGACTTAATTTTTTATTCTTATCTTTTATTTCCTTGATCACTTTGAATGATAATTCCTTCTTAGGAGGTCTATCTTCATCAACTTTAATCTCATAGGCAGTAAGAATGCCATGCAGTTCATTAATCTTTAATTGAGTGAGATCATGACATTCTTCTACAATAGAATCTTTTGAATCAAACTTTAGTGTAAAAGACCTCAATACCTTATGTACTATAGTAGCTTCATCAATCACCTCTCCAAGACCTCTGATCATGTTTACTACCTCATCAACCCTTAAAAGATAGGATGCCATAATATCTTCTTTCTTCATTTTGAGGCCTTCAAAATGCCTTTGATATATATGCAACTTAACTAGTTTTACCTTTGAGTCTCCTTCATAGATAGTTTATAATTTGTCCCAAATACCATTGATAGACTTATAATGGATTACTTTGGTGAACTCAATCTTAGATAGTCCAAAAATGATAACATTCATAACTTTAAAATTATTTTCACTCAACTTCTTGTCAACAACACTAGTTGGAGTAACTGGTGTAGTATATCCATCTATGATAGATTACTAAATGTCAAACCCTAGAGATATGATGTATGTTCTCATATTTTTACTCTAGAAATCATAATTTGACCCATTAAACAATAGTGCTTACTTTTTAGAGAAAATCTTCTTCTATTTACTTGCCATATTCCACCTTAGATCACCTTCAAGCGATTAAACTTGTAATGAAGGTCCTACTCTGAAACCAATTATCAGAGGTATAATCATTAAGAGGGGGGTAAATATGTGATGCAATATATTTCAAACTTCAATTTTAATGATTTCAAAATATTTAATCAATGACCACAAGTATTCATAAAACATACAAGATGTTCATAATAATTAATAAGAAAGATGATGCAATATCACACACATAACACAAGATCTACATGGGAAATCCTTTTAGGGAATAAAACCCACTCTCAAGCCTACAAACACATGGACTAATTGTCATATAATATGATCAAAAACATGAGACCTTTTAGTGAAGCACCCACCCCTAAATATGAACAAGAACCCATTTTTTCTAGATGTTGAGCACCCACACAACACCTTATTAAATAAATATCTCCAAAATTCTGATTTTAGACCAATATAATTAGAGACACAATTTATAACACCTCTCTTTCATCTAATCACACAAACACAAAATTGCTCATACAAGCAATGCATCCAAAACACCCTTTTAGATCAACCTAGGCTTCTTTGCTCATCTTCAATCTACTCTGTACTTTAGTCCATCTACTGAACATACTCTCTTTGATCTCTTACGTTCATCTCTATCTTCTTCTCTCTAAACACATGCACATTCAAGTCTTGAAACCATTGCCTTGGTCTCCAATATATATATATATATATATATATATATATATATATATATATATATATATATATATATATATATATATATATATATATATATATATATATATATATATATATAATGCATATCAATATCTAGGTCAGCCATAATACTTGTCTTAATCCTTAAGACATCTAAAAAAGCTCAATACCATTCTCATAGGTTGGCTATATCATCTATGGGTCACACTTAAGCAGCTACGCCTTTCAATTAGGCCTTAATAACTCTTATAGGTCTTATGGAGACTTATTCACCCATTCAACACTTGATCAAGCAAATTAAGAACATAAGATCACTTTCAAATACCTATGTCTATTCCATATGATATCTAAGACATATTCAAATGATTATTCTTTCTAAAATAATCTTCTAATAAAGCACAAATTTCTTAAACAATATTCTATACACAATAACACCATGAATGAACAAATAGTCAACTTTGAAGCTCCATAACTTTATCTATAAAAATATTCATACCTTATAACTAGATTCTATGGATGCACCTTGAAGTCCTCTAAAAAAATTTTTACACCATGATCATTTTTTTCATGGATAAAAAGATATAACTCAAAAACTATAGACTAATTTTCTCATGTAAATTTGAATATTTAAATTCCAATGGTCACTGAGCAAATGTTAAACATCAGACACTTTGACCTCATATCATGCTCCTTAGAAATTTTGACCAAATACACACCATCAATATCCTTAGATCATCCTAGTATTTATATTTTAATGCTCACCATTGATCTAAGTTCTAAGCTCCTATAATTGTGCCACTTGGAAGCTCTGCATGTCTTCTACACATTTGACATATTGACTTAATATGCACCATTGATCTTCTGACTATATCATCATATGCTCATCATTGATCTTCTATCCAAAATCCATGAATATGAACCATGTCACAAACACACTCATTATTTGACATATTGACTTTTACGCTCATATTTGGATCATAATAAATGATTTAATGTGAACCATTAGATCCACTAATTAGTTGATCTCAGACTTTGATGTAGTTAAACTTGACGGTCTCTAGCCCATCATAATCTACAAGCACAACTTTGAAGATTTATAACTTGAGATAGAAAACACTTCAAGAGTCTAAATATTCAAGGTACCTTCTTGGCACTATAGAAAACATCTCCATGAAATTCTTTGACCTTGATTGACTTCTTGAGTACTTATATTAAATTTACAAAATTATTAGTTCATTCATTTTTGCATGACATGCAGTGATGATCTAGATTCTCTTAAGTTAGAATATGCATGTTTCTCTTTCCAAAAGATCAAGTTGCACACTATAAATTCATCATGACATCTATGGATACCTCATAACCTCTTATTTGTCCTTATTGATTTGCATATATGCCATATATTCTTCAAGCTATCAATCTTGATCACTTTGTCATTAATGCACTATGAATCATGCTCCCTTTGACATCAATGACAACCTAGCATTAATTACCATGATCAACAAAAGGATCACACTATTCTAGGCATGAATTTTCACCAAAATTTAATGGAGCTATGACTCATGTATTAGAAGTGTGCAAAAGAGAGAGAGAGTAGGAAAAAACTTTGCATAGATAAATGAGATTTTATGATGAAAGTGGAAATTTGGGATATTTTATTATTCCTAATGATTCTATGCCACTTGAATTTAATAACTACATCAAGGATGGAGTCTTTATCTTAGAGATATGTAAGTGAAATATTTTATTCCAATACTCATTTATTACAAGCACTCAATTAAAAAAAATGCACTCAAATAAGGATATTTGGTATTAAAGATGTACACATGGAACATTTAATAATTTAAATTCTGCCTTGAAATTTAATAATGGGTTTATTTTATTATTCATTACATCATTTCCTGGAGATGATCTATTTGTATGTTGAGTATCGGCCTTTGATCTTGACCCATGCATTTAATATTTTTACCCACCTCATGAGTGTGGGGTTTGCCTCTATTTTTGCTTGTTTTCTTTTTAAATCTAACAATAATATTTGTTTAGGGGATAGTTCATCATAGGTATAGAGTAGATTAGAGGACCAAACACTTATTTTTCTACATTTCTTTCTTTCCTAGTTAGTTTTTATTGTGAACAATGTTGCTTTGAATATTTTTTTTGTATTTAACTTGATTGTGGTGGATCCAAAAATTATTTTTACAAGCAAATATATACCAATAAAAAGTTTTTAAAAACTATTGTTTATTATATGCCCATGTATATGGTGTTTTTGGCCTTATTTGTTTATATATAAATACCTCAAAATCTTGCATCATCTTTGTTCATGGATTCATACATAATGGATAGGAAATAAATTAATTCCATGGATCTCATCCAATCAAATGAATAATACTTATCTTTACTAAAAATAGGCTTACATATTTCTATTTACCCTTATCTTTTTATTTATTTTTAATAAATCTATTAGAGTAGGTAGAATAGATCTACAATTTTCAATCTATATTTACAATCTTTACCTCGATTATAAACCCTTTTCATTGTTGTTAATGCACTATTAAAACCATATATGAAATGATCATATATAAAATCAATTATATTTCTATGCCAAATCCAAATCATTGATTTTAGGGTTTAAAAACTATAATACTTGCATTTTCTATCATTTATATAAATTTATACCAAACATATCCCTTGGAATGGAACATTTCCATGTCAATTACTAAGTTAACTTGGAAGCCAATACCTAGCAGTAATATATTGGGAGACTCTGTCTCCTTTTAAAAGAGGTTGAGTGGATTTACACCCTACTGAAGTTAGTGTGCCAAATGACCCATCAACACTTTAGTTGGAATCCAAACCTAGTGATAATTTTATCATATATAAAATTCACAACATCCTTTGCCCCACAAATTAGAGCTAAAACTTATTGAACCCACTTTGTGCAATAATACAAAGTAGTGATGATCTATCAATAATTGGAGCATTTGGATGGTATGATAATGGGGAAAATAATAAAAATACTCAATTTTTTAAATGATTGTGATGTGAGAACTAGATTAAGTGGAATTTCATCCCTCTTATTTAGCTTGCCACTATGCTGACCTACATGACAATGTTTTACAACCTTGTGAGCATTTGAAATATGTATGACACCATAATCCATTATGTAATATTTTATTCATAGATATATCTCCAAAAAAATTAACTCTATTTATAATTTCACGTGATTCATTTAATAATTTCACCCTTTCATGCTTTAAATCCACTTTGAGAATCACATTATCTTTACCAATTTATATAGAAACAGATTTATGTTTATTTGGTGAGTGAAAAAATGTCTTATGACCAATTATTTATTTTCTCTCTATATAGTGCTCTAGAAATATTTAATAATGCAAAAAAGTTGCAATATATTTTAATTTTTCTATGATCATACTTACTCTGAACAAGTGTATGTCAAGTGAATCCTCTCAAAAGTTTTTAGTTCTTCTCTTATTGTAATTTTACAAATCTGATGTGGCCTTGCATTTTATTTTCTTTGTTTGAATATGGTTTTGAATTGATATCCATAGAAGAGAATAAACCACCTTACAAGTCTTCCACCCAAGAATGTTGTCTATGAAAAATTAAAATGGTTTTGAAAAAATATAGTGATGTAATTTTTGTAATGTAAACTCCATAGCCAAACTTCTCTCTCTATCATGGTGTACTTATTATCTATGGCTAAAAACTTGTGAAGTGAATATGGTGGATGGAATCACCTTCCCATGGTTGTGTTATCATGAAATCAATTATAACTCTTGAAGCATCTAATTAAACATGAAATGACTTACTCCAATGTGAAAAGACCAAAATTTAGATTCTGACCAACCTCTACTTTAAATTTATAAAGGCTTTTTAAAATTCATACATCCATTCAAACTTAATATCTTTATGGTTTATTTTATTCAATAGTGTTACAAAATTTGCATACCTTAAAATTAACTTTTAGTAATATCTTGTGTACCATAGCAAAAATCATACATCTAAAGGATTCATTAACAATTTAATCTCAATGATGATTATGATCTTAGATTGATCCACTAGGATCCCATCACTAAAATCCACATGGCCTAGTATGAATTTAAATGGTGTAAATAATAAGCAATTATTCATATTAAGTTTTACTTAAAAGGCTCTATTGAAAATTTTGACCTTATAGGTCAAATTGTCACCCCTACAATTCAAAACTTGGCTTGTCATGTTGTTTACCCTATTTATTGGTATGTTTTTCTCATAATGTCATTGAAGGTGTCATCCAAAAACTTGATTGTCAAAGTTTAAGGTAGATTTTATAAGTTTAAGGTTTTGATTATCATGACCATGTGCTTATCTAGACACCTTTTGACTAGTTTCAGGTTATTTCAAGAAATAAAAAGAGTCTAAAACATCCTAAAAGGCCTCATGTCTTGATTCAAAGTCATATCATGTTATATAATCTATCAAACTAGTTGGTGACCTGTTTGACTAACTTCATGACCTAGTTGACTACATTTTGGGTCACTTTATGGATTTTAGAGTAGGTTTTGCATGTGAATGATAGTTTAATATTATAAGAGGGGCATGGTGTAATATTTTAGGCATGAAAAGTACAATGGATACATTTTTCAACAATTTCATCAGGTTTCAAAAGTGATTTTGGTAGTTTAGCACTAAAAGGCTTATTTTGAGGCTATTCATACATTTATTCTAGGTGAAATTGATTTCCAAGAATATTCAATACCTTATTTGTTTATAAAATGGTCAAATACATTATTTGGATGAAGTTTTAGGTGTCAAAATGAATAAAATTGACTTATCTTCCATATTGACCTCTTTGCCAGCTATAAGAAGGCCATCAAATTTTGTTCATTATAGAAAGGAGAGAGAGAGTCCAGTTTAGATATATTGGGAATTGATAGGGACCCTAATAAAATACATTTTAGTAGGATTTTTTTTCATATTCATCCCACCATATTTATGAATAATCTCTAAGATTTTAGGGGGTCTAAATGGCCTATTTATCTAGACGCAATCTAGTTTTTCCTTCATTTTTTTGATTTGGGATTCAATGGGGAAGAATGGTTATAGTGAAGTTATTTTAGGATTAAATTGGACATATTCCATGTGGATTCATTAGGTAATTCCTTCCAGGAAGGTACATATGGCATAAAATTATTTTTTTATAGTGTCCTTGTGAATGGTTTATTTGATCAATTTTGGAGAATGATTTGAGCTATTAAGAAACTATATTTATATTCAAGGGTTCCCAAATTAATTCTTAATTCATATATCTCCTTCTTGAGTATAATATCCTTTGAGATAGTTTTGGTGAGATAGTCTCTTTAACAAGGTACAACTATAGTTAATGAATTTTTAATGCTTGAATACCATTACAAAGAGGTCATAGATGATCAAGAGGATATATTATTAGAACTAGTTGATGAGTTTTAAGATATTTATATAGTTTAACTTCAAATAAATTCCCCTCATGGTACCTCAAGTGTGTAAGAGAAGGTTGGTATTGATGGAGAGATCTCCATGAGATAGTACAAGCTAAATTCATAAATGAATTTGAGACATATCCTATTGAGCAAGAGGTTGAACTTGAGCAAGTTGATTCCAAATCACATCATGACTGCACATTTGACATTCTTGACAACCCTATAGCTCTACTTGATAAAGATCAAAATGTCATTCAAGTTGATCTCATTCAAGTTGATCAAAGTGAGGAACAAAAGTATGATTAGCAATTGTAAATTAAGTCTTTGTAATATATTAAATACCTTTGTAAGGATACATCTAAATATATTATTATGCATGATTATGAATAGCTAGATTAAGACACACCTATTGTAGACCATGATGCTACTTGGGTTGACTATTCAAAGAATCTTGAAGAGTTTGATGAAATTGTAGTAGATGAAAAGAAGAATGAGGTCATTCAAGATTCCATAGAAACTCAAGGGCAATGCCTAGATGAAGTATATTTTGACAAGGTTATAGTTGGAAAATAGTATAATAAATGTATTGAATTACATAATGAATATGTCTTTATTGGTGACTAATTTTAAGATGATGATTTACTTGAAAGTATATCAAGTGGATTGGTAACCATAAATCAACTAAGCATAATGAATTAAACCTTCAAGAAGTATCTTATCTCATATCTTTATTCATCATGTGAAGGAAGTGATAAAAAAAATTTCCTTTAGATCATGAAGGAGGATTATTTATAGGTTATTTGTAATTAGTTTATATTTCTTACAAGTGTTGGTTATCACAATAGTTTGCTTATGTTTTGTTTTCAATAAGTGCTTAGTCAACATGTGTGTTTTGTTAGTCTAGTTTATTTACTTTATTGTCTTTTATTTTCTTGTTTTTTAGGAGTAAATAGTTATCTTATCTTGAGTCAAGATTTATGGTCATTGGTCAAGGTATAATCATGAGTGTTTTATAATATAAGAGTGGTCTTATGATTATTTTATAGATGCCAATGGTCTGGTTCTCAAGTATAACAGGCATACTTTTTAGTTGAGTCACAAAAATGTTGAGAAGTTTGACCTTATAGGTCAAGTTTTCACCCCTACAATTTGAAACTTGGATTTTCATATTGTTTTACCTATTTATTGGTATGTTTTCCTCATAATTTTATTTAAATGGTCATTCAAAACTTTGATTAGTAGAGTTTAAGGTAGATTTGATGAGTTTAAGGTTTTGATTATCATGACCATGAACTTGAATAGCCACATTTTGACCAATTTTTAGTTTTTTAAAGAGATTAAAAGAGACCATAACATACTAAAAGGTATCATGTCTTGTTTCAAAGTCATCTCATGATGTATAATTTATCAAACTAGTTGGTGACATGTTTAACTAACTTCATGATCCAACTGACTGCATTTTGGGTCACTTTATGGATTTTGGAGTAGGTTTTTAATGTTAATGATAGTTTAATATAATAATAAGTGCATGGTGTAATTTTTTAGGCATGAAAATTATAATGGATACATTTTTCATCAAGTTTTTGAAGTGATTTTGGTAGTTTTAGTGCTAAAAAGGCCTATTTTGAGGCTATTTATATAATTATTCAAGATGAAATTGATTTTTAGGAATATTTAGGACCTTATTTTTTAATTAAAAAGTAAAATCCATGATTATGAGGAATTTTAACATGTCAAAATGAATAAAATTGACTTATCTCCCATTTTGACCTCCTTGGCAGCACTAGGAAGGCCATCAATTTTTGCTTAGTACAAAAAGGAGAGAGATATTCAGGTCCAAATCCATTGGGAAATGATAGGAGCCCTAATTAAATTCAATTTAGTGTCATTTTTTTTCATATTCATCCACCCATATTTATGAACAATTGCAAAGAGTGCAAGGGGGTCTAAATGGCCTATTCATCCAAATAGGGTCCATGTTTTCATATATTTCTTCACTTTAGGATTAAATGGGGAATAATGGTTATATTGAGGTTATTAAAGGGTAAAATAAGACCTATTTAATTTGGATTCATATGGTAATTACTTTTAGGAAGGTATATATAGCACACAAATGATTTCTTATAGTGTCCTTGTGAATGGTTTGTTGATCAGTTTTGGAGCATGATTTGAGTTATCAAGAAAGTGTATTAATATTCAAGGGTTCCAAAATTAATTCCTAATTCATTTCACACATAATTAATCCAATAATAGTCTCATATATCTCCATCTTGATTACAATCTATTAAGCATGAAATATACTGAGAGGGGGGGTGAATCAATATATTATATATCTTATTTATTAATCAAATTCATTTTATTTAACCACTTAATCAAACATTCAAGATATGAAATAAAAATGAATCAATATTATACACCACACATAAGAGAGAGAGAGAGACACCATATTTTTACGTGGAAACCCAAAGTGGGAAAAACCATGGAGAACAATCTCAAGTATATGAATGAGCACCAACTCAAATTAAAAAGTTCAAAAGAACCAACTTTCAGGAGCACCAACCCGTCTTGTGTATAAAACACAACTATCTCTCAATATTGTTTACTCAAAAAATGATATAACTCTAAAATATCTTATATTTCTCTCTCTTAAAAAATGAGTACAAACCATGCACTCTCTTGCATATTACACATGGCTTCTCAATCCTTTATTTATAGCTTTCCAAATGACCTTTGGAATACACCCTTTGTGACCCTCCAATCCTCATAGAAAATGATTCCAAACTTTCATGACCCTTCATATCTTTGCATTTGAAAATTCATATGGTGACCCTTCATAAGCAAAAGCGTCATTTCCACTTTTGTCTTTATCTTGGTGAATTTTTGTATTCCTCAAAGTGTCCCTTCATGGAAAAATGCACCATACCCTCTTTTGTCTTGACAAGGTGACTCTTGGAATTCCTCAAGATGAATTTTCATGAGAAAATGTATCCCATTCCTCTTTCATCTTTTACCCTGTGACTCTTTGACTTCTCTATGGGCCCTCTTTTGACTTATATGCAACCAAAAATATATTTATTAATATTAAATAAATATTAACACATATTATCGAAGATATGAATATTAAAAACACCATTAAATGTAATGGGTCCTTTATCACCAATAATTTTAGACCTTTGACATCAATGACAATATTTCCAAAAATCTCCCACTTTGTCATTGATGGCAACCTCAAACTAAAACTGCCACATCCTAAAACCTACACATACTACCATCTAAAAAACATACAGTAACTCCCCCTTATTGTAGCAACATGTACCTATTTCTACACTTCTACCTATACCTATACCTATTATTCTCCCACTTTGACATCAATGGTAAAGGGCCTGCCTGGAGATAACACTTAGCTCCCCCTCAACTGATGTTGAACCTCAATGGTAGGAAGTAAAATAAATTACTCCCAACTTCTTATATAGATATTCAAATGTGTCCTTTGGTAGTACCTCTATGAAAATATCTATAATCTAATCTATAGTACTGATATAATCCATCTTAACCTATTGATCTGTAACTTGCTCTCTTAAGAAATGATATCTAATAGAAATATGTTTTGTTCTTGAATGCATCACTAGATTCTTTAAAATATTAATAAAACTTATGTTATCACAAAAAATAGAAATAGGTTCATGATATTTTACCTTGATATCTTCTAAATTTTGCTTCATCTAAAGCACTTGATTACAACACAATACCACTACAATATATTCTACTTCAGTTGTAGAAAGTGATACTAAATTCTGCTTCTTGCTTAGCCATTATACTAAGCTATCACCAAGGAAGAAAGCTCCTCCACTTGTACTCTTTCTATCATCCAAGTACCCTACCCAATCTGAATCTATATAAGTAACCAAAGTGAAATATCTACAGGTGGGATACCACAATTCATAATCCAATGTCCCCTTGATATATCTGAATATTCTCTTTACCAACTGAACATGACTATCTTTTGGAGATGACTGATATCTTGCAACCATACCTACTGCATGCATGATGTCTGGCCTCAATGCTATTAAATATAAAAGACTACCAATCATATATCTATACAAATATTGATCTACAATAGGTGAATCTTCATCCTTGCTCACCTTATTTGCTATACACATTAGTGTGCCAAATGGTGCATAATCCTTAAAACAAAATTTCTTCAACATTTCCTTGGCATATTTACTTTGAGATATGAAAATTCCTTTATCTGACTAAAATATTTGAAACCCTAAGAAAAATAATAATTCTTCAAGCATATACATCTCAAATTCTTTTTTCATATTATCAAAAATATCTTTTATCATTTTTTCAATGTTTCTTTCAAAAATTATGTCATCAATATATATCATAACAATCAATTGATGCTCACCTTCTATTTTGATGTAGAGATTACTGTCAACAAATCCTCTTTTGAAACCTTGATCTTGTAGGTACTTATCAAGTCTTGTATACCAAGCTTTGGGATCTTATTTCAATCCATACAATGCTTTATTCAATCTGTATACATGGATACTAATATTTGAGAGAATAAATCCCTCAGGCTGCTCAATGTAGACCTCTTCTTTTAGATTCCTATTTATGAAGGCAAATTTGACATCCATCTAAAACAATTTAAAATTTTTAAACATTGCATATGCAAGAAACATTATAATATCCTCTAACATTACCATTGTTGCAAAATTTTCTTCAAAATCTATTCCCTCAATTTGAGCATATCCTTTACATACTAATCTTGCTTTATTCCTAGTCACTTCTCCATTTTCATTCAACTTATTTCTATAAACCCATTTTGTTCCTATCATATTGTGATAATTTGGTCTATAAACTAATTCCCAAGTATCATTATTTTTTATCTAATTTAATTTTTCATCCATATCCTTAACCCAATGCTTATCATGTCTAGCTTCTGAAAATGTTCTAGGCTGAATTTTGGATAACAAAGAGAAATTAACTTGCTCAGATTCACTTAGCATCATTATTCTGGTGTGAATTCCTTTATTTATGTCCCTAATGATGTCACTTTCATTATTATTTTTCTAAACATATTTGGATGGAATTTTAGTGTCCTTTTTCTCTTTTTTCTCATCTTCGTCTAATTCTTCAAAATCTTCCTCTTCAATGATTTCAAGAATGTCTACTAGATCACTGATTCTTTGTGTTCCATCTTATTATATCCTAACACTTACACTTTCAACAATTTTCTTGGTTATTTTGTTATAAAATTTATAAAATTTACTTTTTCAATAATAACCAAGAAATATACCTTCATCTGCTATGGATTCAAACTTCCCAAGTTTTTCATCAGTTCTCTTTATGAAGCATCTACTATTGAAAACTCTAAAATAATCAACTATTGTTGGTTTGTCTTTCCATAGCTCATAAGGATTCTTGTCACTATTGACTCTCAATAATTCTCTATTCTAAATATGCACTACTATATAAACTTCCTCTCTCCAATATTTATTTGGTATCTTAGATTCATTTAGTATTGTCCTCACCATCTCCTAAACTATTCTATTTCTCCACTCAACTACTTTATTTTGTTGTGGAGTTCTGGCTACTGAATAATGTATCTTTATTCTATGATCTTCAAAAAACTCAATAAATTGATTTGACATGAATTCTCCTCTTTGATTTTATCTTAGACACTTAATATTCAAACTGGTTTCATTTTCAACTAATGCTTTAAATGCTTTGAAATCTTTGAAAACTTCTAATTTTTTCTTTAAAAATATTAACCAAGTCATACATGAAAAATCATCAATAAGCAACATGAAATATTTCTCACCTTGAGTACTTTGAGTTCTCATATGTCCACATAGATTAGTGTGAACAAGCTCTAACATCTGAGTGGTCAAGTACTCTTTTGTTTTGAACCACCTTCTGGTCTATTTCCCATGTTGACAAGGTTCACAAAGCATGTTAGATGGCTTTGTAATCTTTGGAATATTTTTGACTGCTTGCTTTTTGATGATGTTGATAAGATTGTCAAAATTTATATGACCTATTCTCCTGTGTCATAGCCAAATTTATTCAATCTAACTCAAACAACATCTTTGACCTTTGATGTCTGATAACATATACAAATTATTGCCTATTCTCTGAGCATCTGCAATCAACACATCTAAATATTTTCTCCTAATTTCATAACCTTATACATAAAACTTTAGTGTGTGCCCCTAATCACACATTTGAATTACACTCAAAATATTATGCTTAAAACTTTCTACATAAAAAATATTTTTAGTTTTAGTTTTACCATTATCCAAACTTAGTGTACATTTTTCGGTAATTCTAGCAGTAGTATTATCTTTGAATTTTACTATGCCACTATTGACTTTCTTCAAGGTTATGAACTTGATTTTGTCTCTTATCATGTACCTCAAACATCCACTATCAATGAATCATGGCTTTTCTTCATTTCTTGCATGTAAAGCTATCTGTACCAACATAAATTTGTCAAGTTATTTCTTCTACCATGAACCTGTCTGAACTTTCTTTTTGATGAATAGAGCCTTGAAACTCTGATCCTTCTTGACTGACTCAAACACACTTCTATATTACTGAGCTATGTGTTAGAATTGTTTCACTTATAACATATTATGGCCTCCTCATTAAATTTTGATAGAAGAGCAAAAAAGTTATGGCTTCTGCTTGACTCTACATGACTTTCCTTCTTATTTCTAAAATTGTTAGCCCTTTTTTGACATTCTATTTTCTTATGACCATATCCATTACAATAAAAATAGTAACCATAAAAATAGGACCTATTTGTGTATCTTTGACCTAATTGCCTTTTGTAGCTCTGTTCCCTCCAGCCTTCTTTGATTGAGATGTCTTTTGTATTATTAACTTCTTCCCTTTTTATTTCTTTTTTTATAATAGCTTCAGCATAGCTCTTTCCTTTTTCTTTGTTTGTGAAATTAGTGTCCTCCCCTTTCTCTTTCTTAAATCTAATACCTATCTTATCTAACATTGATATTTAATTTTCTAATATCTTATTCAACATATTAGTTCTATTCTCAAATTTTGAATCATTGGCTGCTCTATCATTGATTACTTTATTTTTTTCTCAAGATCTAATTTTAAAGAAGTAATTTCAATAACATACATTTCACATTATTTACTTACTATTTTTAACTATGTCGTTAAATCTTCTTCATTCTTCTTGGCTTCTTCAAAGTGTGCTTGTAGATCTTTAATTATTTCCTTTGACTCTTTTTCATTTTTTTTGATCTGGAGCTTTAATCTTCGATTCTTCTTTTCAAGAGCTTTTAACTCTTCTAAGGAACAAATGAGTTCTCCTTCTAGATTCACTTTGACTTCATCATATTCTTCTTCTTGATCATCTATAATTTTACTTGTGGAAGAATATTTATGTATAGCCATGAATAGAATCTCTTCTTCATCTAAATCACTGACCCCACTATCTTTGGCTAAGCTAGGATCTTTAGAATACAAACTCTTCTTCTTGAATCCTTTCTTAAATTTTTCTTTGAAATTATTCTTGTATGTAGACTTTCCTTATTCATTGTCACCATTACCCTTATCTGGGCACTTAGCTACAAAATGTCCAATCTTTTCATAATTAAAACATTTGAAAGATAATTTTCCTTGATATTTACCTATGCCCTTTTTTGGCTTGTGAATGAATAGAGCTCCATTGTCATCTTCATCATTGTTAGAAATGTCACTTGATTCTTGAATCTTATCCTTCTCTTTCTTTGATGTCTTGAAAGCATCTTCTCTCTTTGAGGGTTTCTCTTGTTCAGTCTGTATCTCATATGTCGTAAGAATACCATGTACCTCATCCATCTTTAGCTTGGCTAAATTCTTCATCTCTTCAATTGCTAAAACTTTTGCATCATTTCTCAATGGTAGAGATCTCAAATTTTTTTGAACCACAATTGATTCTTCTAACTTTTCTCTAAAAC
This sequence comes from Torreya grandis, assembly GCA_037957365.1. NCBI lineage: Eukaryota > Viridiplantae > Streptophyta > Pinopsida > Cupressales > Taxaceae > Torreya > Torreya grandis. The sequence continues at coordinate 496,552 of JARHVA010003286.1, forward strand.
CTTAAATCTAATTAACTATTTGATCAACCTACAAAAGATAACTTACTATATTTTTTTTCTCTTCCATATTCAAACTCTAAAACTATTTTCTGAAAGTCTGAAGCTTGGCTTGATAAACCTTTCCATCACCTTTTTAAATATTCTCAACTTTTACCTAAGTTTTATAAGTAGATTTACATTGCATAACTTTAATAAATTTTGATTCACATAAACCATATAAAATAACATTTAAAGCTTTAGCATTATTTTCACTTGCCTTCTTTTCTGCTAAAGTAGTTACAAGTGTCTATGGCTCTTCATATTCCTCTACCACTAATTTCCATATGTCGAATCCAAGGGCCATCAAATAAGTTTTCATCTTTATGCTAAGAAAAAACATAATTTGTCCCATCAAACATAGTTGCCTTATTTTTATAAAAACCTTCATGTGATCCAGCCGTCATGTTTCCCTGATCTACCTTCAAGCTATAAAATGTTTTCAAAGGAACTTGCTCTGATACTAATTGTTAATCATGAAAAATACTGAGAGGGGGGGTGAATCAATATATTATATATCTTATTTCTTACTCAATTTTTTTTTGTTTAACCACATAACCACACATTCAAGATATGCAATAAAATTGAAACAATAATATGCACCACACAAGAGAGAGAGATACACCAAATTTTTATGTGGAAACCCAAAGTGGGAAAAACCAAAAAGAACAATCTCAAGTATATGAATGAGCACCAACTCAAATTACAAAGTTTTTAAGCACCAACTTGTAGGATCACCAACCCCTTTTCTGATCACCAACACACCAACTATTTGTGAGCACCAACCCACAAGAGCACCAACCCATCTTGTGTATAAAACACAACTATATCTCAATGTTGCTTAATCAACACATGATATAAATCTACAATATCTCCTGATTTTCTCTCTTTGAAAAAAAATACAAACCATGCACTCTCTTGTATATTACAAATGGCTTCTCAAGCCTTTATTTATAGCTTTCCAAATGACCTTTGACATTCACCCTTTGTGACCATTCAATCCTCATGGAAAATGGTGCTAAACTTGCATGACCCTTTGTATCCTTGCATTTGAAAAGTCATATGGTGATCCTTCATAATCAAAAGTGTCCTTTCCTCTTTTATCTTTATCTTGGTGACTTTTCATATTCCTCAAAGTGTCCCTTCATGGAAAAATGTGCCATACCCTCTTTTGTCTTCACATGGTGACTCTTGGAATTCCTCAAGATGAATCTTCATGATAAAATGCATCCCATTCCTATTTCATATTTTACCCTGTGACTCTTTGACTTCTCCATGGGCCCTCTTTTGAATTATATGCAACTAAAAATATATTCATTAATATTAAATAAATATTAACACATATTAGACAAGAAATGAATAGTAAAAAAACCATTAAATGCAATGGGGCCTTTATCACCAATAATTATATACCTTTGAAATCAATGACAATATTTCCAACACAATATCCTTTTAGACAGTTTTGGTGAGATAATATATTTAATAAGGTACAGTTGTAGTTAATGAGTTTCTAGTGCTTTAAAATTATGTCATTGAGGTCAACATGATATTATTAGGAATAGTTACTATATATTTATATCATTAATTGAATTTATTTCAATGAGGTTCAAGATACCATATTATCTTAAGGTACAAAAGAACACTTAGAGCTCTAGTATCATAGCTTATCTCTAGACCTTGGTGAACAAGTGAAGAGGAATATCATGACAAGTGACATGAATAAAGGATTCAAAAAGTTTGGTAGGTTATTTTAATCACATTATATTATTTAATTACACTTTTTATAAGTATTTAAATGGTTAATGACACTCATAAGGATCAAAATACCAAAAATGGCCTATTATGCCTAAATGTAATATTTAGGCCTGTATGTTATAATCACGGAGATTGATAATAAATAGGTAGGCACAATGATAACAATAATTTTATCTCCTTGCCTAATTTAAGAGGATCAAGTGAGGATTACACAGAGAGATTAGTTTAAAATTATCATGGAATCCTTATTAGGTGAAATGATGATAAGTGTCATAAAGAGAAATGACTACCTATAATAATCATGATGGAGTATAGTCAGAAGAAGTATTAATTTATTTTATAATCAAAACTCAAGGTTAATAGAAAATAATTTGGTGTCATATAAACCAAATAAATATAGCATGTAAATCATGGAATAATTAATTAATATAAAGATAAAACTAATGAATAAATAACATTATAAATTCCTTTATTCATAGAAGTTAAGGTATTTTTGCACTTTTTTTAAGGTAATGGATCATTTATTATTTTCATTGCTATTCAAACCTCATTATGGAAATTCAATGATTATTCAAGATATTTTTGAACATTAAGGGTAAATGATATTATTAATACCAATTTTTTATCTTGATACCAATCTCCCATCCCTCTTCAAGCTGTACATAGGGATAAATAACCACCTACAATAGTCACCTATGAAGACAGTTCAAAAGGTGTCATGTTGAACATAGAGGTAAGAAAGAATTGAAATGGTATAAGGGAGGATGAATTAAAAAATTTAAATTAAATTAGGATTTTAATATGCTCACTCAAGTTCCATACTTTACATACTCTAACATGATGATCTCAGTCCGTACAATAGGGTCCACAAACTCTCTTGGTGACTGAGTTTTCAAAGAAAGCCAAGGTTTTAGATTTAAGTGAGGGATAATAGTGAATAATATAAAAATTAATAGTTATGTAACTAAAATTACAAGGTATATTCATCACCACTCACTCCATATCTCCACTTCACCCACTGTCCCATTCAAGACTTGAAAAACAACTATAACCATCCTCTTTTGGATCAAACAATGAGGTGAAGGTGAGGTTGGATCCCAATGTAGTTAGTAGGTATATGGATTATTTATTAATTATATAAAATAATCAAGTAAATATTAATGAAACTCTTCATTAAAATATTGTGATGAATACTTCCTAAATAACCACTTACATTAGGGCCTGAGTAGGCCTAGATAGTCAGGCTTATGGAAGTAAGGAAAGGTAATTAAAGGGATAAGATACTAGACACTTATAAATTATACATTATATTATGGGAAGATAAAGAGAACCTTATAAATGGGTCAATGACATCTCAAGGTTAAATGACCCTATATTGATAATTTCACATCATGAAACATTACATGATCACTTACAACCATCCTATTTTGACTCAAGTAATGGTATGAAGAGAAGGATAAAACTAGAAGGAGAATGATGAGAGAAATATTATATGGAGATAAAAAAACATTATCAAGGAATATAGGACATACAAAATCCTCAGATTACCAACATAGAATATCTCACCTTTCTCTCAATCTAAGCATTGGCTACAATCAAACCTAGTAGAACATGAGATAGAGTTGATTTAATATGAACTAACAAAGGGAGGTAAATAAGAATGAGTAATAGATAAGGGATAAAGGATTGAAAATTAATTATTTTTTAACAATTATAAAATTACTCACTCCTCTCATTCAACCTTTTTCATTCTAGGCCTAAACATCTAAAATAAGTACCTATAACTAGTTTAGGCCTGTAGGCAATCTGTCTTATGAATGAGAAGTTAGAGAGTGATTATAGTTTGAATGTGATGATGGTAAAATGTATGGATGAAGTTTAATAAAATTTAATGTTAATTTTTAATGGATTCCATTTCATTGAAAGTGTATAAAAGGGTAGAACATAGTCAACATATACAGTCTACTAACACAATCATCTAGTAACCTATAGGCCCACTTATAAACAAGGTGAGAGAACATGATTTTTACTAAGACTTTGATGTATAATAGTGTGAGAGAATTAGATATAGTGAATTAATTCCTTCATCTAATTTCATACAGTGAGATAATGAGATAAATTCTAAGAACTGACCTCTAGGGTCAATAAACCCTATTTGTATACAAACCCTTAATGATGAAATACAAGGTTTTAGACCTATTAGAGAGGTAATTGCTTGAGTGAATCATAATAAATAATTTTATGAAAACCATTTAATTTTTTTTTAAGATTTATTTTATATAAAAATTAGTTTTTGGGTCTTAATACCTAAAATGGCCTTCCTTGGCCATTATGCACAGTCATTCTAACTTGAGTGGTAGATTTGCATAACCATAAAATTACTAAAAAGGATGCATAAATGATTGAGGTTATATTAGGTATTGATGGAGGTCATATTATTTAAACCTTATGCCATTATTTTGGTCCTTTGGTCTCATAAATTCATGAATAATCAATTAGAATACAAACAACCCTATTTTGCTTGAGAAGGAGCTTGAAGAGTTCACTTGGTTTGCTCAAAAATTTAATGAGAAGTTGTATGGGAATAAATACTATTGGATATGTTATAGGGGTAACCCTAATGAAAATTATTGGAATTGGTTTTTGGAAAGGCCCTTTGTCCTTTATGAACCATCATTAAGAACTTAAACCCTCAAAACCCCTCCTAAAACCCTTCAATGGACCTGATTGGAGAGACATGCTTCTTAATGACTCAAAATGAAATAATTTGAATTAAAAATGATCTTGATCATGCTATAAACTCTCCTAAGCTTTATTTCTAGTTGATTTTTTAGAGGTTTAGGCACATTACCATATGGTATAATGCAAAATATGTAGTTTTAAGCTTGTTTGTGAAGGTATACATGGTGGAGTGATAACCAAACCATTTGAAGATGTTTATGGACATAATATGTTGATAATTATATATATCTCATTATGTCCCATATAAAATATCCACAAGTGTTTCCTCTTAGTTACATATTTCACTACATTTAATGGTGTAGTATGAATTTTGAGCAAATAGATTAAATTGCCATAAACATGTAGTTTAAAACCCAAAATAACAAACTACCTAGGTAAGATCTAGAGCCATTAGGATCAAATGAAAATATATGAATGAAAAATTAAAACTATCACTCAAATACTAAAGCTAATTGCTCCAAACCAAGATTAAATGGATCAAAAACAAGAGGATTGGATTGAGATTACCTTAGGCTCAAAAATTTAACATTATGATGGCATTATCAAGGATGTTAATTATGGATTCAAGGACTTAGATTGGCATGGAATTAGTATAGTGTGTGATCATATAAATTTGACAATAGAGAGAGAGGTTAGATCAAGTGTCAGTTTCACAAAATAAATGAAATCAACACACTAACATGCTAACATCTCTAATCCAAGATCTTAGGGGGAGTATAATGGACATAATACAATTCAAAACCCAACTAAAATGAAAATAACAAAAAATATTACCTTCTTTGATATCTCCAAAATATTTATTCATGGCTTTCTTGGATTATGCTCAAAAAGTCTTTAGCAATGGAGTATTATTTGCTCCTTCTCTCCTTGGTACCATTATTGGCTTATGGCTTGATGTGGCTTACTTTATGGCTTGGCTCAATATTTTAGCATTATAACAATATTATCATAAGTATTATGTAAAAACCTTCATTATAACTCTACAATATCCAAGCTCTCTAATGAAGAGGTTAAGGTTTGTATTTATAAGCTTAGGAACTAACCCCAACTCAAGGTGAGTTAAGGTGTAGTTTAAAAATGAAATGGGTTCAAACTTAACCTAAGTGAGTTAATTAACCCAAATAGAGTTAAAAGGTGTCAATAATTAATGATTTTCAATGAATAGGCATGGGTGAGATATTTTCAAAGGCTTGACAACTCACAAAAGGTAATCATGAAAAGCTAGGATATTTTCATTTTTTAATTATTTTTTTTAGAATTTCACTAATTACAAATGAATAATTCAACTAGGAATTTAGTTTGGTTTAGATTATTAAAAATTATGATTAGGATTTTTAGCATTTTCAAGATTTTATTTTATGTGTGCACTTGCCCCACTTAATAGGTTTACAGGCCAAATTACATGTTATAATGCCGCATGATGATTAGAGATGAATCTATGAGAGTTTTTTTTGTTTATAGTAGGATATCCCAATTAGTGATGTCTCAACGTGATTCTAAGATTTTATGAATAATTCATTAAAAAATTTCAAATATTCAATGATTCTTAGGCTTAATTTGTAATGGTTGGTAAAAATTAGTTTAAAGTCTGGTCGAAGATCATTGGTGGCCAGTTTTAGGTGTCTAAAATTTTCCCCTTTTTGGGAAGATGTTACAATCTATAAGCATAGTAACATCTTCTCAAATAATGAAAAGGTCATGTATGATTATTATTTCAATGACAATGGATGAACTATAGGTTCCCCCTCAAAGGAGTGATTGTCAAAGGGTTTGACAATCAGTCCCTCAAAAGGAAGAAATAATTGGACTAAAAATATGAAATGGGGTAGAAAAGACTAATTTTCCCAAAAGCTTTTTTAATCAATGGAATATAGAGCTATCCTAGTGAGGGAAATCAAACAATATGATTTTCCCATAGATAGTTATAATCATTGACATAGGTGGGATAAAAAAGGTAATGATTTGCCCAAAGGTGGTTATAGTCATTGAAAAAGGCTTAAGGTAACAAGAGATTGGTTTATCTAAAGGAAATTACAATCAGTAAAAAGGGAAAATAATGATTTGCCCATAGGTATCTAGAATCTTTGGTAGGATAAAAACATGGCCCAATTGGGTGAATAGAGATAATGGTTTACCCAAAGGTAGTTATAAGCATTATCATAATGAAAACATGTCCCATTTGGGAAGATGAAAGTGAATGATTTGCCCAAAGGTGGTTAAAATCATTGGTAATTTAAGTGGGATGGTATTTAATGATTTTCCTAGAGGTGGTTATAATAATTATACCTCGATTATGGAAAACATGATATTAAATATGATGTAAAATTAGTACAGAGGGTAAGGATGAACTTGGGAAACCTACTAGTAGGGAGATGTTCATTTGAACTAGCAAGGAAGAAAATTCTTTTTTTGTTTAATTACTCTATGTAGGATATGATTTGGATTAGATTAAAAATTTTGTTGGTGCTAATGAGATATATCATTGCTTCATTACTGTGTAGACTCTTGGAGTTGATTCTTTTATAACACATGATGGTAGGTGTCATGATAGAACATCATGAGGATGCCACCAAAATATGCATAAGGACTGACATGTGATCCAATAATCAAGTGAAAATAATGCACTAATGATAAAAACCATGACGACAATGTTGATGTATGAATAAGGATGGATTCAAGAATAATGCATAAAAAATCATCCAATGAACACACAGACTAAATCAAGGCACAATAATAAAGCAAACAAATAGGCAAACAAACAAAGAAAATAAAATACCAAAAATAAATAAAAAATAAAACAAATAAATAAAAATAAATTGAAATAAAAACAAACAATGGTTAATGACAATGGTAGTAAAAATAACATGACACAAACAAGATGACAAACATAACCCCTAGATGAGAAACGACAATGAAAAAAATAAACAAAATGGGGGAAATATAAGAAAAGGAAGGGGGTGGTTGAACTCGCTCCATATGCACTAGGCAACTCGACACTACTTACATAATTCCATGGATGTAATATCCAACAAAAACTTCAAGCCAAATGTAGTTCTCCCAAGAAATGGGATAGAAGAAAAATGATAAGAAGAAAAAAGAACTGATGGATGTTATATAAGAATATGGGAATGGATTGGTAAAATGGTAAGAGAATGAGATGTTGGGCCAATAAGGAAGGGGAAACTAAATGACAAGTGGTTTCTTGTGACTTAGTGAAGGTTCCTAGAATCCTTAAGGCAAAGAAGTAGTAAATGTTCAGTGTTTTTTGGTTTTCTAAATCATTTTACAAATGTTTTTGGAATCTTCTATGTATCTCAACTCAAATATATAATGATGAGATACTAAATGGTCCAAGCTCATAAAATGGCAAAAGAATTAAAACTTAAATTACTCATAAAATGGCTAGAGATTGGAAAAGGATGACTGAGTTGATCTCAACCTATATCAAGTTATACCTACATAGTCCTAAGATAGGACCTCAAGTCACCATATTTTTGCCTTATAGTGGATGAATCTGACTAGCATAGTAGCTAATTCAAATAAAATAGGCAAAGTTGGCAAATAACATAGTACAACATAGGCATGGAAAGGTGGTACTTCAAGGCATGATAAACACATGTTGTCTCTAGTTTGACCATAGGTGGTTATAACTAGGAAACAATAGCATAGATAAATGATACTAATTTGGCCATAGGTAGTTATAATTAGTAGCATGACTATGGGACATTGATTTTCCCAAAGGCAGTTATAATCAGGCATACTTGGTATAGAATAGAAAAAGAAGTGAAGTATGCAACCAAAAACCACTATCATACTACTCTAAAATATGGCTTCTATCTAGGATACTTGGAATAACTACTAAAACTTGATCTGAATCTTTGTGCTAAAAGTGGCTTTGTGACTAATGAAATAAAACCAAGGTCAAAGGGTAGGGTAAGGAGGTTGAAAATAACTTGGTCGATAGAAAAGGTATAACATAATGATATGGTGGAATGATAAAGGGATATAATAATATGGTACAAGCAATGAAGGTGGTATTATGGTATAATCAAAATTGTCCTCATATAAAATACACTAGGTCTCTTAAATGAAGTAACACTTGAGGTGTATAATGTTCATCATCTCATCAAGTTCATCCTCATCTATTGTAGCGAACCTATATGCTTTAGCACCATAATTTGAAACAATGATGAAAGGACCTACCTATTTTGGTTTGAATGTGTCTTTGTGTTTCTACTTGATCATGGTATTCTTTTAGTTTACTTTAAGAACAAGATCACCAAGCTCAAATTATCTATGTATAACACACTAGTTGTAGTGGCTATAGAGTCATTTATGGTATGCTGAAATATTGTTTATTATGGGTAAATGTTTCTCATCAAGTAACTCTAGCTCCTGAAGGTGAAATAATTGATAGTCTTCATCATCTAGGACATGCTTCAAAGGGATATGCAAATAAGGTAACTTGACCTCAATGAGAAGAATGGGCTCAGTGCCATAAACAAGTGAATATGGAGTGGCTCTTTTTGGAGTGTGGTGATTAGTATGATGTACCTAGAGGGCACAAAATATTTTGAGGTGCCAATTGTGGCCAACATCATTGAAAATATTTTTAAGGATGTTGATAATGGTTTTTCTAGATGCTTCTACTTGGCCATTATGTTGAGGGTAATATGCTATGGAAAAATGTTGTTTAATCTCTTACTCAGCATATAGAGATTCAACATCCTTGTTGTTGAATGATCCACCCTTATCAAATATAATGTTAAGGGCATACCATAGCATAAAATGAGATGGTTGAATATAAATTTGTAAATTTTCTTTCCAATCATGTAATTGAGGGGTATAACTTTAACCCACTTAGTTTAGTATTCTATGGTGATAAGGATATGTTTATGGCCATAGAATGAGGTGGGGTTTATCTTCCCAATGAGATTGAGGCCCCACATGGAAAATGGCCATGGTGTAAGCATTGATTTCAAAGTCATGGTTGGGGCATGTATCAAATTGGAATTTTGTTTACATTTATCACATTTTTAACATATGTAACTACATCTACATCTATCATTGGCCAATAGTACCCAATACACAAGAGAATTTTAGATAGGATAGCCTTACTTATGTGGGATCCACATAATCCTTCATGAACTTCCTATAACACTAATGTATATTCTATCAAATTTAAATAATGAAGCATAGTTCCATCAAATCTATAGTGGTATATGGTTGATTCGAATAAGGTATAACATGTGGCGTAGTGGATAATGATTTTAGTTTATTTATGGGATAAATTTGGTGGCATTATTTGGTAATGAAGATATATGTAAAGTTTTGAATACTAAATAGAGATGGGACCAAAAATATCATAGATCATTACAAAAGTTAAAGTTTCATGAGTGGACACTAATATATTTTCAATGAGGAACTAGTATTATTTGGCCATGTCTATATGATGAATCAAAGATCCCATTGTATCCCTTGGTATATGTTTAAACTATACATTGATAATATGTTATTTGAAGTGTTGACAATGGGCTTACATGATACCATCTTGTCATCCTTGGTTTAAAAATGGTCTATAACCTGATTGATGATTACTAGAGAATCACCATAAACCTTGAGATGATGTATGTTCTATTGTACTACCTATCGAAGCCCTATAACAAGTGCTTCATACTTGGACATGTTGTTGGTATAAGTAAAGTTGATCTTGAATGATTTAGGGATGAGATCCCCTTGTGGTGTAATGAATAAAAGACATGCCTTGATCCATGTGTTGTGAATGATCCATCAAAATATAACTTCAAATGCTACTCTTCAAGAGGTGTTTCAATTATGGTCATAATGGATTCATGTGGGAATTGGAATGTTAGCAGATCTGTATCTACAAGGGGTGCTTCAACAAGTTTATCTATAAGAAATTGCCCTTGATGTTGTTTTTATTGACATATTCTATCTCAAACTTATTGAGGAGCATGCTCCATTTATCCATGTAGCCTTGTAAAGTTTTTTAGATAGTAGATACTTGAGAGGATCTACTTTTTAAATAACCATGGTTTTATTGTTTAACATGTAATGGTATAGTTTTTGAGTTACAAAGACCATAACTAAATAGGCATTTTTAATGGGCATATAATAATGCTCATACACTACTAGTGTATGGCTCAAATCATACACAACATAATATTTTCCATGATCATCATGTTGAGCTATAAGTTCCCCTAGGGATTTATCTATAGTTGATAGATAGAGTAAAAATGGCTTTCCTAGCATTGGTGGTAATAAATAGGTGGATTTGCAAGATAGTCATTCAAATGCTAAAAATATTGTTGGTATTCACCATCCCAATGAAAAGTGACACCCTACTTCAACAAATATGTGAATGGGTGGAACTCGTCTACTAATTGAGATATGAAGCATTTGATAGATTATATTTTTCTTTGCAAACTAAGAAGATGATTCAAATTGGTTAGTGATGGCATCTCTGTAATGGATTGTACTTTGGATAGATAAACTTTAATGCCTTGATGAGACACAAAGAACCCAATAAATTTTCCTAAAGTGACTCCAAAAAAAATTCTTAGGGTTGAGCCTGACTTTGCATTCATGCAGTCACTCAAATATCCTCATTAGTGGTGATGGATGATTGACCTTGGTCATTAATTTACCTAGTATGTCATTGATGTAGTATTTGACAATATCATGCATCATATTATGAAATATGATGATCATGACTCTTTGATAAGGGTCCCCAACATTTTTGAGACCAAATGTCATAACCTAATAATATAAAGTTTCTCATGGAGTGTAAACATGGTTTTGTGTTGGTCTTGTAGTGAGATTTAGATCTAGTTGTACCTTGAAAATCCATCCATCAATGAAAGAATTTCATAACCTACTATGGATTCAAATATCATGTCCATGTTTGGTAGAGGTAAATCGTCCTTTAGGTAGGTTTTATTTATGTCTCAAAAATCAGTGCATATTTTGATTCCCTCTAGATTTTTACTGATTGGTACAACATTTAATATCCACTCTAAATAGTTGTTTGGTCAAATACATCTTACTTCTAAGATTTTTTCCAACTCTTTATTTACTAATACAACAATGCAAAGATTCGTCTTGCATAATTTTTATTTAGCAAGTTTGGTATTAGGATGTACCATGAGGTGGTGTACAACCAAGGTAGGGTCCAAACTAGGCATGTCAGGGTAGGCCCATACAAATATATCAACAAACTCCCTTAAAAGGGTTATAAATACTTCATGTTCCTCTTTAGTGAAGGACATGCCTAATTTGATACATTTTGGGTCATCCAAAGTCCTAATGTTAACTTCTATCATGTCTTCCACTAGAAGGGTTGAACCATCTTCTAGAATGGTTAGCAAAGATTTAAACTAGCCTACAATGGTAGAGTCCTCTGTTAGGACTAGCTCTTTGAGTTCTCTTAGGCATGATGAATCAGAATCCCCAATAGTAGAGATGGTCATGTGACAAACACTATTGGAAATTCTTGGATGATTTAATCAAAATCCTATTATTCTTCAAGATTGATCTTTGACCCATAAGTAAGTTCATCATTGGTGACCTCCTAAGCTATATTTGAGAAAAGTTGAAAACCCCCATCTAATGACACCTAAAGCAAGTTTTCACCAGTATACTAGACTTCTCTTTACTATTTCCCTAGTCTGAAAGTGTTTCAAAGAGGTTTTCACTTTGGGACCTCAATGTTTTATTTATTTATTTTTGGCTAAGGGTGTTCACCCATTCTCTAAAATAGGCTACAGGATCTAGTTTGATTGAGAACCCTTATTTATGGTATCCTAATAGAACATTATCCTAAAGGCCTAGAAAATCGCATAAAGCTTCATCACTCTAAAACTCATCAACCAACACTATTGATTCTTTTTGTCCTTAGTCTATCAGTTGAGGATAATATATTAGAAGGGTGAATAATTGGTTAAAGGGTACAAATGGCATTAGTATCAAACAAATTGGTATTTACTAGGTCATCAAAAAGGATATGATCATACACTGCTTCACTATCAACATCATCATCACTAGTCATTAGCATTGGAACTTGAGTAAGATACATGGGGTCACCCTTATGGAGTTTAAATCTAAGTTTGTATATTCCTTTATACAAGTGGTATAAATTGGTTCAAGAAAACCTTGTTGATTTATCCCTAGGCCTCCTTCATGGGCATGATTCTCCATGATTTTTTTTAAATAGGATACTTGAAATTAATATAATAGTTGACCAGTTTGTCATTATACAACCAAGATTCATCACCTTCAAGTGGGTCCTATTCTTGGCCAGAGGCCAGTATAAAAGTGATAAGTGTTGGACTCTATAGTTTAGCTTTTCCATTTCTTTGCCATTCCATGCAAGGTGGTTTGGCTTTTGGTCTTCCAAAGGACTTTGGGTTTTTTGGAAGCTTATTTAATATGGAATGTATCATGGCTCAAATATTATCTTGGGCCATTTGTTGAGATAGTATAATGATTAAATATTTTAGGAGGTGGTATGTGGAAAAGTTAATCAAGGGTATCAAGGTTAATGCAATTGGCCTCTAATGAATCAACCAGTATTTTTTTTCCCTTATCCTTCTTGGAAACTAGATTCATGCCAAAATGGTATTTATATCTTTGGCACTTGACCTCCAAATAATTGTAATGTTTGTATGGATGAAAATATTTATTAATAGTGACTTCCATACCTAAACGGGAGAACTTGATACAATGGTGTAGTGTTTAAGGGATTACACAAATCTCATGTATCCAAGGTCTACCCAAAATCATATTATATGAAACATTGAGGTCTAACACATGGCATAGTGTATCATGGGACAAGGTCCCAATGAGAAATGGAAAGATGATGGTGCCTTATGATTCTCATTCTTCATTTTCAAAGGCCTTAATGGTGATCATTTTTGGTTGCAAGTTGGTTGTCATGTACCCAAGAAGCTTGATGAGCTTTAGAGACATAATATTTAGACCTGATCCATTATATATGAGGACATGTTTCACTTTATGTCATGCTATGATAGCTTCAATGTATAATGGATTATTATGTAGAGGGTCAAGGGATGTCATATCACATTGGTCAAAGTTTAATTATTGGCCTAGGGATAAGTGCCATACCAAAGCATAAAATTTGTCTAGAGATATGTCATTAGGAACTTGATATTGGCCAAAGAATGTAGTTAAGATGTTCTTGTGGATTGTAGATTTACGTAATAAATACAAAATAGATGTTTGTATAGGCATCTTCTATAGTTATTCCACAATATCGAATGTCTTTTCTTACACAAAGATAAATAGCTTTTTCCTAGATAGAATAGTTGGTTGGATGGGTGAAGTGGTAGATGGCTATGGGCCTGATATGGTAATATTATACTATCAATTTATGATTACACAATCCAAATTAAATATAGGACCATTGCTGATAATAAAGGAAGGTAGAAGGGGACCAAATAGGATAAGTTTTAGTTATTAGTGTACATGTGTGTGGTCATGAGATAATAGTGAGTTATCGATATAGGGTCTAAAAGTGGGAATCCTTGCTTGTTGTTATGTCTGTATGCAATCCCAAGTCAAGAAATGATCATTGGCATGGGTTGGATGGTTGGGGATGATTAGTAATTATCTTTTTTTATTGGTATTTGATCTTGGACTAATGGAGATGGTAAAAATGTGACCTCCCACAATATGGCTTATAACCTTGTTATAGCCAGGTGTAACTACATGGTAGGTCTATTGGTTATTGGTACTATTATATCCTTGGTTCCATCCATTTATTTGACATTGTTGGTTATTATATTAGTTTTATTGGTTCTACCTTTGCTATTGATATTGTTTTTATTATCCTAGCCATTATTGTTGCTAGTTGTTATGTTGTGGAAAGGGGTTCTGATAGATACCAAGGTTTTGATGAGATGTGTAAAATCCACCATCCAATTTGATATCTCCATTTTCTAACATATTCTCAATTAAATATTTAATTTTAAAATAATGATGAAAACTATGGACATTAATTTTATGATACTCACATAATTAATTTTGCATATACCAGTTTAGATAGTCAATGCCCTTAAGATAGTGTTTTAGGATAGACTAGTTAATTATATTAACTATGGAAATATTAAGAAACATGGATTCAATGGGTTCTCCAAGGTTACTAAATAGATGATGAATAGGCATAATTATCTTTTGAGGAGGGGTTTTCAATGACAAAGGTTGTTGCATTTGTTGTCCTCATCTAGGCTAGTGTAATTATTGTATTTGATAAAGAGGTTATTGGTTTGGAATAATTTTCATATGTAGAGTAGGCTAAGAATATGGTGTTTGCATCATTTGTAAATGTTGAAAATTGGTTACTCCATTTTGTATAACATTATTTTTGAAATTAAACAACTTAAGTTTATCATAATTATTGGTTTGGGATGGTTGTGATGCTTGTGCTTGGACTTGGTTCTAGTTCTAGCCATTGTTATGATTTTGATTTTGGCTTGGATTTGATGAGGTAAGTTTAATGATACCTTTTTTAATAGTGAATATTTTTATCAACAAACCTTTGTCAATTATCTCTTTGAAAGTGTGTGCACACCGCATCTCTAAATGGTAAGATATATGACTATGTAAATATTTGGTAAACATAGTGGCTAATTACTTATTTGGTAGACTATGGGTAAATCAGCTTGCAAGTGCTCTCCATCTCTACAAATAACTCATGAAGATTTCACCAACCTTTTATTTGGATTTCATCAAAAATACTAATGAAATCTCATTCTTGAGATTGTAGGAGAAGTGTTGCACAAATTTTTTAGAAAGATCATCAAAATTAGATATTGAATTCTTAGGTAATTTTGGAAACCATTCCAATGTTTGTCCCACTAGGCTCCATGGAAAGCATAGTAAAAGGTATATGTTTTTATAAGCCATTGGTTCACACACAAAAAATAATTCCATCAAATAGGCCTTGGGGCCACCTTTCCCCTTGTATTTATCAAATTTTGGTAGTTCATACCTTAGAAGAAATGAATTTGTAAGTAATCCAAGTTTAAAGGGTAGGAATAGACATCATCCAACTCAAAAAATTTGGTATGTTTCCTATCTTGGATGGTGTCAATTTCATCCTTCATTTGTTGTAGTTCATGGGTGAGGAAACTAAAGGGAGCATTGGCTTGAGGTGGAGGCTAGGTGGTAAAAAGTGGATTACTTTGATCGAGGTATAGTGAAGGCATTTGTTGGGGAATTTTGGTTTGGTTCAATAATGGACCAAGAATTTTTTAAATTACACATGTTATTATGTGATATTATGGTTAGGATTGGGTATATAGGTCTAGCTTTGGGGAAATTATAGCTAAGATGGAGGGATACAGTTATACTATGCTTATAGAGGTTGAATAAGGACTTGTTACCAACTAGTTGAATCTTAATGATTAAGGGGAACTTGTAAACCAAGGCCCTATCATTAAACTTGTGGCATGTTTAAATGAAAGGAAATTATCACCTAATTGGTACTTGTGAAACATTAAAACCTCTTAGTTGTGCAAACCCTTGTTGGGAAGTAGATACATGTTGAAGGTTTAAAATTTTTCACTGACCATTACTTGTACATTGTTGATTAGACATCATTTTTTATTGGATTGGCATGTTGGTCTATGACTGAAGAGGTATGTTTGTCACTACCTGATGAGGAGGAACATTGGTTTCCCCTATTGAGGTGGAAAGATATTTTACCTTTGATACATGGGTACATTGGATGGTGCCTATTATTATGGAATATTAGTCATCACCTATTGTGGTGGAGTAACATTCATCACATTTTATTGAGGCATGGCACTAGTTATTTCTTGAAGACTTAATCCTTGATTTTATGTGCTCAAATAAGCAGATGGTTGAGGATTAGAGGAAGATGTTTGTAGTTGGGAGGTAGAAGCTCCTTCTCTATTAGTTTGTGAACCAATCACATTGTTAACTAATGGCATATTTTTTTATGGACTATGTGTTTATGCATTTACACCACTTCAGTCTAAATTAGATGTTGCTTACATGTTATCTACTATATTTGGCTCACTATTAAATGTATAACCATAAGATACTTCCTCAATGGTGGGGGAACTGAACATGTCTCCAACCAAAGTGATTTATGAAAATGGGTCTATACCCTAATTTTATTGACCTATCAATTCAATTAAAACTCTTATTGAAGGAACTATCTCAATAAGAGGAGCATTTGACATGGTCATATTATTGAAGTTGTGAACTAAGTTTAAATATGTCTAGTATGTTGTTTACATTTGTATGAAGTGTTCCTCCATGAGGTCTTTCCCTATGACAAACATATGAGGGTCCTGATATGGCATCAACATTATATCATGAGGATTACTAAAAGGGTCATGTTCATTATTTTGATTATAATACATGTTGTATCACCCTCTTACTAGACTTGGTAAGTTTCCATGGGGAAAGTCTATTGAAAACTTAACCCCTACCTCTATAGCTCTAATTAAGAATTCATCCTTGTTAGTAAGTAAGTGATGATAAAATAGATAAAAATCATACATTGATGGAATTATAACATAGTAAGGTTGTTTTTGAACTTGTTCTAAAACCAAAGGTATGCTAGCCAAAAATTGTGTTGTCTTTTCTTGGTCTAACTCTGAGTATGGAGGTATGTTGACCAAACAATGGGATAAGGGATCTTGACTTTATTCCCCCATTTGAGTGTTGTAAGGTGGACAAGGATCTATTTCATAAACAACATCATCTCCATAAGGGTCTTGAATAAAGTCTTTTTGTGAAACCACATTTCCATACCCTATATTGCACATGACACCACTATGTGTATAGTGAGACATAGTTAAATCAATAGGTGAATTCCTCACAAAAAGAGGGGATTAGAGTTATAAAAACTCTAAAAAATAATGTCTAAAAATATAAAAGGTTCAAACTTGATCTAACTTCATCAAAGGGATGGATTTGTATCTTCAAAATGGTTTGTGACAAAAACTGGTATAAAACAATCCAATGTCTAATGTCTAACATTAAATGTCTCACAAAAATGGGTCAAGTGGATGAAATAAAATTGGAATGACAAATTCTATGTCTATTTTTTTCCAAATAGGTTTAATCTAGAAAAATAAAATTTTCTAGGTCTTTAATCCAAACATGCCACCAAAATCTAGGCTCAAACAAGGCATGTGCTAAGACTTTTGGCCAAACTCGATGTTAAAATATAGACTTAAAACAAAGGTGTGATTTAATCTAACAAACTTGAAACACTTTATCATATAATAGGCACTTGATTTTAGATATTAACATGGTTAAATTAGTATGATGCATAAAACAAAAGGCACTTGGAGATAGATTATTTTCTCCCAAATAAAGGTACAAACAAATAGTTTTAAAATTTGGTTAAATAATTAACCTAAGTTACTTGATCCAAAATAAAAAGATATGTGTCTAATCCCAAATTGCACCAAGCATAAACAAAAATCAATTAGTGTTTAGATTCAAACTTATCAAGGTTAATTAGAAACTCAACTTAGGAAAACTAGGCTTTTAGTTGAACAAACAATATAGACAAAATTGAATGACATAATGGTACTAGACAAAGACCATAAAGGCATACATGATTCAATTTAAAATGTGAAAATTGGACACAAAACAAGATAAGTCTATGAAATAATTTGAGAAACATAATGGCATTATCACTCTCAAAATATGTAAATAATGTTTGGTTTCAAATACTCCAAGGCACAAGACGTGAAATGATTTGAGTAGCATAATGTTACCCATTTCAATCAAACTATACACACAACGCTTTTGATACAAAGTTTAAATCAAAAATCATGGTTTCAAATGGAGGGCATAATGCCTCCTCAAATAATGAATTAATTTGGACACAAGACTCCTTTATGATGTGGGAAGACAAAAAAAAATTTAGACTCAAATGACCAAGTAAAGGGAAAAAGACCAAATACAACTAAGTAAATTATCTTAAGCCCTAAGCTAATAATTTTACATCATATTGTTGAAATCCATATATATAAATGATCTTGGGAGGATTTTAAGTTTTAATACAAAAATAAAAGTGCATGAAGTGGTAGGTATTTTACACCCCCTTCACCCAAGAGATTATACAATGACATGGATCTTTAGGCTACTCACCCTACATCAACAATATTTAGATGAAAAGTGGGGTTTGTCTAAAAATTTAGATTTTTGACCATCTAGAAGGTCCCAAACATGGATAATGTTAGATATGCCTCACATCAATTGATTTCATACCAATTAACTTATTATGCAAGGGTATATTCCTTTTCATAGTGATTCCATCTATGTACTACATAGTGGAATCCCTTGGTTAGCTAAACCTAACTTAAGTTTTTGTTATGAAAGGAGAGGTTATCCATTCAACCCATAAATCTCATAGTATGTATACCCTAATTTATATACCCCACCATGGAGTTGTTTTGAAACATTGTTGGGAAATGAAACTCGAGTCAATGCTTCCCTAAGGAACTCGTGAAGAAGATATGAACTCCCCTTCACAATCCAAATTGCATGAAATAAATGACTAAGTGGAAAGATTTTAGAGGTTATTTTTAGATCACCCAAACCATATGGGTTTTGAGAAGAGCATAGATAACATTATTTGCATGCCTTGGAATAAGCATAAATTGTAAGTGAAGAGGCACTTTTGGTCACCCAAGTTCCCTATAGGGAATGGGGGGAAAGCATACATGCACTCTTCATTTTGTTAAAATAAACAAATAAGTAATAAACACTTTCAATAATTTGTGATCTAAGTGAATGTTTATTTTAAGAACCAAATGAAATGTTTGATTAAGTTTTTAAGGTCCCTTAGCTTAAATTTACAAAATCTTGTAAGTAATTTTCACAAAAAAACTTTAACACAAATCACCTAGGTTCCTTTTTAAGTACTTAAAATCAAATGTTCAATAATTATCAATTCATTTTAATCACCAAAATGAATTGCTCAAGAATTTAAACTTGAAAATGTATATTTTTAATCCTACCTTGGCCCTACAAAAATTAGAGAGTTTCCTTCTTCTTTGAAGCACTTTCAAGGATGAGCAAACAAGTTTTCAAAACATAGCTCTTGGGTTTCTTATTTTTAAAACACATAGACCAATATCAGTCATCTATGACTAATGTTGGTTATAAAGTGACCAATGCCAATTTGAATTGAACCAATTTTTTTTATAAACACTAATATCAGCTACCTTTGAACCCAAAAGAAAAACTAAAATAATGTGAAAAACATTTGTTAGCTCAAGTTATTATGAAAACTCCTCAAAAACTATAATAAATAGATTAAATAATGAGTTTATATATCAATAAAACCAATAAGTAACAATTAAAAGCTTTAAAAACATTTAAAATCCCATTTCAATATTTTGTGAAACATTTATTCAACTTGAAGGTAAACTGATATCATATTCTAAAAAATTAGGAGAAAACACATGGTTTTAAAAAAAAAATCATCAAAAATGGAGTATAGATGACCGTAAAATAAGCTTTGAAAGATGGCCTATTAGCTTTCTATTTTGCACAAATATCAATGTCAATTATAGGTGATGCACACAATGACCAATGTCATTTATATGGGACTAATGTTGGTTAGTGCAAGGCTAATGCGAATTAGGAAAAATCGATGTCAGTCTTTGTGTAAATATGAGTGAACACAAAAAATAAGAATAAAATAAAAATAAAGATAAAAACTATTTTTTAAAATTTTCAAGCATTCATTTGAAAATTTTAGAGCTGCATCTTGGTCTCCTTTGTACATGGGATGCATTTTTTCCCACCATACATACCCTTTGTGATCATAATAATTTTACAATGGAGATGAGGTTTGATCAAGTGTAAGTTTCACAAAACAAATGAAATCAACACACTAACATGCTAACATCTCTAATCCTTTATCTTAGAGGGAACATAATTGACAAAATATAATTGAAAACCCAACTAAAATGCAAATTAAAAAAATCCTTACCTTCCTTGAGAGATCCAAATGATTTATTAATGGCTTTCTTTTCTTATGTTCAAAGAGTTTTTAGTAATAGAGTATTCTTTGCTCCTCCTCTCCTTGGCACCATTATTGGCTTGTGGCTTGATATGGCATACTTGATGTATTGGCTTAATATTTTATCATTTTAACACTATTTTCATGACTCTTATGAAAAAACATACATTATAACTCTACAATATCCAAGATCTCTAATTAAGAGGCAAGGACTTGTATTTATAGGCTTAAAAATAACCCTAACTCAAGGTGAGTTAATGTGTAGTTTAAACACGGAATGGATTCAAACCTAACCTAAGTGAGTTAATTAACCCTAGTAGAGTTAAAAGGTGTCAAGAATTAATGATTTTCAATGAATAGGCATGGATGAAATATTTTTGAAGGCTTGACAACTCACAAAAGGTAATCATGAAAATCTAAGATATTTGCATTTTTAAATTTCCTTTTTTTATAATTTCACTAATTACACATGGATAATTGAACTAGGAATTTAACTTGGTTTATCTTATTAATTAATTTAGATTAGGCTTTTTAGCATTTTCAATATTTGATTTTATGTGTAAACTTTATCCATTAAATAGGTTTATAGGCCAAATTACATGTTGTAATGCCACATGATGATTAGAGATGAATCTAAGAGAGGTTTTTATTTCTTATGATAGGATATCTTAAGTAGGGATGTCTACACATTATTCTAAATTTTAAAAAATGATGCACATGAAAATTTGAGATGTTTAGTGATTCTTAGGCTTAATTTGTAATGGTTAGTAAGAATCATTCTAAAGTTTGGTTGAAGGCCATTGGTGGTCAGTTTTAGGTGTACAGATTGCTAAAAGTTGCTAGTTGATTATGTGGTAATGAAGAATTTATGGATTCATGAGTTGGTTTATATGGAGGAGTGGAGTTGTTTATATATAATATGGAGGGAAGAATCAATGGTTGGAATTCAAAGTTGGCTTGTGGAGATCTATGGTGGAGGATTGTCCAAGGAATTTAAAATTCTTTAGAAGCCTATAGATTTAGAGGCTTCTAAAGAGGAAGGGTGAGAATAGAGAGGAATATATAATTTGAAGATTCTATATTCATCTTAGGGGTTAATTAGAATTAGGTAGGAGATTAGATAGGGATTAGGTGGGTGATTAGGGACTATGGGTGTATGAGAGCCTAGGAATAAGCTTAATAGTTGGGTAGGTGGGTCATATGAATTTAAAATTCCCAAATAATGGTCAAGATAAATTAGGATAAGATAAGATATGATTAGGGGAATTAATGAAGAAGTGGGATAAGACTATAGTTAGTGAATGAAAAAATATTGATGGGGGATATGAGATAAATGATTATAAGGGGGTGATTTTAGGATGGGATTAGATGAGATAAATTAAACAAACAAAATTGATGTCAACTAATAGTAATATTAGTGATGTTAAATGAAGTGAGTGGATTTAGGTGCATACATTTTCCCCCTCTTTAAAAGGGCATTGTGAGTGAATGAAGTGGAGGATTAATGACATTTCAAATAAAAACCATTTCATGGATGACATTATTAAATGACATTAGTGGATATGATGCCCCCTCACGGGGATATGCAATGAATAATGAGATGGATAGCCAATCTAAATAAGAAACAATGGGTGGGATGAGATGAATAGACAAGGGGATGGGATGAAAAATGTGAGATATATGATGATGAAGATGAATTCAACATGAGAAATGAGTTATAAATTGATAATGCCCCTAGAAAAGACATGTGAAAAAGGAGTGGAAAAGGCTACGTCATGGTTGTCAACACATCCCAAGGGGGAATCAACTATAACATGATGATAATAAGATTAGAAGGCCACATGCTTTAAATGTATCCCAATCAAGGATACATGCAAGGGAGAGCTATAGGATAGGATATACAGTGATGTGATAAGATTAATTATGGGTGTATCTCAAAACTAAATTCAAGAGATATGATGAAGGAGATGAAAAATAATAATGATGTGATCATGTGACCAAAATACTACATTGCATAAACTCAATGAGACATAATATGATGATAAATTTATGGTTCATTTCATGCTCCAATCAAGGAAGGAAAATGTAAACTATAAATGATTAATTTACTAATCAATGATAATGGATAAAATATGGAAAAAGTACAAATGCCATAACTTGTTGAGCCCAATCAACAAGTGAGGGCAATTGACAAAAAGATTAAGGAAATGATTATGAGGATGGTGATTGATGAATGAATGATATTATATCTCAAATATTGCATAGATGCAAGACTTAATGTTGATGAAAGATGAGAGAGATGTGGTGATGGATGATGAAGAAAGAGGAGATAGTGTATTTGAGATATCTTTGGGTATCAAAAAGTGGCCAAGTATTGCCTAAATAATCTAAAAACACCTCAGGATGATGTAGTTATAATTAAATGATAAATTATGAGAGGGATGTTTAGTGATTTTAGTGAGTAAATGATATGACTCAAAGGATGAGATGAGGATAAAATATTGGATCTTAGTTGAATGGATCATGAGGATTAGAGTAGGGATAGGAATAAAGATGATTAAAAAATTAGATAAATGATGAGTGTAGGTGATTAAGCCATCATATCTATCATAAAGATAATCATAGTCTAAGCAATTTGATAAATATATCACTTGGAAGGATGCCCCATCATATAAGGATGACCATGTGGACATGGTGCCAAAGTGTAGAAAAGGGGGAAAATTGTCAGGAACCTAGAACAATAAACATGCTCTGATACCACGTGTCAGGATCTTGCTCCACCAATAGAGCACATATATGATTACTTCTTGTATTAGCAACTAAACATGAAATTTAACCAAAATCAATAAGTAACTAGAAATATGAAACAACACAGGAATTGAGAGACAATACACAATTGTATTAATAATCACTCAGAAGAATATACAATAAGGAAGATGCCACTTCTTCCTCCACCTCAAAGGTTCACCACACCTCAAGACCTTCTTCCCTCTCTCTATTGGTCCCAACAATCAACTCCAATACAGAATTGATGTTCACCTCTCCAACCAGTCAGTAACATCCTGCCAATACATCAAGTACACAACCGTACTCTAAGTAGATCTCCTGCTCTCTACTGATACCTACAAATCACTAGACCTTACTCACCATTGTAGATCTCCAAAAGAAGCCATGCTCATCTGCTGACTAAGATCATACAAATATGAAGAACCCTAATAATTATCCAAACTAGTACCCACCTTAGTACTGTGGCACTAAGAGGAACACACCATTGCTCTCTTCTCTCAGAAGGAGCTTATTGCTCTCTTACTCTTTAGCTACAAGTTTTACAATACATGCCAATGGGTCTATAAATAGATCCCAGACTTGAACAATAACTTAGACTCTTAGTTTTCTATAATTATCCACGCAGATCAAGGCTCAAAATAGCCTTTACATGAAAACACTCCATTCACTAAACTAACTGTTTATGCAATGAACAATTCTGGAACACACAGGTGACCGATGTCGGTCCCTGCTTGCCTGGTGCTGCCGACGTCGGCCAACTCCCTGCCGTCACCGATGGCCTTCTGCTCTGGTCACGACCGACGTCAGTCATTCTACCGATGTCAGGTCTTCTGAATCTTCAGCAACCTGATTTTCTTCATCTACATCAAGTTAAAGCTTTTAGCTCCATATCCTAACAGAAATAGTGAACTCTGTATCATTGAGGGCACCTAAAAGTATTATTTTAGATTTAATGACCTCATATCATCCTCATTCATTACCCAATAGACAAAAAGAGATGATGCAAAACAAATGAAAAAGACAAGCATAGTCAAATATTTACATGATAAAAGATATACAAACAAGAGCAAACAAGGAACACACACACAAGTATCTACATACAATGTCACAATGTCTTGCATAATGGCTTAGATTATGGACATCAAGATGATTGATTAGACGATGGGTTGGACTAGGATGATCATGATGTGATTATGGTCTTAGGATAGACTTAGATAGGCTAATGATGATGATTAGGATTAGGATGTAGGTAAGGAGAGGAAGGTGGATAATGATTTTTAACTAGATGAGGGACTTGGATGAGGATTTAGAGGTATGGTACTTGGATTAGGATTAGGATAAGGATTTGGATATTGATATCAATGACATAGGACTAAGCAGGTTAAAGTGAGAATATGTTAATGCTAGCTTGATATAGACTAAAATTTCCCCTAGTTTAGACTAGGAAGATGGATGATGTGATTGTGAAAGATGAAAGGCATGGAGATGGATGTGACTAGGGTATAAAACAAGACATCATGCGATGGACTATTTTTGTTTTTTTCAAATATTATGATTTTTAGGGTTTTTTTGAATATGTATGTACATTATACAAATGGGGTTACTAGAAAAGGGAATACCAAGCCTAAAAACTAGGATGAGGATGAATGGGATGATAAAAGGATGAGGGTGATGCATAAAAGGGGATGAGGATCAAGGAAGAAGAGACTAGGGATTACTAATGACCAAATTGGGAAGGAACTATATGTTTAGTTGCCTAAGTGTCCATTAGAGGATATGCTAAGATGATTGTAGAACATTTCTCAATATGGATTTCATTCCCTTAAAAAGGTCAAGATAGGAAGAAAAGAGGGACACGATGATGGATGATGGGTAAGAATAATGTATGGAGGGGATGTAAAAGGGAAGGATTGATAAGGGATATGAAATTGATGGATTTTTTCCCCTAGGTGCTAAGGTAAAATGAATATAATAGATTATTTTACCATGATGTCAGAAACTAGTTTTCATCATGTACTTGCCCAAGGTGGTAGGAGACTGGTTTTCACCATTGGATGAATGATTTATTATTATTATTATTATTATTATTATTATTATTATTATTATTATTATTATTATTATTATTATTATTATTATTATTATTGAAGTTTGGATGACATCTTGATTTATTAGAGAAGGGCACGATGCAAGATGTAAACATTATTGTGATCTTCAACTAGCACCTATTTTTGACATGTGTGATGTTAGGACCATATTATCTCCACTAGATGTATTAATGTCCTTGTGACATTTAGTGATTTTTTATGGCAACCCCTCTAAATATCTAGAACAGGTGTCTTCATTGGCCCTAGAAGAGACTATGTTGCCTAAGTGGGGGATGTGAGGTATAGTTCTGATTAGATCTTGATACTAATGGAGGTGTATTTGACTAGAATGGATGGTGGGACTTGATGGGATTGTTGGTTCATGATAAGAAGGTGTGATGGGTGTTTAGGGATTAGGACTAGTTGTCACATACATCATTGGAGATGTTGGACATTCTACATTTAATTGGTGCCAATTGACAAAAGACTACAGGAGATCTAAGACACTTTGAATTTATGTTTCATCTCTAATTTGATTATTTAATGGATGACTAGCTGTAATAATAAAGTTTTTGACATTATTTTGAATTTTAGATTGGATTCAACTTTTTATACCCCTTGGTGCCTGATTTTGGGCTTCAAGGGAGATTGATTTTTGACTTTGATTATACCCTAGTGCTTGATATTGGGCTTCACTAGGGGAAGACATTTTTGGATTAGGATGATGATTTGATTTTTCTTGATTTGGACTTATGGGATCAAAAGTGACTTGATTATTATGATTGACTTCTAGAATATGGTCTTGGACCTTTTTATTTCTAGCACAAATTATATTACTCAAGGAAGGGTTCAATGATGTATGGTCCTATTCATCCTTATGGAGAAAGGTGATTAAATGATCATTGGTAGGAAGAAAGGGGTATATGATGGATGAATGAGGGGGAGATGATGTGATAAGTCCAATGAGTGGTGATGGGACAACATGGTCCTAATAGGGGTTCTTAGGAGACCTAGTTTTGACATCAAAGAAAATTTCCTCAAAATCAATAAAAGTATCACTAAGACTAACTTAGTATACACATCCAAAGTAGGATCAAATTCACTCTGGAAATATTAAATAGATAAAGATTATAATTTTTTTTATGACTTCATCATCCTAATTGATATCTAAAGGTATGGCTGGTGACATATAGAGGTATCCTCAAAAAGATAGGCATTATCATCATTTTATCTAATATCGATGAGGGAAGATGTTTCTAATGAAGAATTTGATTCATATACTATTTTTGAACATGATCATGATGTAGATAAGACTTGTGTTGACTTTGATCCTAATTTTGATGTATAAGATACAATACTAATATTATAACATTCATTATCCATGATTGACCTCTCAATAAGGGTTGTTGATATGGTGTATGAGAGGGAAATGATAGAGGATAATGGATTTAACAATGATAGGCCCATGAAAGGAATTATGAGGACTAGGTTGATGGGGAATAGACTCCTCTTTGATATAGGATTTATCAAATATGGGGGGATTATGGAAGATATATGTGGTGTCTTGTCTTGGATTGGAAAGGGAAGGGATTTATCATGATCAGGAATGGAATCTTGGCACTCTAATTCCTGTTTACCTAGGGATATAGATACATCTGGTTCATCCTTAATTTTTATGTCACCATGATCAATGAGGTCTTAAAAATTATCTTGGAAATTTTGTTGTCAATTAATGGTATCCATCTAAGTTTATTGATATGCACAATATTGATTAGATTTATACCTAGATGGCTTAGGCTTGGTGGGATCAAGATGTCATATGGGTGGATAGACCATCATATTAGTAGTAAATAATTGTTGAAAAAGGTCTTATAAGGACATAAGAAGGGGAGTATAATGACCCACTTCACTTTGTGACTTAGATGTGGAAGCATTGGAATTTAGATCAAATGGTTATTGATGTGATTAGGTGGATGGACTGGTAGTTGATGAGGTGGCCATGATAGGATTCCCTTTACTAGTGTAAGAAAGGGTAGATGATGGGATATGACTAGAGGGAGGAGGATTTGAATGGGATTCACATGAATGGGTTTGGACTCAAGATGAAATGAGTTGAATGGGGTTAAAGCCTTCAAGAAGTGGGACACCCATCTTGAGGAGATGCAAGAGGATCTCATCCTTGTTGGAAAATATGTATTGCTCTATGAGAATGGGGTCTAACTTCATGGGGATGGATGATAATAGATGGATGATGAAGGGGGAAAACATAAGGGTATACTAAATATTAGATATGGCCTCTTGAATAAGGTAGTTCTAAATGATTGAGCTAGTATGACTAGTAATGATGAGGATGAGGTGGATGAAATGTGATTGAGATGATGTAAGACTAGGATCAGATTTTAGATGGATAGTACAATAAGTGTTGGTTCTCTATCAATAATTCTTATTTTTCAAGTTAGCTAAAGGATCAGGGATTTTATGGGTGCCTAGATTCAAACTAGCAAGATGATGAGTGTATGGGTTCTAGTTACGAATAGGCAAGATGACTAGATGATATAGACTAGATTGATGATGATTGGATCCTAGATTAAAAATGACAAAATGATAAGATGATAGCTAGATATCAACTAGATATGAGATCTAACCAACTGATGAGTGATAGTGGACTACAATGATAGGATTATATGAAAGGACAAAAAGAGTAGCTCAAGCCCTAGACTAACTTGATCAAGATGGGATGAGATGGGATTATGTGATGAAGGAAATAAGATAGTGGGATTAAGAATATATAGGTGATAATGGAATGATAAGGGGTAATGTAAATGAGATGGGGATGGTTTTGATACATATATGACCTAAAGATCTAACTAGGATAAGATAGGATGAGGGTAGACTAGATAGGGATGAGAAGACTCTGTGAAGGCAAGGTCAAGATAAATGATTGATTATGGATAGGGTTGAATTAGGGAAATATGTGGATGATGAGATGTGATTAGGATATGAGAGTCATTAGGTATGATAAAAAAGGACATCTAAAGATAATATGTACAATAGGATGATGAGATAAGGATGTACAAAATGATATAATAATGAAGTGAGGATATACATAATGATATGTGAAAAGAAGCTAGATAAGAATGTATAGGTTTGGGGTGAAATGCTAAATTGGTTCACAAATAGCATTGGTCTAACACAACAAACACCTAAGAAAGTAGATCACAATCCTAAGATTAGTAAACTAATGGGTGTGTAACTCGATGACTACACTATTTGAAGAATTTGTAGGTGAGGTTGTAGGCTAGTGACCCATTATAAAATCTATTAAACATTCTTAGCCCTATCTACAATGATGATCACTTGGGAGCTGATATTGAATTTGATAATGGATCACCTATTACAACTGAGAGGTATTATGCTAGGCTATACAAGCTCTTTAGGGGAGTCCCTGATATCCAAAAAGTTATGGTGGGGCCCAAGCCCATATAGGATGTTGTCTAACCAATTTATGTATTGGAGCTGAAATTATCCTCACTCCATGAAACCCTTTATGGGGAATTTTGATTTAGTGCCTAATGACAGCTATCCCTAATGATAGTTTCCCTAATATTTATAATCTACCAGAACATAAAGTGTGGTCAAATGTGTAGTGATGAAATCAACATCACCAACCCCTAAAAATTAAGATTATGAGGGTTTATTGGTGGTTTTTATCCTCAAAAAATCACCATAAGGACATAAGGAGGAGAGCATACAAAATTGTATCCCTCAGGTGACAAACAAGTAGACCAAAAGGGGATTAATTAATTGATTTAATTAAGCTGTGAGATTTATAAAAGATGCAAGAATATACAAGCCAAAATGATTAAAATGGTTAAAGATATACATAAAATATGTATGAAAAAATGATTACAGTGATTTAAAAAATGATTTTCAAAATGCCCAAAGGAATCTTTGACAGGCAACCTGTAAGAAAATAATTAGTAGTTTTAAGTGGCGCTTTTAGAGAGGAAACCTACAAAACAATGATTAGTAGTTTTGATTGAAAATATTGAGGGGTAACCTATAAGACAAGATTTTAGATCAAAATATGACTTGAAAAATAAGATGTTAGCAATTCAAAATTCACCCTGTAAAAAAAATGTTAGTATAATAGGCCTTAAGAAAAACACCTTTAAAAATTACGATTTGGCTCTATAACTTATTTGTGTGAGCAGGCCACGATGTGGGGGTCTGGTGGAGAAAACCCATAGTGGGTTTAAGGGGTAGAGCCCCTTGTAGATACCTCAATAGAAAAGATAATTTGGGCCTTGCAGGAGGCCCATAATGACTCAAAAAATCACTAAAAATGACTCTAAAAATGCACTAAAAAGGATAATTTTGAAGACAAAAATAATACAAAGTTGTAACTTAAAATTGTGATATCACAACCATCAATGCAATATCATAATTCACAAGTTTTAGTTTTTCCATATGTAATTAAGAGTGATGGTCAGACTGTAAGATCGTTACTTTTAGTGAAATATTGTGATTATTAGGGTGATATCATGATTATGAGATTAGTGGTTTTACCAAAAAGTTTAAAACTTTAAAATTTTAGATTTTTGACCAAAATAGATACTTAGATTATGGTAGATTGATTTAAATTTCTTAAAGTGCCTATAGATGGATAGATTTAAATCTTATTATGATGCATCAAAACTTTATAAAGGATACCAAGACAAGATATTAAAAATGGACAAAATCATGAGCAACTATAGAATAGAAAGGGTATTTTCACTCAGATTTTATCCTATTTATGCCTTTTAGAATTCAAAAATAACAAAATAGAACTAATTTAAAAATGACTATCTTGAAATATCACTACTGATGATGCAAGATCATTATCTTTAGAGCAATCTCATGACTATGGGATTAGCATTTTTGTAGAGGACAAGAAAAAAATTAAGACTGCTAGATTTATCTTTCAGATGATCCTGCCTTTGATGCATTTCCTATTGACCCTATCACTACACACACAATAGGGTACATAGACAAAACTATTTACAAAAGGTGGTTATCAAATATATTTCTAATCATAACATGTGTTTAAAAAATATTCCAATATGAAAGAGAGCCAAATAAGCTTTCAAGAATGGCCTATATGATCACTAATTTTCCTATAAGATAGAAAATGACAAAATTAAACATTTAGGTTAGAGATCAATGAATAATCATTATAAAATTTGGGACAAATCACAATGTTATGATTGTAGTTGTAATATCACAACTTGTAGGGTAATGTCATGAATCTTGAAGTTATGATTTTTCATATGGCTAAAAACCTATCACAATAAAAAAAAAATTATTAAGGGTTATCATAAATATAAAATTCTCAAGGACTGTAATGTCATAACTTTTAGAGCAATATCATAGGCTTCACCTGTAAGCAATTTTTTTTCTAAAATATGGCATTTATCCTTGTCTAATTAGACTTGCAAGCTACCAAAACACTTCTAGGATGCAAAACTATTAAATTAGGAGTGACATTCCCATCATGGTCACCAAAATGTAGTATGAATTTTGAGAAAAAGGATTAAATTACCATAAACATTCAATTTAAAACCCAAAATAACAAACTACCTAGGTAAGATCTAGAGCCATTAGGATCAAATGCAACTAGATGAATGCATAATTCAAACCAATGCTTAAATCCTAAACCTAATTACTCCAAACTAAGATTAAAGATACTAAAAATAATAGGATTATATTGAGATTACCTTAGACTCAAAAATTTGAAATTATGATGGCATGATCAAGGATGTTGATGATGGATTCAAGGACTTAGATTGATATGGACTTAGTATATTGAAAAGAGTTGTTAGTTAATTATGTGGGCATGAATACTTTATGGATTCATGAGTTGGTTTCTATGTAAGAGTGGGTTTTTTTATATAGAATATGGAAGGAAGAATCAATGGTTGAAATTCAAAGTTGGATTGTGGATATTTATGGTGAAGGATTTATCCAAGGAATTTAAAATTCCTTGGAAGACTCTATATTTAGAGGCTTCTAGAGAGGAAGGGTGATAATAGAGAGGATTATATAATTAGATAATTCTAGAATCCTCTTATGGGTTAATTAGGATTAGATAGGGGTTAGGTGGGTGATTAGTGACTAGGGGTGTAGGAAAGCCTAGGAATAGGCTTAGTAGGTGGGTCATGGGAATTTTTAATTCCCAAATGATAGATAAGATAGATTAGGATAAGATAAGAGATGATTAGGGGAATTAATGAAGAAGTGGGATAAGACTATAGTTAGTGAATGAAGAAATATTGATGGGGGATATGAGATAAATGATTAGAAGGGGGTGATTTTAGGATGGGATTAGATGAGATAAATTAGATAAGTAAAATTAGTGTTGACTAATAATAATATTAGTGATGTTAAATAAAGTAAGAAAATTTAGGTGCTTATAAATAGTTAAGGTCTCATATAAGTAGGAAATGAGTGAAATTGTATTTTATTTGTATGTGATATATTGTTGATTCTCTATCTTGTTATTTATGTCTAACTTGGATGAAATGAACATAGTTTTACAACCCTATGGCAGGATCATTTCAATAAGTCCTCAAAAGTTTTGGTAACATCTTCTTGGGAATATTTTTAAATACTTAACATAGAACACATTGAGATTCAAAGATCCTTATTTGAGCTCTGAAGATATGCAGCTCTGAAAATGCTCTAAAGACCTATCTAGCCATGCTCCCAAGATGCCTAGCTATGTTCCAAAGATGTCAAGTTGTACTATACAGATCAATATAGTAACTCTAAAGATATCTACTATGGATATTTATATTCTCCCTCTTTAAATATCTTCTTTTAGACATAACTATTAATAATAATGGTCTAAAATGATCTAGATATAAATGTATCTCTATTTTATAAAACTAGACATAATCTCTTCGGATATATGTTAAGTATTATTGGTCTATTATTAGTTGAATAAGTTATAATGCCTCTATATAATAATGGAATTTAATTCCTAGATATTTTATTTTGAATAAGAATATTTGACTATTTAGATCATCAAATTTTATATTCTGAGAATAGTCATTAGATGTGCTTTAAATACATCTCTCCTTCACATTCCAGGGTAATCAATTAGATAATAGAGAAAACAATAGAGAGAATATACATTTAGGTGTAATTTCATAGAATATATATATATATATATATATATATATATACACATATACATATATACATATATATATATACATATACATATATATATATATACATATACATATATATATATATGTGTGTGTGTGTGTGTGTGTGTGTGTGTGTGTATATATATATATATATATATATATATATATATATATATATATATGTCCTTTTGATAATGAATTATTAATAAAGTTTAGAATTCCATTCCATTATTGAGTAAAGGTTGACCCTATTCTGAGGAAGGAGCAAGGGCGCACTTCTCTCCAAAGATCAAGGTAATTGGTATTTTTAGTTTATCATTTAAAAGTATATTTATTTTGATATAGGTATATTTCATTTTACTACAAGTATGATTTACCTTTTAATGTAGAAGTATGATTTCCCTTTCAATATAAAGTGTGTTTTATTTTAATGCAAGTGTGCTTTCATTAAACACTGAGTTTTTTTCAATTCAATGCAAGTGATTTTTCTTTAAGCAAAGATTATATTTAAATTTCATAAGGAGTAAATTTTTTTAGCTCGTATCCATATTCAAAATTTGTCAAGAAGAAGTCTACATGATAATAGACAATTAAAATTCTCACATTTTGAAATAAAACAATGTTCTAACTAGTTGGGTAAGTTGAGTGAGAACAATGTAGTGTCTTATGCCAGATGTTTAAGTTTTGGATGTTGATGGTGTGAACCAAAGAATACTTTTAACAAGGAATGCCATATGAGGTACTTAGTTGGCAAAACTTTCTAGATTTAATTTTTTGCAACATAGAATTAGAATCATATTTGTTGTCCTTAAGATTTAAACATAAACAAAAAAGTAAACACCCTCTAAACAATGAACTGTTAACTTAAATATCCAACATCTCATTCCATATATCCTTGGACACTAGTCCTGGTAGAAAATGGCACCAATCCATTGATTGATTAAATGAAAGGTATAATGACAACCTATGATTTTTAGCTCCATTACCAGAGAATCTTCATTAATAAGTGTTAGTGAGATCCTATATTATATTTATATGGGGATATTAAAAAATATACATATACCTGAAAAACACAAAAATAATCAAGGACTCCTTAGATTTATGAGCCACCCTAAAGATTCTCAAAGATGGTTTATCTCTAAATATTTCCAAATAAAATAAAAAGAGAGGATCCTATCCTTGTTGGAAATATTATGAATTGAAATAAAGGTGATTAAAATTTGTATACAAATTTTTTCTAATTCCTCTGCTGAAAAAGGTTCATCCTCACAAATAGATTCTTCAAGAAGAATTCTATTAGAATATCTTCCCCTATAGGGAGAATAGACCTTGAGAATTCCTTTTCTAGAATAATCTGATTTGATCCACAAGCTCTACAAGAAGATCTAATCACCAATGAATATTCCCCTCCTAAGGTAGACCATAGGTTAAGAACCCATGAAGAGAACTTAGATTGTATTGATAATCAAAGTTGGGAAGAAAATATGGGAGACAAACATGCACATGTAGAAAACCTTGATCGACAGCTTCAATAGGATAGAACATTTTCCTATCCAATTAGCTTGGATCCTGATGATAGAACCTCCATGAAAAATATATTTCAATATATTTTACCTAATTTTAGAGGTAAAACCTTAGAGGATCTAGATCATTTCCTCTTTGAAGTTTAGGTTCTCTACCAAACATCTGATTATATCACTAATAATTAAAAGTTAAAGTTATTCCCTTATACACTTAAAGATGCAACCATGAGATGGTTCATGGACATTGAGGGTAGTTATATAAGTACTTAGAAAGAAATGGAAACTAATTTTATTGATAAATATTAGTATTATTTTAGAGTCATAAAATTAAAGGAAGATTTTTTCAAGATCAAACAAAATGAAGATGAAACCTTAGAAGATTACCTTGATAGGTTTATATTTGCCCATATACAAAGTGGTTACCAACTCATAAAGGAGTTCATTAATATAATATTTATTAAAGGCCTAGATGATGATGCACATGATGATTTGAACCTAATGGGAAATTATGACATTGAAAAGTTAATCTTTCATCATATTTCAACATTATATACTAGCTATTCTAGGACAAAACCTAACATAAGGAAATCATAGTTAGGAAAATCACCTAAAGTTAGCCAATTAACAGAATAATTAATAATTTTAAAATAGATATTATAGTAAAATTGACATCCACATTATATGGTCTCAAATCAAAAGTAAATACCACTAATACTATATAGTTATCAATATATTATCCTAGATGTAGACTCAAACATGTGGTAAAAGATTGTCCTTTATATAAAATAGAGGTATGTGGTATTTTTGATCTAGCTCATGATACCAAGAATTGAAATCATATTATTACCATGATAAAATAGGTAAAATAAGTAGTACATGTAGTTGAAGAAGTGAATTTTATCCAAAGACAAGTACTTAAATTTAATTTAGTCCAAGATTTCCCATCAATCCATGGATGACACCATGGGATGGACAAATCACACCAAAAATATGGGGACCAACACCACAACCAAAACCATGGAATAATCAAGAATGGATTCCAATAATATAGGTAATTTCAAAAAATAATTCATAACCCCTGGGCATAATATCAAAACTAACAACCACATTTGATATAACAGTCACCACCTCAATGGCCAAATCAACAATATCAAACATAAAGAAGGTTTCATCCATAGTAGGATTCAATTCATTCACAACCTCATCCACCACTAATTGAAAAGTAGGTTAACCAACCATATTTACCTACCCAACTAGTGTAAAATCTTAAGAATAGGAAAAATACTCTTGTCTATGTAGCTGATAAAGAAAGTATAGTGTAAGTGGTTCAACTGAGCGTAATAATGTTTATCTCGGGTTAGGAAAGGTAGTAGGAGATTCACCCACTACCACAACTAAAATTACCAATTATGAAAACACTCCTGAGTTAACTATATTCTAAGATCCAAATGAAGACAAGGTATAATCCACTACAACTCTAATCACACCAAACACAATTCAAGATTCCCCTGCTATTCCATTTATTGAAAGATTTAAAAAAGAAAAACCTAGGGAGGATTTTGAATTGATGCATGGATTAAGAGAGATGAAGATATAAATTCTAATATTAAGAGACATTAAGGATATTCCTAAATTAAATCAAATAATTAAAGGATTTTTCATCAAATCACTATGAAGAAAGAAATAATATCCTAAAATAATTTAGGTAACTAGAAAAATTATTAATTTACTAGCAGGAAACATACTTATTATCAAATATGGAGACCTTGGTAGTCCCATGATGACTATGACAATTAGGAACAAGTCCATACCAAATGTGCTTATAGATATAGGTACTACCATCAACATAATGATTGTCAAAATAGTAGAGTATTTATCCCTCACAGGGCTTCAACCTACCACTAAAATTTTGCAAATGATAGATCAATCCACTAATGTGCCTAAAAGAACCATAGAAAATGTTAAAGTCACCATAGAATCCTTAGAATATCTTGTATATTTCATGATACTTCAACCTAAACCCAGGAGGGTAGGATATCTAATAATTCTTGGAATACCTTATATAGCTATAACTACAACATGAATTGATTGTAAATCTAGTAATATGACCATTTTCAATGGAATTCATGCCAAAAAAGTCTCCCTTAATCTTTTTCTAGACCTTCAATGGATATTTTTTAACAGATATAGGTGGATCAACCTAAACAAAATCAAAAAAGTGTGTATTTATTATCCATGGTTACCATAAAATAACATCTCCAAGAGTTTGAGGAACAAATAATATAAGTTTTTGACTAAGATAGCCTAGCTTCAAAGTCTAACAGCGTAGCTCCAAAGTCTGATAGCCTAGCTCTGAAGTCTGAAAACCTAGCTCTAAAGACCAATATATTAGAACTAAAGATGACTAATCATGAATGGGAAGAATTTAACTCCACAAATGAGAACTAAGACACTATCATATGTTCTCAAAACATATTATCTAGTATGTAAGATATATAGAAAGTCATAGTTGACTGGGCTCAAAATGGGTAGAATTCATTTTAAATAATTTTCATTATATTATTGACTAATATTATCTCCATAAGTGAAACCTTTTACAAGGATGTGGATACATTTCACATGCTACTACCAGACACATGTCCATTAAATGATTTGATTATTGAATACAAGCAAGTAAATTCTAGCATCCCAGGTACTAAACAAATTGTAATCCAACCCAATAAACTATTAAATATCAAAAGTTGGCTAACTAACCAACAAGATAGAAAAGTGTTTGATGTATTGGTATGACATAAAAAATACTTTTCTTGAGATTATAGTGATATAAAAAGAATGCATCCTAGTTTTTATACCCATCACATCTACATCAAAGATGTTAGACCAGGTAAACAATCACAATAGATAATTAACCTAGACTTGAAATAAATTGTAGAGAAGGAGATATAAAAAATATTAGAAGTTGGGTTTATTTAACCCATATTCTATATTCAATGGGTTTCACCTCTAGTCATTATACCTAAGAAGAATGTAAAAATGGAGAGTCTACATAGATTACAAAGAACTGAATAAAGTCATTATGAGAGATTACTTTCCTTTGCCTTTTATTGATCAAGTCTTGGATATTATCGCATGAAATAAGTAATTTTATTTCTTAGATGGATTCAATGGATTCAATCAAATTAGAATAGCCACTGAATATCAAGATAAAACTACATTTACCTATCCCTAGATAACATTTTCTTATAGATTCTTTCCTTTTGGATTATGCAATGCACCTGCTACCTTTTAGAGAGCAGTGTTAGCCATATTTTTTGATCTTACAAAGGATTTTTAGAAGTATGCATGGATGATTTCACTATCCATGGTAACACATTTGATGAATCCTTGAGCAATTTGGAAAAGGTGCTCACCATATGTGAAGAACATCAAGTATTTTTGAGTCATGAAAAGTGTAACATAATGGTTTATGAAAGGATAGTATTAGGACATCATATCTCTTATCAAAGAATAAAAGTGGATCTCAAGAATATTGAGATAATTTATAGTCTCCCTATTCCTCAAACACAAACATAGTCAAAAGTTTTCATGGTCATGCAAGTTATTACAGAAGATTTATTAAAGACTTAAGCAAAATAGATTCACCTATATTTTCCTTGCTAACAAAAGACAATGAATTTGTAAGGAATGATAAGTGTCAAGAAGCTTTTGAAACACTAAAAA
The DNA here is from genome assembly GCA_037957365.1 of Torreya grandis. Lineage (NCBI taxonomy): Eukaryota > Viridiplantae > Streptophyta > Pinopsida > Cupressales > Taxaceae > Torreya > Torreya grandis. The sequence continues at coordinate 534,452 of JARHVA010003286.1, forward strand.
AAATCATGATTGTTTTAATTTTGAAAGGACCTCATTGGGAACAATATTTTCATATTTATATTGATGCTTCTAATAATGCACTAGGGGTAGTTCTAGAATAAGGAGACAAGGAAGGAAAAATGTATGTCATTTATTATATCATCAAGAGTCTTACTCCCATAGAAAAGGAATTTCTTGTTATTGTTTATGTCATAAACAAGTTTAGGCACTACATTATTGATTATCAGGTATTTATCTATATAAATCATTCAGTTATTAAATACTTAATGAATAAACTAGTAATAGGTGGGAAAATTATTAGATGGCTATTGTTGTTGCAAGAATTTGACATTACAATTATAGATAAACATAGGAAATATAATATTGTTTCTAACTTTTTGTCTAGATTGATCACTATAGATGAAGATGAAACTATAGAGGATTCTTTTCTAGATGAGCAATTATTTTCCATATCTACATACTCCCCATGGTTTGCATACATGGAAAATTACTTGGAAACATGAAAGTTTCCTCATTCCTTTACTTGTAAATAAAGAAAACATTTGATTAGAGATATTTTTCATTTCAAATGGTTTAAAGGCATGTTATTTAAAACTAGACCTGATCATGTACTTCATAGGTGTGTCATAGAATATGAAGTATTTAACATCATAAAAGCATGTCATAGTGAAGTAGGAGGAGGACATTATTTAGAAAATAGGACCATTCATAATATTCTTGTTGTAGGTTATTATTTTCCATCTCTTTACAATACTATAAAATGGTTGTATGGAAATGTGATCCTTATCAAAGGATGGGTAAGCCTACTTTATCCTCATAAATGCCTCTCCATCCTTAAATAAGTTTAAAACCATTTGATAAATGGGATTTGGATTTTTTTGAACCAATAAACAATCAATCTCAAGGAAAATAATATTTATTAGTGTGTACTAATTATGTTATTAAGTAGGCTAAAGTGAAAGTACTCACCTTTGATAGGGGGGAAATAGTTGCTAATTTCTAATATCATAGGATCATGTTTAGATTTCAAGCTCCTAGATCTATTGTTTCTTATCAAATACCACAATTCATGTATAACATAATCAAGGATTTCACATAATTATACCAAATTAATCACTAAAAATCCTCACCATATCACCCCCAAGCTAATGGGAAAGTGGAGGTCATCAATCAAGAGCTTGAAAACATTTTGACCAAAATAGTAAATAGTAGCAAGAAAGATTGGGAAAATAGAATACCTAAATTAGTTTGGGCATATAATACAATATAGCAGACTACTATAGTATTCTATCCATATGAACTTATGTTTAGAAAGAAACCTTTATTGCTAATAGAGTTTGAACTGTAGACACTAATAATGATAAATGATATGGGAATTAATATTGATGAAGCACAGAAGGAAAGAATCATACAACTAAATGGGATGGATGAAATAATAATGGATACACTCACTCAAACTAACATGATCCATAATCAACTAAAATAGTAGCATGATACTCATATTAGAGAGAAATAGGTTCAATAAGGTGATTGGGTGCTTCTATTTGAATTTAAATTCTAGTATTTGAAAGGTAAGATTAAGATAAGATGGCTGGGGCCATACTAGATCAAAAATATTCACAATAATGGTTTTTTCCAACTTCAACCAATTGATGGTGACTAAATAAATTTTTTGTCAATGGTCATAAGATTAAAGTGTATAGAAGACCTCTTAGTAGGGAAAAACTCATTGAACAGAATCAAGACCAATTTGAACTTATGGAAGACCTTGGTTCTTTCACTAAGGCCAAAAAATCTTTGTAGTTGACATCCAATAAGGGGGAGAGATAAAAACCAACAAATAGTAGTTTTAATCCCATAAAAAATTATATATATATATATATATAAATTAAAAAAAACCAAAAAATACTAAAAAGTGAAAACCAAAAATGACACTTTTCAGAAGAAACTTCTATAATAAACATGAACTGTTGTCTCATCAGCTAACTTATCTTTTAAAAAAATTATCCTTTCAGGACACATGGAAAATTTAGGATATAAGTATGAATACTTATAGTAGAGGTATAATTTTACTTCCTTCTTAATAGGTTAGACATTTTGTATTTTATGTTCTGCATGTATGACCCTTAGGTGGACAACACTTTTCACTATGGATAAGTTATTTTGATGACATGTGGATGTGATTGAGGCCACTACTAAATTTTAATTTCAAGATTTGATGTGACATTATTCTAAAAACCTTTTCAAAAAGATATGACCTAATGAGAAAATCATTACAAATTTCATTTCAAGTGTTACCAAGTGTGATCTCTCATGCCATGTCATTGATATTAACCCCCCAAAAGGTATTCCCTCATTAAATTTTTTTTGTGATCCGAAGTGCTTATCCATCATTTCTACTATAATTTTGTGATACCCATTCATTGTTATTCATTTCCACCTCATATCCTAATTTCCTTTCCCTCCTCAGTATTCTATACAATTTTAAGCTTAGTTTTTTATTATGCAATCAAGTTTTTGAGAAAAATATGAACTACGAAGATGGGAGGTAAGAAGAAAAGTGAACTAGAATTGACAGAACCTCTACTACAATATGAATCTTCTAAGGTTATTTTTAAAATGGTAGGATGGCTTAATTTCCTGAAGACATTTCAAGGTTTTCAAGAAAACATTATCCAAGAATTTTTTGGAAAATTTTATGAAGATCAATATGTAGTCTGAGGTGAACATCTTACTATCAATTCCTCTATTATCAACAAAATTTTAGGGATTCCTAAATAAGGCATGGTTATTACTAATAAATTAAGTTTTTTTGATCTAATTCAAATATTCCTTGATGATAATGAACCCCATCTTAAGTTGGCTAAAACCCCACAAGGCATGGTTAGAGGAATCATTCAAGACAATCTTCCACCTCCATAGTATAATGTCATACATTGGGTCATGAAATACCTCACTTATGATGGAAAATTCACTATGGTTGATGGTGATACCATGTGACTTCTTATTCATTTGAGTAAATGATCCACCAAACCTAAATTCTAGGTAAACCTACCATATTTTATTTACCATGCTATAATTAAAGTAGATTAGAAATTAAAAAGGGTAATTGGGTCAATCAAACATCATTGTTTGATTCATCTCATCTGTCAGCACCATTTTCTAAAGAAACCTAAGGGTGAAAAAGCTTGGTCTTCATTTTTGTGAAAATCACTCCAAATTCTTGGTAAGAAATCACAATGTCCTATTTCTCATCCTCCTACAAAAATAAGAAGAAAGGAAGGTCCATTTTCAGTACCTATAGCTTTAAAGATGTTATGCCTAAGGTCAAAAATTAAAATGAGTTTTTCATCAAAAAACCTTACTCCATTAGTGAAACCCTGATGAAGCCATTGATTGATTTTATAGGAGGAAGAAGAAATTGATGTAAAAGCAATTGAAAATTTGGAAAGTTTAGGTTCTCCAATAGAATTTATGGATGTTGAATAGATAGTTGAAGAAACCCCTACACAAGAGATTATAGTTGAAGAAGAAGAAATACCTTTACCTTCCATAGTTGACAAGGGTAAAGCTATAATTATATAAGAATATTCATTTTCTCCTTTTCCTATTAATGAAGACAAAGAGTTATAACATGCTATGACCATGTCACGACATGAAGAAACCATTTGGCAATAGCAAGCAAAGCTAGTTTTTCTTTGATTGACACTGTAAGGTAATAACTAAACCATATATAGTATAGAAAAGAGATATGAATATTTTATTTCTTAGGTTCAACATAAGAATTAATCATCATATTAGTTAATATTGAACATACTAGAATTCCCTTACAAATAAGGATATTCAAATTGATAGTCTAAAACATTCTATTGCTAGTAAGGATGCTTAGATTAATAAATTATAACTCTATTTATAGTAAAAATTCATTTCTTGGTCAACAAAATAATCACATACAGGGGCTAAAAAATCAAAATGTTGAGTTACAACTTCCATACAAGGTATGCAGAGGGAAACAAGGGAAATAGTTGTACAGACTAAAGGACCTATAAGTTCTATTCCTTATTTTCCTCTACCCCTTCATGAGATGATCTCAATTTTGAGGAAAGTATAGAACAAGATTAAAAAATTAGAATAAAAAAAATGCTATAATCAAAGTAGAATCTCAACATTAGTTGTAAAAGGCTCAAATTTATATTTCGACTATTTGTGAAATTGCTGAAAAATTGTTGTCTTGCAGAAAATATTCTTCTTTCTATGTTATATTTCTTCATGAAAAATTTTATAAGTGGAAAATGTAATTGATTTCTCTTTATTTTCCCCATGTTATTGAATATGAACATATGTTCATGGATGTCTTTCTTAAAAGTACTAAAAAAAGATGGGATCAAATTTATGAGTTCTATCTTTATAAAATATTGTTGGGTTACCAGTCTAGATTTTTGATTAACTTATTTATGGGGGAAACATAATTATATGCTTTCCTTTCTACCATGATAAATAAAACTTCTTGGTAACAAGCACACAATCAATTCCTTGAACTATAGAACACTATAGCTCTATGTATGAGACCTTAGTTTCCAAAAGCCCACAAACTTCTTGTTACTTTCCAATCTATGTATTATATGTACATAAAAAATAAGTATCATGATTTGTTAAGATTAAATATTATATCATTCCAAGATTTTGTGAGCCAAAATTCCTCCACCTCTATCAACACAAGTATGGCTAGATGGGAGACTTTACCTATTGCCTTGAAATTCAAGGAAGTTATGAGTCCCACCACCATTAATTTGAATCTTTAGAGAGCTCAAGCACTTGCTCAGATTATCACTCATTTTTTGAATGAAGGAGGGTTAGATGTTTATATTGTCATGAGATTTAGGCCACCCATTATTATTTATCCCATGTCTCTTTTGCAAAATTGGCACAAACAAGCATAAATAAAATTTGAAGCATGGTTACATATAGTGGTAAGAAATTTGGGATTTTTGCCTATAAATCATTGTGATTGGGGCCATCATTTTCAAATCTATGATCTCTGTTAATGGTTGGAATCTAGACTCCTAGATTGAAGAATAATTATCCCACTGGTTTGTAAGAGGACTTGTAAAAGGTAAAGTGTGGGGGAAAAATGATGAGCATTCTATATAACTCATTATATCTCATTTAAATTATCCATAAGTGTTGCCTCTTGGTCATATATTGCATTATGTTTAATAGTTAAGGTATCATCTATAGGAAATGAGTGTAATTTTCTTTTATTTATATGTGATACATTATTGATTCTTTATCGTGTTATTTATATCTAACTTGGATGAAATGAGTATAGTTTTACATACAAAGACACATTATTATAGTGGGATCATTTTGAGAAGTCATCAAAAAATTAGGCAACACCTTTTTGTAAATAGTTTTGAAGACTTTGTGTAGAACACATGGAGCTTCGAATATCCTTGGTCAAGCTATGAAGATATGTAGCTTTGAAGATGCTCTGAAGATACTTTGAAGACCTATCCAACCATGCTCTAGAGATGCCCAGATGCACTCTAAATATGTTTGTATGTATGTGCATATCAATATAACAACTTCAAAGATATATATATATATATATATATTCCCTCTTTAGATATCTTATTTTAGACATTAATATTCATAGTAATGGTCTAAAATGATCCAAAAATAAATGTATCTCTATTTTGTAAATCCACACATAATCTCTATTGATATATGTTAGTTATTCGTATTCTATTGTTAATTGAACTAATTTCAATGCCTCCCTATAAGTGTGGGATTTGATTCCTAGATCTTCTATTTTGAATAAGTATATTTGGCTATTTAGATCACCAAATTTTATATTCTAAGAATAGTCATTGAGATGTGTTTTAAATACATGTCTCCTTCTCATTCTAGGGTAATCAATTAGATAATAGAGAATAGAGAAAACATTAGAGAGAATAAATATTCAAGTGTAATTTCACAAAATCTATATAAGTCCTTTAGATGTTGAATTATTAATAAAGTTCAGCATTCAATTCTATTACTGAGTAAAATCCAATCCTACTCTGAGGAAGGAGCAAGGGTCCACTTCTCTTTCAAGATCAAGTCAAATTTTATTTTTAGTTTATAGTTTAAAACTATATTTATTTTGATATAATATATTTCATTTTACTACAAGTGTGATTTCCATTTTAATGTAGAAGTGTGATTTCCCTTTCAATTTAAAGTGTATTTTATTTTAATTCAATTGTGCTTTCATTAAATGTGGAGTTTGTTTTAATTCAATGAAAGTGAGTTTTATTTATGCAAAGTGTGTCTTTCAATTGCATAAAGAGTAAAGTTTGTTAACTCATCTCCATATTTAGAATTTGTTAAGAAGCAATCTAGGTGATAATAGGTAATCAACATCTTCACATTCTAAAATAAAGTACTATCCTAATTAGTTGGAAAATTTGAGTGAGGACACTATAGTCTGATGCTAGATGTTTGGGTTCTAGATGTTGATGGTGTGAACCAAATAATCCTTTTAACAAGGAATGCCATAGGATATACTTGGTTAGTAAAATTTTCTAGAAATAATTTTTTGGTTCTCAAGTATAACAAGCATACTTCCCAGCTAATTCACCAAAATATTGATAAGTTTGAACTTACAGGTCAAATTTTCACCCTTATAATTAAAAACTTGGCTTGTCATGTAGTTTTTCCTATTTATTTGTATTTTTTCCTCATAATGTCCTTAAAATGGTCATCCAAAACCTTGATTAACAAAGTTTAAGGTATATTTGATGAGTTTAAGATTTTGATTATCATGATCATGTACTGGTCTAGCCACCTTTTGACTAGTTTTAGGTTATTTCAAGAGATGACAAAGTCCATAACATCCTAAGAGACCTCATGGCTTGTGTCAAAGTCATTTCATGTTGTATAATTGTTCAAACTAGTTGGTGACATGTTTGACTAACTTTATGACCTAGTTGACTACATTTTGGATCACTTTATGACTTAGGTTATGCATGTGAATGATATTATAATATTATATTAAGTACATGGTGTAATTTTATAGGCATGAAAATTATAATGGATACATTTTTTAGCAATTTCATTAGGTTTCTCAAGTGATTTTAGCAATTTTAGTGCCAAAAAGGCCTATTTAAATGTTATTCATATAGATATTTAAGGTGAAATTGATTTTAAGACATCTTTAAGACCTTATTTGTTCATTAAAAATAAAATCCATTATTTTTATGTAGTTTTAGGTGTCAAAATAAATAAAAATGACTTATCTCCCATATTGACCTCTTTGGTAGCTCTAGGAAGGTCATTAGTTTTCTCTCAGTATAGAAAGGAGAAAGATCCAGTTCCAAATCTATTGAGAAATTATAGGGACCCTAATTAAATTAAATTTAGTGTCATTTTTTTAAATATTTATCACCCCATGTTTATGAACAATCACTAAGAGTGCAAGGGTGTCTAAATGACCTATTCATCCAAATAGGGTCTAGGTTTTCCTCTTTTTATTCACTTCAATATTTGATGGGAAATAGTGGTTGTCATGAGGTTATTATAGGGTCAAATAAGACCTATTAAATGTGGATTCTTTAGGTAATTCCTTCTAGTAAGGTACATATGGCATAAAACTAGTTTTCTATAGTGTCCTTGTGAATGATCTGTTTGATCAATTTTAGGCATGATTTGAGTTATCAAGGAAGTGTCTTCATATTTAGTGCTTCCAAAGTTAGTTAATGGTTAATTTCACACCTAATTCATCCAATCATAATCTCATATATCTCCATCTTAAGTATAATCTCCTTTGAGATGGTTTTGGTGAGATAATCTCTTTAATAAGGGACAACTATAGTTAATGAGTTTCTAGTGCTTGAAAATATATCTATGAGGTCAGAATGATATTATCAAGAATAGTGGATAGAGAGGTATAATTCAGTAATTTAAGGTAGTTCAATGATTTTTAATAGACCATACTCTCTTAAGGTACAAAAGAGCACCTAGAGGTTTAGTAGCATAGCTTATCTCCAGACCTTGGTGAGCAAGTTATGAGGAATATCATGACAAGTGACATGAATAAAAGAGTAAAAAATGTTGGGAGGTTTTTTGAAGCACATGATATTCTTTCATTTCACTCTTTATAAGTATTGAAATGGCTAATGACACTCAGAAGGATCAAAAGACCCAAAAAGGCCTATTGTGCCTAAATGTGTTAGTTAGGCTTATATATTATGATCATAGAGACTAATAATAAATAGGTAGGCATAATGAGAACAATAATTTAATCTCATTGAATAATTTAAGAGGATAAAGTGATAATTACATGGATATATTAGGTGAACATGCTTATGGAATCCTTAGTACGTGAAATGATGATAAGTGTCATAGAGAGAAATGACTACCTACAATAGTCATGATGGAGTAGGGTCAAAAGAAGTATTGATCTGATTTAGAAACACAACTCAAGGTTCATAGAACATAAATTAGTGTCATATAAACCAAATTAAGATAACATGGAAACCATGTAATAATCCATTCATAGAAAGATAAAACTAAAGAATAAATAACATTATAAATTCCTTTATTCAGATAAGTTAAGGCATTTTTGCATTTTAAGGGTAATGGATCATTTCTTGTTTTCATTGCTATTAAAACTTGATTATGGAAATTTGATGCTTCTTCAAGCTATTTTTGAACATTAAGGGTTAATGAGGGTCTTAATATCACTTTTACCTATTGATATCAATCTCATATCCCTCCTTAGTCCATACACAAGGAGAAATCACCACCTAAAATAGACACCCATTAATACACTTCAAAAGGTGTCATGTTAAACATGGATGTAAGAAAGAAGTGGAAGGGTATAAGGGAGGATTAATTAAAAACTTTAAAGTAAAGTAGGATTGTCATATGATTACTCAAGTTACCTACTTTACATACTCCAACATGATGATCTTAGTCCATACAATAGGGTCCACAAACTCTCTTGGTGACTAAATTTTCACCTTCTCAAGGAATATAAAATACCAATAGGATTAGAGCACCTATATGGAAGATTTCACCTATTTTTTATTCCAAGCATCACTTATAGTTAGACCTAGCAGAATATGAGACAACATTAGTTTAATATGAATTAACAAAGGGAGGTACATAAGAATGATTAATAAATAAAGGATCAAGGATTGAAAAGGAAGTATTGTTGAAAAATTATCAAAGTTCTCAATATTTATATCATTCAACCTCTTTCATTCTTGGCCTAAACACCTAAAATAAGCACCTATAACCAGTTTAGGTCTGTAGGTAGTTTGTCTTATGAATGAGAAGTTGGAGAGTGATTAAAGTTTAATGTGATGATGGGAGAATGTATGGATGAAGTTGAATAAACTTTTAGATAAAGTTTGAATGAATTCCATTTCATTTAAAGTGTCTAAAAGGCTATAACCCAATCAATATATATAGTTTGTGAACATAGTCATCTAGTGACCTATAGGCCCACTTACAAACAAGGTGAGAGAACATGTTTTTCACTAAAATTTTTATGTCTAACAGTTTGAGAGAATGTAGATATAGTCCATGAAGGCCTTAATCTAGTTCAATACAGTGAGATAATGAGAAAAACTCTCAGAACTGAGCTCTAGGTTCAATAAACCTTTTTTTCATACAAACCCTCAATGATGAAATACAAGGTTTTAGACCTATTGGAGAGGTAAGTGCTTGAGTAGATCATAAAAAATAATTTTATGAACATCATGTAAACATTTTTTTAATATTTATTTGATATCAAAGTGATATTTCAGGTCTGAAGACCCAAAATGGCCTTCCTTAGCCTTTATGCATAGTCATCCCAACCCAAGTGGTAGATTTGCATAGCATATAAATTATTGCATAGGATGCATAAATGATTGAGGTTGAAGAAGGTGTTGAGGGAGATATTATTATTCAAACTCATTCCATTGATTTTGTCCTTTGGTCTCATAAATTCATGAACAATCAATTAGAATGTAAACAACCATGTTTTGCTTGAGAATGAGCTTCAAGAGTTCAATTGGTTTGCTCAGAACTTTCATGTGAAGTTTCATGGGAACTCAAGAATATTGTAGATGTTATAGGGGTAATCTTTCCATAAATTCTTGTCATTGGTTTTTGAAAAGGACTCCTTTCCTTTATGAACCATTGTTAATAACTCAAACCCTCAAAAACCCTCCTAAAATCCTTAAATAGACTTGATTAGAGAGATATGATTCTTAATGAACCCAAATTCAATATTTTTACTTCCAAATGATCTTTATCATGTTATAAAATATCCTAAGATTCATTTATAGGTGATTTTTTAGAGGTGTAGGTATAGTACCATATGGTATGATGCAAAATAGGTAATTTTAAGCCTATTTGTGAAGGTATACATAGTGAAGTGACAAAAAAACATTTTAATATGTTTATGGTTAATTAATATAAGTTTAATGATCATTGAAATTCTTATACAAGTCCCGTAAGAGTTACACATCTCCTACAAGTTAGCTACTAGCTCAACAAGGTGAGAAAACTCAATTTTACAAGCAAAAAATCAATGATGAATGCCAATGGGTGCCATAATGGATTTAAAACTAAAGGGATAAGATGTGTTAAAGTGTTAAAGGTATGATAAATTCATTTTCAACCATAAAAACCTGAAAATTTCTTGAAAAAACTCTCAAACACCCCCTCAAGCTCACAAAGGCTTTTAGGCTTGCAAATGACCATTTCATGGTTTGACCATATGCATAAAATTAAAAAACATGAAATTTGGAATATATAAGAGTATTAGTATAGGTAAAGTGAATCAATAACTTTTGGATAGTTTCACACATGTGGGTGGTCATTTGGGTTAAATGTCTCTTTCTAGGCCTAATTGGTGAGAAAAATCATAGAAAAGGAGTACTTACACTTTGATTTGGACCATGAAATTTTGTATAGAATTGAAAGTGGATATAGGGTGCTAAAAAATGTTCTCATTTTTCCAATTCAATCCATACAATATTCTATATAAGGAGATTTATAGGTTTTTTGGGTTATAAGGAATGGGTGCTAAAGCATGATATATGAGAAAATTTACATCTTTTGGAATAATTGATGGTTCAAAATGACTTTATTAAGGTCTGAATTCATGTTTTTAATCCTTAGATGGAGTAAGTTTTCTTGTTTCAAAGTAAAACTCATCTTCCTCTCTCCTATGCCTCTTTGTCCATGAAGGAGTCAAGTGAGCAAAACACCAAATTGATGCATAATTTTTTTTTAAAAGGGTTTATTGATTTTTATCCTTATTTCCAAACCCATTTAAGATTATTAATAATTCATATTTTGGTTTGGAGAAGGATTTAATATTTTAAAAGGTCTCAAACGCTCCTAAGAAGTCCTCCTTCCTTCCAACACCTAGTGAAAGAGGACAAAGTTAAAGCAATTGAAGAAGCCTTCCAACAAAAACAAAAAAAAAGATGGATAAAACTCATAAATAATTGGATAAGGTTTAGAATGAGATATTAATGAAGACTTGACTAATAATTTAAGGCCTATTTTCAAGGAAGTGACTTCTTGATGAATAATATAGGGGTGTGAAAGCAAAGATCTAGGATGTTGTAAGGGTCAAAGACCAGAAATAAATGCCCAAAGACCCCTTCAACCTTAAATACATGTCTCAAATCAACCTTTGCACCAATTTTTAAAATTAAATAAAAGAGATAATAGAGTAACTCCTACATTAGAATTGAAGGACCTAGTGGATGTACATTTCTTAGTTTTTAGGCTTTTACTTGGTTTATGTCTCTCCTTTATCATTGTCTCTATATGTAAGCCTATGTTTGGAATTTGAAAATAATACTTAAAATAATTTTTGTAAATTCAATTCTTATAAAAACACTTGTACTTTACTCATTTGAATGAATAATATTGAATTCATGCCTCCTCAAAGCTTGTGACTAGTGTATGCTAATGGTTTGTTGATGGATGATAGTGATAGTTTATTATTCCTTTAATTTTTAACCTTTCATATTTATCTATTTATAGGTGTTATTTCATAATTAAATTTTTTATAGTGTTCTTTAATCATTTTGTTTTTATGGAAAGTGTGAGTTTTTATTAGTGTCCTTTAAAGACATATTGATTAGCTACCTTAGATCATGCATCAAACTGAGCCTCTGTTTGAAAAATTGATGTTTGGAGACATTAATTTGAGAAGTTAAATTATTTCCATGTATTTTTTTAATCATTATTATTTCATAATAAACATGTGGAAGACACATTTTGGTGTATCACCTTATTTAGATAGGGTTTTCTTTCAATTTACCTTCTTCTCTTTTCCTTGCAAGCTGGAAGTGTAGAGTAAAGATCCTAATTGATAAATCAAGGGGAAATATAACTTAAAATATATATATTTAATATATCTATTAGGCCACCCATATCTTAGGATTCTCTCCATGTTAATTTAGATTATGAAGGCTTAAAACTACCTTCACAAAGGTGCAAGTCTAGTAGATAACATGCTCTACATCTTTCCAACATTAGTCATAAATTTGATACATGTTATTCAAAGTGAAAAAAAACTACCCAATTATTTAAATATACCTAAAAAAACCATGGATTAATTATTTCAATGTATTAATAACTATGCTAGAGAACAAACCTAGTGAATTTTTCAACCCAAATATAATCATCTTGTAATAAAATGAAACCCATTTGGTAGATTTTTTTATTGACCCTCTTTTACAATGGGACTATTATGATATTTATATTTAACCCATACATAAATTAATCTACCTAATTAACTATAATGTAATATATTATGTATTTCATGATTGGATTTAGAAAAGGAGAATTCATGCCTACATAATTTAATTATTTGATTTAACTTATTTTGGGAATAATGGAGTTTTACTCCTATTTTAGTTAAGGGTCTAGATTAATAATTCATTATAGAATATAGAAATAAATACAAAACTAATTTATGTAAATATTTGTCTTTTTCACTTTATAAAAATAGCAATAAATAAGAAGAAATATAACTTAGCTAGAAAATAGACTGAGATAGTTGATACAAAGGTTGAAAGTTGCTATGTAGGACTATGAAGGTGTCATAAACTTGAATCTGGATTTCATTGGGTGAAAGGATAAGAGCACTAAAAATTAGATACTTTGGTGTTTGTAATTTTTGTATAATCCTATTTATGTTATCCAAATTGATCACAAAGATCTAAAAATTTATGGGTAATTGCATTGTGCTTGTGTGAGCATGCCTATGAAAAATTGAGTGCTAGTTATTGATGATTCTCATTATGGAGCTGATTTTGTCTTTAAACCCTAACCCTACATCATGATTAATAAAATGACATTTGAGTCACTTGATAAATAGGGGGTTAGTGTTAAATATTTATTGTATGTGTAATCCACACCCCTTATGTGGGCACATTGCCTACATACCAATACTAGAAAGAGGGATTAAGCCATATGTAGTTCTTCCACCTAGTGTACTTTATGAAATAGTGTGATGCAGATAAAAATGCAAAATTGATAGTGTTTGAGGTGGCTAGGGATTGGTATGAGGATTTGAGTAGGTTTACAGTTGTGTTGGGTGACTATGTATAAAGAATAGGGAAGTTTGCCTTAGTGCTTTGTTTTGTAAGTTTGGTCGCCTCCTTTGTAAATAAACTTTGAGTAGGATTTTATAGGGAACAATTGGTCATGGGTTAGATGTATTTGTACTAGGATGACCTAATTAAGGATAAGAACTAGATGAAAATGTCCATTATGGCTCAAAGTACAAATGGATAGGACCACTAAAAATGGGACACTTCTCTATGGGGCACTATATTCCAAATGGGGCACTCCTATATTACAAGTTCAAGACTTGGAGGAACAAGATTGGCATGTGGAATACTATCTAGCTAAGGTGGAATGACTATTTAGAAGGTTTTAGATGATTGATAATGAGCAAAAATTTGTCTAGAAGGGTTGTAAGAGCATTCAAAAAGGACCTATGGATGGGGTGTTGCAAACCACACTCAAACTACCAATTTGGACATTTTATATGACTACATTTTCCCCCTTTATTCTAGTGATGAAATAAAGTGAAATACTAAGATAAAAGAAAAGTATAAAGTGTACCTAAACTTACCTGCAACGGTGAAGCCCATGACTATGTGTGATGTTGAGTATTCATATAAAGAACACAACATGTAGCATAAATTGGAAAGAGAAAAACAAGGAGTAGATCAGTTCTTACTAGACATGTTGTGTCTAAAATAAAAATGTACAAAGGCTAGGTACAAGAAATAGGATGAGAAAGGAATAAATACACTTCACTGAGTATGCAAACCAATATAAAACCTATTGTGATGTTTAGTGATGTTAGGTATGTGTTGTACTAAGAGTAATATTGTGAATGAAGCTAAGTGTTTAATTCACTGAGGATGGCTCAAGAATACAAAATCTATTCCTTTGGATCCATCATCACCCACTATGTAGTGAAGTTATGTGATCATGCATGTGTTAATCAATGTTTGGATTATGTGTCCAATCCCTCTAAGTAGGTGGCTCAAGAATACAAAGGCTAGTTAGTCCTTTGGATCCATCATTGCCCACTAAGTGTGAACTATGAAATGATACCAATATGAATGTGTATCATATGATATATCTAATGAAGCCCATGAATGATCTATAATCTAAAAATGTGGCATGGATAGTTGAATGTGTACTAAGAACTAAGATAATCTTGGCCACTACGAAATGTGGAGATTAGGATTGTATGAAAGACACTCTAAAACTATGAACTAGGATTATATAAAATCCACTCTAAAATGATTCCAACCACCTATAGATATAATAAATCATGCAACTACTAACAATACCTGGGTAATACAACAAATTAGAAAAAAAAAGGTAAATATACCACACACATTTCCCCTAATCACTAGTGTTTGTAATATGGATTTTGATTTGGAAGTTGTACCAACTGTCCAATCTAAAAATGGAAGTGAGAGCCATCATGCCATGCATGATACCCCATATATATAGATAATCAAAGTAAAAATATAATGCAACTACCTAATCTAAACTAGACTGTAGCTGACAAAATTGTAATTGATCTTACCTTTATATTTGTTTCTAAAAATTCTATGTTTTTGGTTATTTGGATAGAAGCATCAAAAAGTGGACACTTTGTTGTAGGGTGTTATAGTCCGAATGGGGTACTCTTATCCTTTACTATTTTTGATGACTATTTTGTGTTCATCCCTATTTTTTTGGTCTATTCTACATGTTTTGAATTTTGATTTCTATTATAAGTGCTCTAAAAATTGATTTTGACTGGTAGAGGGCTCTAATCTCTATGATAAAACCCCTATTTGTTGCCCCCTCTTTTGAGGGTACAAATGAAGACCCTATAATGAATACCCTCAAAATAAATAGCCTTAAAAGTGTGTTATGTTGTGAAATACATGATATAATAATGATGATTGAAAATATGTCTCAAGATATAACATAGTTTGTATTAGAGATTGTTATATCAATAGGGGTATGCCTAGATAGATGTAACAATGTAATATCATGTGCACTATATTGAACTAAAACTAGAAATATAGTTAGTTGTCAAGGAGGAATGGAGCATGATTTCCATAATGGCATATAATAAGGAAATATAATGCATTATGTGGATCATGGCATTGCAAACAATTGAGAAGTAAATAAGCAAAAAAAACATGTAAGGTAAGAATCAATCAGCATACAAAAGAGGCCAAGGGGCTAATAAAATAAGGGACATGGTCACATGTCACTAAAACTAGTAAAATCAATCATATAAGGCATGTCCAAATTCCCACATACACATATAATTGAAAACAAGCAAAATTGGTGTGAGGGCTACAAGCACATACAAGAGTACAAGCAAAGGACATTAGAAAATGTCATAAGGCACACACAAGTAAAAAAAATAATAATTGAGAAATGTAATTACATTTATCTACTCAAAGTAAGAAATAAAGGTATGTAAATATGATAAATACTATTGCATTTAATATATCAAAACAAGAAGTGAAATTATGAAAAACATGTAGTACAAGACTAGGTAAATGTTAAGAAATACACAAGTGCTATATACTAGTGAGTGTCGATAGAAAAATTTGTATAAGCTAATAAGTAATGTACATCAACATGATAACTAGAGTGTGTGGTGTAGGAATGACATGACTTAGATGGTGTAGTCATGTAGAAGATGCTTTAAATAGGTAGATATGTCAATGTATGTATTTAATGTAAAATTAGGATTCCCCCTCAATGAGTAGAGTGAAGAAATCAAGGATCTATGTGTCACTGCACACACTCAAAGAAGATCAATTGAAGCATGGTAATGTAGTTAAATTGATAAAAAAATAGCATAAAACAACAAAATGTAAGTCTAGCATGGTAGAAGAAATGTAAAGCATGGATAATGCGCATAATTGAAAAGTTTTTGGTGTTTTGAGTTATTTGAATGTTTTTTTAGTTTGACATTTTATATTATTTTTGGTATTTTGAAATAAGCTATGTAAAATTAATCATAAGGAAACTATGTACAAGAAAGTGAAAAGAAACTATGTACAAGTATGCTAATAAATTATGTATAAGTAGAAATAAAATATGTACAATTAATTTGAGAAAATATGTACAAGAAATTTTGAGAAAAAATGATATTAACCAATGAGTCTCATAAGAGACTCCATATCATGGTATCTTGTATTAAGGAGAGGGATCATGCATGATCATGAAGCATGATGAAAGGGTTGAGACTATGACTTTGAAAGCTGTGTATGTTATAAGTGCTTTGAAATATCTATAGTGGAAATTGACTGTGGGGTCCCTATATAACTTTGAGAATTGGATGCAACTGTGGAGCTTTTAAAGATCCGTTTGGTAGTAGAATAAGCTCTCTAAAAATATTATTTGTGTATAAAGATATTATAACTCAATGATACTAATCTAGGTGTGAATAATATAGCTAAAAACTATAAGTCTTGAAACTATCATTGATGTAGTGGTCACTCTAAGAGAGGCCTCCATGGAAGTGTATGAACTCTCTGTGTTGGCAAGGTAGGCCTTGACTATGTCTGACCCTTAATTAGAGGAAGAACTATAACTGGTGGAGGAGCTAAAATTGGTGACTATAGAGTAGGAGATGGCTCTGAAGTGGGGAGTGGTAACTCATACATAACTCCACCAACTATAATAAACTAATTAGCATGAATTTATTTCATAATATCTGTGAACTATAAAAGGTATTTCATGATGTTTTGGATCCATGGTTGAGTAACCAACATGTAGAAGACTCCTACATTGGGAAAAATAATAAATGGTGTGGCCACATGTGCTAGACCAACCTATAGAGGAAATACAATCTCACCTAATTAACTTTGTATGTGTCCACTAAATCCACTAATAACAACTATGTCCATTAGGGTGATATCCTACTCTGAATATCCTAAATGCTGAAGTAATGTCATAGTGCACATGTTCACACTAAATCCATTATCTAAAAAAATGCTATGAATGGTATGGTGATCAATGTAGGCTCTAATAAAGAGTGTGTAGTAATCTAAATCATCCTCAACCATCTCTTATTCTAATGAGATCAAAGGTATAGCTAAAACTCTAGAATTATACACACCAATCATGTTGCTCAAAGGATGTGACTCAACTGAAGGTGTCTGATATCTAGTTGGTGAGGGGTGTACATGATATACATGGTGAACACCTAATTTTCCCCCTATCTCTTGTTTATAATGTTGTGGGAAAGGATTTGAGATAATTTTTTGAGCCTTGTCCTATATTTGTTTTGCATGAGCTCAACTAGAGTGCCAAGTTCAATAAAGTTACCATCTATCAAGTCATGTATCTTATGTCACAAACTAATTAATCTATTTGTTGTGTGGTCTAGTACCCTATGAAAATCATATAATGCATAATGATCCTATCCATGTGGAAGAGGATTTGCCATATCAACTTCCCAAATAGGAGGGATAAATAAGACATTGCATTCTAATATCTATTGTAAGACTTTGGTTGGATATACTAGTAGATTGGTAAAAGCTCACCAAAGAGGCATTGATAAAACTAATCATTAAGGTGGATCTAAAGCCACATTAACTATAGGTTGATTTTGACTTTTTATATCATTAACTTTTACTTTTTATGAGACTTTACTGTTACTCTTTTTTATTATTTTTTATATGCTTGTTTACTTGAGTTTGCCCATTAAAAGTAATTTGATACTTTGACTTCCCTTTCCTTTAATGTATGATATAACTTAGTGAAGGAAGAAAACTTTTTGAACATTATTGACTCATGTAAAGCTGGTAGAAGAATCCAGTTGAATAGATATTTTAATTCTTGATCAACCATGGGGCTAGTTATCTTAGCCAAGACAGTCTTATATCTAAGAACAAAATCTGTGAGATGCTCATTTGACCTTTATTTCTATTGTGCAACATGGGCATAAGAAACCTTGTCACATATGTTAATGATGAAATGAGATAATAACATGTTAGCTAAAAGATTGAATGATTTAACTGACTAATTCGATAGACTATAAAACCACTATAGAGCATAATATTTTAAACTCCATGGAAATAACTTGGTTAGTAACCAATCATTTTGCACATAGTCCAAGCATGCTATGTGAAAATCTCTCAAATGTGTCACTAGATCACCCTTTCCATCATATAGAATGATCTTGGGTTAAATGAAACCTAGTGGCAAGGGTGTAAAAGCAATATGGTATGCCAATGGTGTATGAAGTAAAGTAAAAGAGTCCAAATCCTATATTAGTCTAGAGGCACCTTGCTGATGCTGAAAAAATAAGCCAACCTTTTGGAGGCCATAAATTTTAACCCATAACTCTGTTTAAGCTCTTCTATGTGCCAAAATGATCGTATCAAAAAAAATTATTTTTCCCTAAGCCACTCTATCCACTTAGAGTTAATTTAAATATTTTTTAGAGGCCAAACATGATCATTTGAGGGTCTAAAATTAATATTAAATGACTTTTTTGGGAATTTTCTATTTTTAAAAATGTATATATTTAGAAATAGACGTTAAATTTAGTTAAATTTCATCCCATAGGATAATTTTAGTATTTAGTTTATTTTGAGAAATTTTTACATCCACATGCACTTGCATGCAAAACTTACTATAAATAATGGCTACTAAAAATAGACATTTTTTTTAGGTTTTAGACTTTTCAAATTTTTGCATGTTAACTCTAAATTATAAGTTGA
Organism: Torreya grandis; assembly: GCA_037957365.1. Classification (NCBI taxonomy): domain Eukaryota; kingdom Viridiplantae; phylum Streptophyta; class Pinopsida; order Cupressales; family Taxaceae; genus Torreya; species Torreya grandis. Next base: position 553,726 of record JARHVA010003286.1, read on the forward strand.
GGCTTATTTAAGCATGGTTTGGGTTTTTAATTATTTCAATTCATTTAATATGAATCAATTCTAAGTTATTATTTTAGAATTGATGTATTGGTAATTTTATTATCTTGATAGTTTTTAGGTTCATTATCTGGTATTAGAGCAAGTTCAAATCTTAGAGGAGTAAAGAATGATGAGAGGATGAGGAGGTGTTGTAAAAATGAACTAGACTATACAAGATAGGTAGAGGCAAGTTTAACAATTAATATAGGTTATCACCAATCAACAAAGAAGACAAGGTGGTGATGAGGAAGACATAAATCATGATGAATAAATTCAACAAGAAGAAAAATAGCAAGAAAGACCACCATCGATGGAAGAGAGGATGGTTTGAGATTTATAAATAAGAAATAAAGGAATCAAATTTAATGTTCTAGATTATGGATTTTTAAAACTAGAGGAGTTGATAGATTAGATGAATAGCATGGAGAAGTTCTTCAAGTGGAAGACTATGAGAGAAGACAAGAAGGTAAAGTTTTCATGCATGAAATTGAAAGGTCATGCAATGATTTGGTGGGATCATCTGTAGAAAAAGAGATAGGGAAAAGGTAAAGATAAGATTAATTCATGGAAAAATATGGAGAAGAATCTAAGGGAGAAATTTCTTCGTGTGGATTATGCACAAACCCTATATAGAAGATTTTAGAATTTGAGGCAAAAAGATCACATTATACAAGAGTACAAAAATGAAGTTTATAAGCTTTCCATACAAATGGATCATGAATAAATAGAAGAGAATATGGATGCAAGGTATGTAAGTGGTTTTAAATTTTCTATTCAAGATGAATTAATCATGAATAACATACTTTGCATGGAGGAGGATTATCAATTAGCTTTGAAGGTAGAAGAAAAATAAAATAGACAAAATTTTAGAAGAACATCTCTTGGTCCAAGAAGAGGTAGATCCCTTCCAAATAATGGATGAGGTGGGTTTAATACCACTAGAGGTGGGTCTAATACTAATAGAGGTGAATCATCACATGGTGTAAAAAGGCAAAATGGTAATAGATAAGGGTTTCAATACCAATAAAGAGGAAGAAGATTTCAAAGAGGATGAGGTTCTGGTGGTGTTAGGGGATAGTTTATAAATCAATTCAGATCTTATGTCTATTATAGATGTTGAGAACAAAGGCATAGAGCATTTGAGTGCCTACACTATCAAAATCAAGAAATATGGCAAGAAGATTGCCCAAGAGTGAATCTAGTTGAGGATGAAATAGAAGAGTAGAATACTAAAGTTACACTAGTAGATGTTGAAAAGTATCTCATGATGAGAAGAACTATGATCATTCCAAGGAAGGAACAAGTGAAAAATAAATAAGGTGGTGATGCATGGTTGTGATCAAATATTTTTTAAACAAGATGTACTTCAGGTGGAAAGCTATGCAAAATAATTATAGATGGTGGTAGTTGTGAAAATATGGTAGAAATGATTGAGAAACCAAATCTGTAATGTGAAAATCTTCTTAATCTTTATCAGATTTCATGGTTTAATAAAGGTAATAAAGTTACAATAGATAAAAAGTGCTTAATCAAGTTTTCTGTAGGAAAGAGTAATAATGATGAAATATGGTATGATGTTATTATGATGGATGCATGTCATGTGTTATTGGGAAGACCATGGTTATTTGATAGGAAAGTAATTCATGGTAGAGCAAAGAATATGTACACTTTTTGGAAAGGTGGTACAAAGGTATTTTTGTTACCTCTTAAAAAGGAAGAGAAGATAGAAAGCATGCTCTCTAATAAATAATTTGTCTAAGATATGAAGGTAGCAGGTTGTTATGCATTAGTAAAAAATAATAGAAAAATAAAAATAGTGCCAATACCAATAGAAGTAGGAAGAGCATTGAAATAATATGTAGATGTTATGCCTGATGAGTTACGAGATGGTTTACTATCAAAGAGAGATATACAACATCACATTGATTTTATTTCAAGATCAACTCTACCCAATCAATATAGGATGAGTCTAACAAAACATGTAGAATTAAATAAATAGGTTACTGAATTGCTAAGGAAGAAGGTGATAAGGGAGAGTATGAGTCCTTGTGCAAAATCTTTAATAACTCTAAAGAAAGATGGAGGATAGAGAATGTGTGTTGATTCTAGAGTAATTAATAAAATTAAAATATAGTTTTATTATACCTTGTTTAGATGATATGATGGATGTGCTTGTAAGAGCAAAATATTTTACCAAGATTGATCTAAGGAGTATTTATTATTAGATTCAAATTCATGAAGGAGATGAGTGGAAAAATGCATTCAAGACTAGGGATGACTTATATGAGTGGATGTTGATGCCATTTGGATTATCTAATACCCCTAGCATATTTATGAGGGTGATGAATATAATGTTATGAGTATATATTGGTAATTTTATGGTTGTTTATTTTTATGATATTTTGATATTCAGTAAGACTAAAGAAGAACACTTACAACATTTGAGAATGGTAATGGATTTGTTAAGAAAGGATAAGTTGTATGTAAATTTGAAGAAGTGCAAGTTTATGCAGAATAATTTGGTATTTTTAAGATTTATAGTTTTAACAGATAGTGTGAAAATGGATGAAGAAAAGATAAAGGCAATGATTGAGTGGCCTATTCCAAGAAGCATTATAGAGGTAAGAAGTTTCTATGGTTTAGAAAATTTAGATAAAAAAATTATTAAAAATTTTAGTAGTATTGTTGCACCAATAACATATTGCATGAGAGGGAAAGAATTTGCATGGACTAGAGTAGCTGCAAAAAGTTTTAAAATTTTGAAGAAGATTACAAAAATACCAATTTTAGCATTACTAGATTTTAACAAAGTGTTTGAGGTTGATTGTGATGCTTCATTTATGGGAATTGGTGCTATGTTGAGTAAAGAAGGAAAGCCAATAGCATATTTTAGTGAGAAATTAAATGAGGTAAGAACTAAATATTCTACTTATGATGTTGAACTTTATGTAATTTTACAAGCATTAAGACATTGGAGGCATTACCTGGTGTCTACAAAGTTTATCCTATTTATAGATCATGAGGATTTCAAGTATGTGAATTCACAAAATAAGTTGAATAGTAGGCATGTAAAGTGGATTTATTTATTGTAGGGGTATACTTTTGTGTTGAAACATAAATCAGGAAAAGAGAATCAGGTAGCTAATACATTGAGTAGGAGGGTAGCATTATTAACTACTACGGTAAGTGAAGTAATTAGATTTAAAGTTATTAAATAATTATATGATACTGATCCATATTTTAACAAGGTAGTTGAGAAGTATAGGAATCCATTAACAGGTGGGATATATGTTATTCATGATGAGTATATTATGCAAGAAAGTAATCTCTTCAAAGGGAACTAATTGTACATTCTAGTTGGGTCTTTATGAGATAATATAATAAGAGAATTACATAGTGGTGGTTTAGCTAGAAATTTTGGTAAGATGAAGACAATAGATTTGGTGGAGGAAAAGTATTTTTGGCCAAAGATGAAGAGATATATGATAATGTATGTTTCAAGGTGTAGAATATGTTAGGTGGTTAAAGGATATGAACAAAATACTGAACTTTACATTCTATTACCGATTCTAAGAGGGCCATGGATAGATTTGAGTATGGATTTTGTGTTGGAATTACCAAACATATAGAGAGGTAATGATTCAATTTTTTTTTTTGTAGATAGATTCTATAAAATGATTCATTTCATTTCATGTAAGAAAACCAATGATGCCATGAGAGTTACAAACTTATTTTTTAAGGATATTTTGAAATTGCTTGGTGTTCCAAAAACTATTACTTCAGATAGGGACATGAAATTTCTAATTCATTTTTGGAGGACTTTGTGGAAGAGGATGGGTAATAAGCTAAAATTTAGTAGTTCATATCACCCACAAATAAATGGATAGATAAATGTTGTGAATAAGATCTTGGAAATTTTATTGAGATCCATAGTGGGAGAGAAGCCAAAGCAATGGGACTTGGCTTTACCATAAGTTGAGTTTGCATATAATAGTTTAGTTAATAGATCAATAAGAAAGTAAAAATTTAAAATTATTTATGGAATAAATCCTATTGGTATTTTAAATTTGGTATAATTTCCAATTATAGATCAAATTAGTGATGATGTAGAAGCATTTGCAGAGCATATGTAGTAGTTGCAAGGAGTAAGAAGAAAGTTACAATAGATTAATGAGAAATATAAAGCAATAGCAGATGTCAGAAGAAAATCTAAGGTGTTTGAATAAGGAGAGTTGGTAATGATTTACTTGAGGAAAGAGAGATGTCTAAAAGGCACATATAATAACTTGAAGTACAAGAAAATTAGGCCATGTAAAATTGTGAAGAAAATCAATGATAATGCATATGAGGTGAGTTTACTATAAAATTTTGATATATCTCTAGTATTTAATGTTTTAGATTTATATGAATTTCATGGAGAAGATAGTGAAGATGATGAAGATGAAGAAATAAATTAGGAGCAACAGGGTTCAAAGAAGAAGAAAGAAAAAATAGTGAAAATTTTGGATATGAAGACAATGAGCATAAGGTAAAGGTATTATAATAGGTATTTGGTGTAGTGGGAAGAATTTCAACAAGAAGATGACACTTAGATTATAGAATGAGTGTTAAATAAGATTGATAAAGACAAATGTAAGTAGTATAATCAATCCAACTCATAGGAGCTAAGTTGTTTTCAACCATAGGAGAATGATGTATACAAAATAGGCCAACCTTTTAGAGGCCATAATTTTTGACCCATAACTCCATTTGAGATATTCCATGCACCAAAACGATCGTATCAAAAACTTTGATTTTGGCCTAAGTCACTCTATCTACTAAGAGTTGATTTTGACATTTTTTAGAGGCCAAACGTGATCATCTGAGGGTCTAAAATTAATGTTTAATAATTTTTTCAAGAATTTTCTATTTTTAAAAATTGTATATTTTTTGAACCAGATGCTAACTTCAGTTGAATTTTTTACCATAGGCTAATTTTAGTATTTAAGTTATTTTGGAAAAAATTTAGAGATGTGTGTGCTTACATGCAAAACTTACTATAAATAAAGGCTGCTAAAAATATACATTTTTTTAGATTTTAGATTTTTCAAATTTTTGCATGTCAACTATAAATTCCAAGTTGAGACTTACTTAAGCATGGTTTGGGTTTGTAATTATTTAAAGTCATTCAATATGAATCAATTATGAGTTATTATTTTAGATCTTGGCCTATTGGTAATTTTATTGTCTTGATAGTTTTTAGGTTCATTACTTTCTCAATATGTAGCACTTTGGATTGAAGAGATTTTATCTCTTGCACAAGGGAAGCCACATCAGGAGGTGAAGATATACTAGCCATAACTAGTGGTGACACATATAAAGGTTGGGATTTTATGGGAGGTTGTTGAGACATAGTTGTCCCCATAGTGTCATTTGTAGCTAGTTGTTTTGAAGGAATGGAAGACTCAACTTGCTTATCCTATTTAATTTACATGATAGATTGTAAGATAATGGAATGATCTCGGGGATGTTCCCTAAGCCTCTTTCAAAAGCTCTATAGAATCAAATATTTATTAGTTATAACATCATCATTAATAATAAGTGGAAGTGGATCAGTAGTCCAATGTGGTGGAGCATGAACATCAGTGTGTATATCATCATTGTTATTTTCATACTACTCATTGTCAGAATTATCCTCATGAAAATTAGTGTAATCTAGATGTGTAATATCTATAGTAAGAAACTAAGCTGGTTATTTATCCATGGTATATGGATGGGTTGGAGGAATATGGGTGAATTCAAGAGGGTTCCCACTATGTCTTGCACTTCATCTCAAAGGAAGAGATGCAAGGAACATAGGTGGCATTAAGAAAAACAACTTGAAAAATGAAAGAGATTAAATAATTTTAATCTAGGATTTGAAAAATAGTGAACTGGAATATGCATAAAAAAGATACAAAACTCACTAACATGTAAGGTGATACCTCAAAACATAGGGACTTAGTATATTCTACCAAGGTTTGAAACAAATAATTTTAAAAATTACTATGGTGAATTTTAAAAATTAAATGTGAAATTCTGATTTATATATGTAGGAAAAATCACAAAAGTATTGCTAAAATCAGCAAAGAATTTTCTCTAGGGTTTTTGTGCACAAAGTAAGTTGGGTTCACCAAATGATTTAACTTATTTTGGGAATAATAGAGTTTTATTCCTATTTTAGTTAAGGGTTTGTATTAATAAATCAGTATAAAATATAGCAATAAATATAATCTTGATTTGTGTAACTATATGTCTTTTTCACCTTTCTAAAAATAGAAATAAATAAGAAGAAATATAACTTAGCTAGAAAATAGACTAAGATGGATGATACAGAGGTTGAAAATCATTGTGCAAGACTGAGAAGGTGTTGTAAACCTAGATTTAGATTTCATTGGGTGAAAGGAGATGAGTGCCAAAAAGTGAATGCTTTGGTGTTTGGTGTTATTGTCCATTCCTACTACTATTATCCAAATTGATCACAAAGACTTGAAACTTTTTAAGTAGTTGCATTGTGATTGTGTGAGCATACTTGTGAAAAATTGATTGTTGGTTGTTGACAGAACTTACTGTGGAGCTAATTTTGTCTTCAAACCCTAACCCTCCATCATGATTGATAAAATGACATTTGAGTTACTTAAGAAAGAGAGGGGTTAGAGTGAAAGATGTATTGAACATGAAATCCACACCCCTTTTATGGTCATGCTACCTACATACCAATAATTTGAAGAGAGATCAAGCCATATGTAGTTCTCCCACATAGTGTTCTTTGTGGAATAGTGTGATTCAGATGAAAATTCCAAATTGATAGTGTTTGAGGTGCTTAGGGACTGGTATGAGGATTTGAGTAGGTTTACAATTATGTTGGGTGACTATGTACAAAGAATAGGAAAGTTTGAATTAGTGATTTATTTATATTATTTCTTGATTTTTAAGTTTGGTCACCTCCTTTGTAAATGATCTTTGAGTGGGATTTTATAGGGAATAATTGGTCATGAGTCAGTTGTATTCACACTAGGCTGACCTAATTAAGGATAAGGACTAGATGAAAATGACCATTAAGGCTCAAAGTGTAAATGGATAGGACCAAAAAAATGGGGTACTTCTCTATAAGGCACTATAGTCCAAATGGGGAACTCTTATCCTATAGGCTCAAGACCTAGGGAAATAGGATTAACATGGGAATACTATTTGGATAAGGTGGAATGAGTGTTCAGAAGGTTCTGGATGAATAACAATGAGTTAAAAGGTGTCTAGAAGGGTTGAAATATCATACAAAAAGGACCTATGGATGGGGTGTCATAAACCACACTCAAATTACCAATTTGGACATTTTATATGACTACATTATTGATATTCCCCACATACTCAAATTTATCTAGTTATCTTTGGATGAACCACCATTGGACTTGCCCTATTTCTCTACTACATAGATGACTTGTTTATACCATGTAATAAATCTTTGATTTCAATTTTAGCATCATGTTAGTATTCAAATTATATGATCACTTATTTATTGTCATTGTGTAATCTTTAATATTGATGCACATTTCTCTTAGACAGGGGTATACCTTATTTACTTCACTAAATTTTGTGGGAAACACATCTTTATACATCTAAAACATAAGAATGATATATAATATATAATATTTAGTAAAATAATGGCCTATGAGTACCATATTATGTAATTATTTATTATGAATGTTATTAAATATTTTCCATATTGGTCATGCATAAATCTTTCTACTCTCTACTTTCATTAAATCTACAACATCCATTTGAAATAGATAATCCTTATAATCAAGGTTTAAAAATTTACTTATTCCACTTTGGATGAATCCTCCTTATGAAAATTTACCTTTCTCTTAGGGTCAAACATTATTTTTAGATCCATGTCCTTTTCACTATTTGTACTATCAAACTACTTACATTGTTATAGACTATAATTCAATATTTGAGTACAAATCCCTTTCCCTCCCATATGTATCAATATTTATCTATATGTTCATGGATGATTGTATTAATTTATGATTTAGATTCATCCTTATTTTAGATAAAAACTACATATAACCCTCCATAACACAATAATATTTACATTTTTAGTGCCTTTTACACCATTAGATTTCATCCTTAAAGATAAAATTCTTAATAACATCTTGTTCAACCTAAACTAAGTAGTGTTTTACATTTTTTAAATTAATGAAAATATAAATAATTAGGTATTTATGTTATAATAAATTAAAATATATGTACCTAATATCACATATCTACTTGATGCATTTTCCAATTATATAAGCAAGAATTAACATGTAATTTTGAGCATTTTTGTACTTGGAACCTTGGCCACTTGTTTAATAGTCAATTTTCTATATGAAACTTAGCTTGAAACATTTTAAAAGATATTTGTTAATATTAATCATATTCTCTATGAACATCCTATAATTTATATAATATACCCTTAAATGCATGATTCAATGATATTAATCTTGTTTCCACCAATGGGATGCGATTTTTGAGCCTTATAATGAAGAGTATCAAATCCTTTTTCCCAAAATACTCCATAGTTTGACTATTTATTATAAACACCATTCTCATTAGAATTATTTTATGATAAATTCATTCCAAATTATCTATGTAAACATAAAAAATCCTAACTAATGTAAGAAGTGGAAGCCTAAGGTATTCGACTCTCACTATCTAACTCTATGTAATCAAGCAAAGTTGAAACCAACTGGTAGATCTTATTTATTTATAACATAGTGGGTGATCATATTAAATGTTAATTTTACATGGGATATTATAATTATTTCATAATTTTAATAATTTGTATGGGTTTAATTTGGATCCAACTTATTCCTTTGCATTATTACGTACCATGCATGTCTTGATTTTTTTAGAAAATTCCCTTCTTTTTCAACTTCCTTTCTACACTCATTATTCACTTTATAAAAAATATTAGATATATGTGTATATGTTAAGTTTGAATCCTTTGGTATCATGTATTTTTATGTTTTGCCTTGTTCATAGGTATGTGAATGATCACATCATCTGTGTGATCTTTCAATTGATTATTCATTGAATAGATGATCATACAATCATAATAATCCAACATTTTACCAATTAATGCATGGTAATGAATTTAAATGCTATTTATTTAATTGGTAATTAATTTCATTAGATGAATATTTTTTTCTATGATTTTAGGCCAACTACATGGATTTACGAGGTCCTTGTGGATCTATAAATTCAATCTTCTTCCTATATCATTTGTGATAAAAAATGAGAGATCATGGATGAAATAGATAGCATGTGATAATAGGAAGATCATAAAGAAGATATTTTTATAATATTATTAAATAAATTCATTGTAAGAGAGTTTATTGTAATCTTGTTATACTTATAGACTATATTCGATCAAACACATTTATCTTAGGCATAACTTAAGTTAGATAGATAATATGGATAAAAAATAGAGATTTAGGTAAACAATACTTATTTATTATATACCCTATGCTAAGGAAAAATAGTAAAAATACATAAATGTCTCACTTTTTCTTCTCCATTCCATTTTGGAAAGTGAGGGGGAGCCTTGATTTTATAAAACCTAGAATATCTTATAAATTCAAGTGGTTGTAGAAATGAAGATGGTTGCATAAATTCCATGTTGGCGTGTAACTTAGAATTTAGTGCAAGTCTCCATGTAGGTGTCAAACTTATAATTTAGTACAAGTTACATTTCTAAACAAGATTATTTTATAAATAAGAAAATAAGAAATCATAGAATAATTACTTGTTATTTATGTAATTTTAAGGTGTAACTATAAATTTACACCCCCCTCCCCCAAAGTGAAACTTAGGAAGTGTTTAAAAAATTTAGACTAAACCTATAAAATGGGTCCAAAAACTAGGCCCGATTAAGCATCCATGTACAATGAATACCACTTAAGCATCCATGTACAATGAATATCACTTAAGCATCCATGTATAATGAATATCACTTAAATCAACACAAGTGTAAAAAAATGTTGAGATATGCCATAAGGGTACTCAAGAAGGTAATAAAACACATAATAAGTAGTAAAATATGCTTAAATAGAAGTTCATTGGATGGGTTGAATACATAACAAAGGGCATACTATGAGGGATGATCCATCACTCAATAATTATTGGAAGTAGATAATAATATGTGTTGCAAAGATACCTAATAAAGATATATATATATATATATATATATATATATATATATATATATATATATATATATATATATATATATATATATATATATATAATAATAATAATAATAATAATAATAATAATAATAATAATAATAATAATAATAATATAAGTTATTATAACATCCCTACATAATATTGAATGTGAGGAGTGAATGAATCTAAATAAGTGGTATAGATGCACTATTCAAACATTGAATACATGTTCATGATGCCAAAATTCACTCAACACAAGGAGTTGGACATAATTTCAAGGTGTCAAAAATAAAATGTGAAAAATAATATCCTCCAAAAAATACAATAAGGTACATAAAAATGGTCTCAAAATATGTTTTAGAAAGAATGGAATGAAAATAAGTGGTATATGAAACTAACTAAATAATACTGAATACAAAAAATAAATTCAGATAAATGAAAAATTCATGCATGAGTGGATAAAAAAACACTAATTTGAACATTTATAAACACCCCTCACCACAAAAAATGATCATGAAGTCAAAGTGTTGAAAATCACAAGGAACTAAGGAATTGTATACATGAGTGGTACAAATCCACTGCTTTAACATCTTCAAAAATGTAAGAGTTCTACTAATAATCCCATGTGAAAATGAGACATCTAGCTCTTCAATAGGATCCCAACAACAAGGCCATATTAGGTACCTTGTAAAAAAGTGAGGAAACATGACTATATTTTCATTATATAATAAATACCATATTGTATATAATGTAAAAAATCACATGGTTTCAAAAAAATGGTGCCCAAAAATAAGTTGGGATGGAGGAGAAATGACACATAAAATATCCATGGTGGAGTTGCAAAACTAGAAACATATTGCCAATATAGGCCATAAGCATGTCATAAAAGTGTCCCTCACAAGGAAAATGACACAAACCATAAGTTCACCAAAATATATCATAAAAAGCATGTTTAAAATAATAAATGACCCAAATGACTAAGATTTTTGTAATTCTCAAGCATTAAAACTTATCTCTCATGAGAAATATGCACAAAATGAGGACAAAGATACTCTAAATTTAGAAATTTATTAAATAAATAAGTATTTTCATTGAAAATTTCACATCAAATGGAGTCCAAGCATTAAAAATAGGTCTTTAAAATTTTTCTTAAAAAAGGGTCCACATAAGGCTAGCATGAAAACAATGTCTTTATGGGGGGGGGGGTTGGTTGCCTACCACACTGGACCCAACCTTTGGCCTTTAATCTAATATAAAATTTGAAGTTACTCTCTCATGAGCTAAAAAAAAGGCCACATTAATTATAAAAGAATAAAACCCCATTTTTTTTCAAAAACATTTTAGAAAGTAAACCCCCTTTAAAAATAAAATTCCTTAGTTGAAATAATAAATGGCCCCTTCATAAATAAAATCCCCCTTAATTTTTTTATTAAAACAAAATTAAAATAGAATTTGTGACTTTAAAAAAAGAGAATGGGAGGGGGAGGAGAGGTTTGAACCATTGAGTTATCCTCATATAATTGTTTACAAAATTGACTTAGCCATAATTCCATCAAATCGTTAATACACACACCCCACTCGTGCACACACACTCACTCACACAGATACATATGCATGTGTTTGTGTGTGTGTGTGTGTAATTATAAAATAATAGTTTATTTGAAAAATTAAACCTATTGGAAAGAAGTTCAAGTTAAGAATGGTGGTTATGCAGTCAAGTGGATGGTGGGTAGTAACTACATAGTTTAGGTGTGGCCAAAATTAATAATAGTTGATGCACAAGTGAAAAATATATTAACATATATGCATAAATATAATGTCTAAATATAATCATACATTTTTAAATCCAAAACTAAATATTCAATGGTAATGTAAATGACAATACCCATGGCATTTCCATGGAGGAAAAGTGTGTAGAGGAGTGTAGGCTATAGTGGGAAAGACTATGTGTAGGTTGAGGATTAGGGGTGGTAAACCAAAGGTAGGAAGTGGTAGATAAACAAAACTAAATATTCAATGGAATTGTAAATGCCGATTCCCATGTCATTTTCATGGAGGAAAAGTGTGTAGAGGAGTGTAGGCTATAGTGGTAAATACTATGTGTAGGTTGAGTAGGGGTGGTACACCAAAGGTAAGTAGTGGTATGTAGGAAATGATACTTAGGTGGAAGGGATACTTTCACCAAAAATAGAAGTGGGAATCTACACATAGGTAGTAAGTCATGTATGGAGTGGGGGGCACATCATGTTAACCAAACGTATATGGTGACAGCTAAGGGGAGCAAAAACTAGGTGGGATAGGGTGGTAAAGAGATGTTTAGGGATGAATGGTAGAGCAAGCTATAGGGAAAGGTTGGGTGATGGGTGATGGTTGGCAAGGAGGTATAAGGGGTGTGATTTTTGGATAAGTTGTATGGACTAAAAAATATTTATGCTTTATTTTTAATTAACATAAAATAACTAAAAAATCCAAACTACCCATTCTCAAATTATCATTTTTTATACTAAATAAATATTTCAATTTAAAAAACAAAAGCCAAACTAAAAAAATATAAAGCTATTTACCCATTGATAGTTAGAGTTGACTGATAGATTCATGTAAATCAAGAGCACACATCATGGCCATTTTTTTCATGAAATAAGAGGCTCTCTCTCATAAATTAGTTTATCTAGATGCATGGGTATGCTTAAATTTGACAAACAAATGTACCAATTCTCTAAAAATTGATCAACAACACATAAAGTTACTAAGTATACATGGATATTGAGATCTCAATTTTAATTAAAATGAAAGGTTAAATCATATTTTTTAGCTACTAAGGACATGCCAATGAGTTTTTATCTGCTCTAAACTATAAAAAAAAGTAGCATATGGCCTCAAAATAGTGAACTACCACAAAAATACACCAGATGAATAATTTACAAACCCTATCAAGCTTATATTTAGCTAAATGATTTTAGACCATTCTCGATGTAATGATAAAGATATAAATTGCCTCAAATTCACCTAAAGTACAATCTCTGTAAAAAAACCTAAAATGATGAAATTAACCTAAGAATCCCACTATCATACCATGTTATAATAATAGACTAGCTATGATTGGATACATATATCATAGACATAGCTCATGTTACATATAGAAAATAAAGATGACATAAATATTTGGGTAAAATAATACCTCTTTATTGTATACACTATAGTAAGGTGGAAACAAAAAAATACATAAAACTCTCACTTTCTCTTATTCTTTCTATTTTTGAAAGTGAGGGAGAGCCTTGCTTTTATAAAACTTGAAGGCTCTCATAAATGTAAGTGGTTGTACAAAATCCATGTTGGTGTGAAACTTTGAATTGGGTGTACAAATTAAAATTTAGTGCAAGTTGCATTTCCAAATACAATTATTTATAAATGAAAGTAAAAAAATACTAGGATGATTAATTACTAAGTAAGATTAAGGTGTAATTATAAGTTTAAACCAACATTATTTTTATAATAACTTCAAAGTCTCTTTGCAATTTTAGGTCCTATACCTTAAAATATACATCTTCTAACCTTTTGATTTGTTAAAACTAGCCATAGTTTGTAAAACCCTTACTGTTGGTAAGTTGTAGCTCAACTTTTGATCACCAATGGATTCTCAAGTAAACTAACACATAATATTTATTGTTCTCCCAAAATCAACTAAAAAATTAAAGACCTTATACCTTATGAGTTTAATGTCCATTCTGTAATATATAACCCATGGTTTCTTAATTTTCACATATTATAACATCTTATATGTCTTGTATTAGCCCTTAACAACATAGTTTAATAGATTATGCAATAAGACTATAATATTTTACAACATGTACTCATTTAATAATAATTTTATAAGCTTGAGATGGACCATAAAAATAGTAAAACTTTTTTGTATTGTTTAATAATTCACATGACTTGGACATGAAATTGCACTTTAGTGTTCATATCATTTGCAGTGATTCCCTAATTTATTTTAATACACTATAAAAAACTAGTTGATTTATTAATCAACATCCTATCCTTATTTAGGTTTGGATACTTATCCTCTAATACCTTTGTTATCTCCTTTTCCAAAGGAATATTTAGAGATCCCATCCTTTTTTATTTTTATTTCACCCTTTTTTAACTTATATATACACGTGCCTTTGGATGAGTATCAACCATAGTCACATTTTCAATATTTTCCTATTTAAATGCATTTCAAGTGCATGGAAATCATTTGTATTTTTTTGGATATAAATTTTACAATATACAAAATATGTTTCTCTTTTTTATGTTGCTTGGACAATTGATAGAAATGTGGTTCATTTATACTAAAACATAATAGGTGATAGGTTACCTTGGTTTCCTAGTCCCCTTCATGTCACCAAGATAAATATTAATTAAATTTAACCCTAGGTCAAATTAGGTCAACTCATATATATTAAAACTTTCTATAGGGTCTTGACAAGGTCATAAATATGTTTAGTGAGGTCACTTAATATGTTTCACCTTAGCCATTTGTGTCTTTTGTATTAATTTTACTTTAGGTTACCTTTTGGTCATTATATGGGAATTTGTACATAATTTTCATGAAAGGACAAATGTCAAAGTGTACTCTAACATCCAAGGTGTTAGTTGAGTGTCAGGAGTCAATTTGAAACTAGAGAAATGTAGGTTCAACATCCATCCATGAAGATCAAGCATTTTCAAATAGTTGTATAAACATGGACAACCACTTGGCACATGGGAATATTAATGAAGATCTATACAAGACCCCAAAAGTCTTTTCTAAGATTGATAAGCTTCAAAAATTTCAAATTTAGCAAAAACTAGTCCATATCCCTCGTTGCTCTCCTGGACAAGGTCAAATAGGTCAATTGGTTTACTCTTAGTATAGAAAAGATGGGAGGAGTTGAGATAAGTATTTTTGGTGGATGAAATATCCTTAATATCCTTAATTTACATGGAAAAAGTTAAAATCATGGTGGTCTGTGTTTCATGAACCATCCTTAAGAATGCTAGTGACTTTAAACTGCCTCCATAACCCTAGAACCCTTAGTTTTCTTCTTTGTTTTCATTGATATAAGCAAACCAAGTGATGTATGTGTACTTTTAAAGTGTTAAAATACCTTTATTGTGGTTTTTAAACTAACTTGAATGTGTGGATTTGAAATGATTAGTCTCATTGAGCTAGAGGTTGACATCATGGTCTGTAGGATAGTGTTTTGTTAATTGAAATATGTTGTCCTCCTTTGAGTGATTTCAAGTCAATGCTAATATTTTGTTTTATAATTATTTCATAGCATGGATTTTCCATATTTTCCATTAAAGGAATTTTAAGTTAATTGATAAAGGATTCTAATATGGTGAGTAAGGACTAATCAGATTCTCAATACACACAACCACCTATAGGCATGTATAGACAACTGTAAGATTACTCAAAATATAAGAAATAGGTTATGCTAATTTTCATGAATTGAATGGGAGTTATCAAGTCATATATGGTTCATAGTGTTAATTATATAGTCAATTAAAAAATTGTAGTAAACTAAAGTTGATAAAATTTACAAATGAGCTAAGCTTACCTTAATATCTTTGAAAAGGTATTTTGCCCTATATAGTGCTATCTTGTGATAAGAATCTATAAGGTCTAAGTAAGTCTTGTGTCTCCATTATTTCATCCTAGACATAGTAGTAACATGTAAACATTATAGGATTTTTATTTGGTTAAGATAAGATAATTAAAAGGAGTTTCCAATTCCATCAAGTTTTCACTAAAAGTACTCAGTAGACTACAAACCCATTTGAGCCTACATGAACCTATAGTGACCTTTGGTCTATTGATTTTAATGGTGTGATAATATGATATAAAAATATAATATTGGTTCACCCATGTATTTAATGTCCTAGTAAACCAAATAGAAATACATTTGTGATGGAAGTTAGGCATATGATCACCTATAGAAGTCTATTTAACTCTTCCTAATTGCCACCTACAAGTGACATAGTCTGTATATGTGGTAGACCAGTCTATACCAATATATGATTGCAAGTTCAAAAAAATATAATATGAATAATCATGTTGGATACATTCTCACATTTTTTCATCACACTTTTAAAATATTCTCTGAGTCAAGGACATATAACCTAAAGTCATTATTCAAGGTTTTAGGTCCACCAAGAATATTGTACATAGTCATAGGAACTAATAAGATAGTCTTGTGAAATTTGATGTTTGAGGGTTCTAGAGTCATGATCAGGTTTTAAAAAAAATTAATAGCATAAAAATGACTCAATATAGTCCTCCATAGTCCTATTTTGGTCAAGTGAATAGGGGAGATGCCCTTTATTTTGTCTCAAACATAAGGCACTCCATGAACAAGATAACATGCATGTTTGGTATATGGATGAGCAAAGATGAATGGGAATATATTTAAATACATCATAGGATGATGTATAAAATTGGAATAAATGTTAACAAGCATGGATAATAACCTATATCCATTTGGAACCTTCACAGGTGGATATACACTCAGAATCATAGTTAGACCTATTAGGCCTAAACCCTAATGGCCTCAAAATTATTCTATATGACTACATGAAGTATCCAAACCATTTGATAACCCTTATGAGAGAGTAAAAGGCTAGTAAAAACCATTGGTTTTCAAAAAAACATTCAAAATTGGTCATTTTGACCCAAACCTCTCTCAAACCTAATCAAAATGTAGTCAAGAGCTTGAGAAGCCATGCTCATTTGATCACACATGTACAAAAAAGATACATGAGACCTCAAATATTTAGGGATAGTTAAAGGGGGTATATGAATTACTCTCAGTGGAATTTCTTTGGACTTTTAATGTCTAAATTTTATGAACAATCACTAACAATCCAAGAGACCAAAAACTCTCTTAAAACCCATTACTTAGATCTGATGGAGAAGAAACAAATGGATATGCATTTAGGAGGTATCAAATGGCCATGAAAGTGTTTTTGACATGTCTATAGCTCCCACAAGCTCCTTGACATCCACTTTTGTCATACTATTATCTGTATGGATAAATATAATAGTGTGTTTGTATAGGAATTGAGATGTTTTTAAGGTAAATGAGAAAGTGGATAAGTAAGAACCATTGTGGTAGGTATTTAGACACTTGTCCTAACTCTTAAAAATCATTTCTCAACATGTTTTTACATGAAGAATACTTTGTTAGACCATCCATTATAGGCAGTCAAAAAAAATAGTGTGGAGACAATGTGGCTATCTAGTGAGATAGTGATAGAGGTGACTTTGAAATTTTTGATGCCTATTTGATAGACTAGAAGAAAAATATGATTTGAACAAATGTCCTAAATCCTCTATAATGTGTCTCCATGAGACAATTTAAGTCACTTAGGTGACAAGTGTGAAGATAGACCTAAAGGGCTAGTGATGAATGATTATAGACAATGAATGACTAGTGGCAAAGGTGAGTACATTAGTTAGAGAGGTGTAAATGAATTGAAATAGCCTTATTTCCATCTTTTCATGTTAGAGGGTATGTGGTAGTGACTCTTATGGTAGTTTTGGATGATCAAGTGAACCCCTTATCATCATGAAGGTAGTTTCAAAGCAAGATAATGAAGAGTCCTTTAACAACTTGGGGAAGGTGATATGTTTCATATTGACACATGTTTATGATAGTTTCATGACTTATTTTCCACTTCATTCTATGGAATTGTAACTATTTCTCATAGTTTTATAGTTGGCCTTATGAACCTTGAGCTTCACTTCTTCTCTCTCCTCTCCATTACTCTATTTATGCAAGCCTTTTTGGCATTTGTATCTAGTAAACGCCTAGTATTACAAATCCATTCTTTTTCTTAAGTGTGACAAGTAGTGCACTTGGATATTAAGTGACGAATATTCTCGCCTTGCTTCCATTCTAATCTTGCATGTTTTTATGTCTACAATATCTCTTCTAATAGTTTCATAAAGTGTATTTATTTGTTAATTGTGTCTTGAAGTGTGAGAGGGACTAGTAGTGTCTAGTATTAGAATTTATTTTCACCCACCTTTAGATGTGCATAATGATCTACCTCTATGAGAAATATTTATGCTAAAAGGATAATGAGTTGAGGTTAGTTTTGGTAGTCTTCATTCTTAGTGCATATGCAAGTGTGTTTGTGGACTAATATTTGGTGTATCACATCTATTAGTCTAGTGTTTTGTGTGATTTTAATAGATAAATTAGAGGAGCTATCCATTTCAAACTTAAATATCTATCTCTTGTAATGGCTTATCTATAAAGAGAGATAGTTTTGTGTCATCCTAAAATTGATAAGGTTTCTTTAAATTTTATAGGGTAAAATTTTAGGCTATAAAAATTTTGGCATGCCTAGTGGGATATGAATTCCATGAAGGTTGATCAAGGCAGATGCTAGATTTGATAACAAGGAGCTGTAATAATTCACTTCTTACAGTATTTGGTGACTCTAAAGTTTTAGTCTTGGTTGTAGACTATTGCACTCTTTCATGCCTAAGGTAAACATAAGGTCTCTAAAACCAAAGGCATAGATTTTAAATTACAAGAGCTTCCTCATTATTCCTATAAATTAATTAGATTTAAAAACACCCATACCTATCCAAAGAAGTCATATCTTGCTCATAAACCCATAAGAAAGTTCTTAATTCCTCCATTCTTGCAAAGTCCTATGACCACCATGGAAAAAAATCATGTTTTTGTTGCTTCAAATGGCTATAGTCCTCTAAGAATTTCTCAATATAGTGATATCACCATATATTCCCTCAAGAGTAATCCATCATACATCGATGTGTCTTCCCTCACACATATTGAACATATAAGTAACATTATTAACTTCTAAAATATGCATCACATCATAGAGGAGAACATTATTTTCAAGTTTTTGGTTATCTCCTTCAAATTAAATGATCTTTATTGTTATGGAACATTAGCACTTGAATAAATCACAACATGGGATGAGTTGAGAGATGCATTGAGAAGAAGATTTGAGGATAAGAGTGACAAATTGTCACTAATAGAATAGCTAACCACCATTAGGAGAGCACCTTAAGAAGTCATTCAAGACTTCAACACAAGATTTCATAAGACATGGGATATAATCCCAATCTTGGTAATAATAATATCTCACCATGCTTTCCTTTACTACCTTAAATCATTTGATAGTGACATTTCAATAATGATATAATCTATGGGAGGTAACACTCTACCTAACACCTAAGAAGTGGCCATTAGTGAAGATATTTGATTAAGGATGGGAATATTTCCCAAAGATATCCCATGCCTATTTCCCCTAATTTGAAAACTCCTACACCCATTGTTTCTCCTATTCCTACACCTAAAAACAAGCCTTCTACCCCTAGTTAAACAAGAAAATATAATGAGGTAGATTAGATAAGATATATAAAGCAAGAGATACTAGGTCTAAAGAGGATTATCTAACAACATCAAATCAAGACCTTCCAAAGTCACTATCAGCCTAATTGTCCTACCCCAACTATCAAATCATTAGACCTCCTTTCCAAGGTCATCCTCAAGGTCAAGGATAGCTAGTTAAATCATATACATATGGTACAAACAACTCCAACACTCTTTATATATCAATGACACTAGTGCCTAATAAAAATAACCTTTCCAAAAAGAATAATAGTTAACCTTCATTAGATCAACCTTATGATCCATCTCCCTATGTCAATGAGTCCTTCAATCAAGTCGTTATGGAAAATTTGGGAACTATGCCAACTATGACTCAAGATGAAGTACAAAATGGAGGAGTGACTGATGAGAAGGGTACTCAAGTGGGGTCTGTATTGGGAAATTGGTATTAATATGGCTCATGTTTATTCAATCATCAAGGGAAGTCAATCATAAATGTGATTTCTATAGCTATAAACACAAGGAACAAGAGGAAGGTTGTTGAAGAGGTTCAAAGGGCTGCTAATGTTTCTCCAATGAATGTTCAAATAAGTACAAGACAAGTTATGTCTAATGTCATTCCAAATACACAACTAAGATAAAGATAACAAAATCTTAGAAGTGATTTCATACCTCAAAATTTTTAAGGTGTAGATAACATGATTCCTACTAGTGGAAAAGCAAAAGTTAGTGGTCCTTTAACTAACATTTTAGATCAAATGAAGAGGTATCATGTGAACATATCCATGTGGGACACATTGTAATTACCTAGAAAAGAATACCTACTTCAAGAGGAGATATTTAAACTTAGTTTGATAACAAATAGCCTAGCCAAAGAGAAGTATCCTTGATAAACACTATGAATCCAAGTGAAGGATAGTCAAGAAAATTTTAAAAGGTAGACAAACTTCTTCTTTTATATCTATAAATCATTATTGGATATTCCTTGGTGCATAATTGCCTCATTGATAATGGAGCTAGTACTTATGTTATACCCAAGTAAGTAGCTGACAAATTGAACTTGAAGTATGAGCCTCATGCCAAAGGAGTGCTACAATTGGATGGGTTAGTTACCAAGACTATTGACATAATTAGATGTTTGAAATTGATTCTCAATCCTTGTCATACCTTTGCCATGCCTTAGGATGTTTTAGTGGTATATGTGCCACCTCATTTTACACTTTGTTTATCAAGAGAGTTTAATGCTAAAATTAGAGATTATCTAACTTTAGACTAGTCCTACATGGATTTTAGGACTAGATATGGTGCAAAAGTGACAATCAAGTTTGAACTTGTTTCTAGTTTTCATATTGAACCCTATGTGCCTTATACTTCTAAAATGAATTTCAATGTGATTAAATAAAATGATCACCCTAGCTATCAAGAGCATCTAACTCTTCTTCATGGCATATCTAATTTGTATCTTGATGAGTGGGGAGTTGTGGCAGGTGGATTTGAATAAACTAGTCTTAGAACTTACATACTTTATGAAGATTGTGATGGAGTCCTTGAGGCAGGTCATGATAACATCCTATAAAAATTTGCATTGGGAAATTATATTGTCCACATGAGTGATGGTTTTAGTATCCAATTTATGTCAAAACATGACAGTCCTAGTGAGCACTACAAAATAAAAAAACATTCTTAAACCTGAACCTAAAGAAGAAGTGGATGACATGTGACAACCTGTTTAATGACATTGTACAATAATTTAATGGGTTGAGTTTGCTTACAACTATTCAAAATGAGTACATACTTGATGACAAGGTCAATCTTACACTGAATGAGAACAAGGAGAAGCTTGAGGTATATGTCAATAAAGAAGCAATATTGGTAGACCAAGATGTGTTTGATGAGAATAAGGGAAATTTTGAGGTCTCAACTAATAATAATAAACTATGGTAAATCAATAATATGGTCTTGATGACTTACAACTATAAGCATATCATGTCTCAAATACACTTGAAGTTAAGAATGTTGTAGTGATATCCAATGATCAAATTGAATATTATCAAGTGAATGCAAGAAATTATAAACAAGTTGCCACCTCAAAAAAGTTTCTTGAAAATATAAATGGAGTGTTCTTGAGTACTCCAAATGACAAACTTGTAGTTAAGAGAAGATTCAACCATGATAAGTCCTTTGATTATCTCCAAAAATAAATGTTCATTAACAAGTATGCACCATATGAGGATCTATTTTAATGCAGTAGCAATGATGCAAGAGGCATTGTATTTGACCCTAGTTGAATAAATGAAGAAGGTTCTTCACCTCAAGTGTTTTGAGGTATTGTACATACTAGGATAGGTGTGTTTGCTTTTAGTTGGTTTGTATTTTCCCTAAGTGTTCATGAGAACACAAGTGTGTTTTTTTTCTTATCTTGATGATTTTTTCCTTGTTGTGTGTGGTTTATTTAGTGTCCTTTCAAAGGATTTTCAATATTAATAACAATGTATATGTGACTCTATTTCCCAAGGATAGGAGAAGGCAATTGGTCTTTAGTAGAGTAGGCTTGCTACCCATAGGAAATTACCAAAATGTTGACCAAATTTAACCCTAGGTAAAATTAGGTCAACCCATTATGTATTCAAACTTTATATAGGGTATTTATAAGGTCATAAATATGTTTAGTCATGTTTATTGAGGCCAATTAATATGTTTCACCTTAACCATTTGTGTCATTTGTCTTAATTTTCCTTTAGATCACATTTTTGTCATTCTAGGGGAAGTTATATGTAATTTTCATGAAAGGACAAATTTCAAAGTGTAATATAACATCCAAGGTGTTATTTTAGTGTTAGGAGTTAGTTTCAAACTAAATAAATTCAAGTTTAACCCCCATCCAAGAATATCAAGCAGTTTCAAGAAGTTTTAAATAGTTGTACAAATAGGGACAACGACTTGGCATGTGGGAAACTTTAATATGATATATACATGCACCCAAAAGTATTTTATAGGCTTGATAAACTTTATAAATTTCCAATTTGGCAAAAATCAGTCCATCTCCCTCATCACTCTCCTATACAAGGTCAAATAGGTCAATCGATTTACTCTCAATAAGGTGGGAAAGGAGGAGTTAAGATGAATATTTTTGGTGGATAAAAGTAACCTTCATGGCATTCATTTACATGGAAATATTTACAAAAATGGTGTTTTTTTCTTCATTAACCATACTTAATAATTTTAGTGACTCTAAACTACCTTTATAACCCTAGTAACTTCAGTTTTCTTCTATGTTTGCATTGATTTGAGCAAACCAAGTGATGTATGTGTACTTACAGAGTATGAACATCCCTTTCTTTTGGTCTTCAAACTAAATTTAATGTGTGGATGTGAAATGATCACTCTCGTTAACCTAGATGTTTAAATCATGGTCTATAGGATAGTTTTATATCAATTTCAAAGTGTTATCCTCTTGTGAGTGATTTCAAGTCAATGCTAATATGTTGTTTTCACTTCCTGCATAACCTGGATTGTCCATATTTCCCATTGAAGGACTTCAAATTTAATTGAGAAAGTATTCTAGTATAGTGAGTAAGGACTAATAAGAGTCTAAATACACACAACCACTTGCATGCATGTATGGACAGCTGTAAGGCTACTCAAAATCCAAGAAATAGGTTATGCATATTTCCATGACTTGAATGGAAGTTATCAAGTCATCTATGGCTCCTATGATGATTTTATAGTCAGTTAAAAACTTTTAGTCAACCAAAGTTGACAAAATTTGTAAATGAGCTAAGCTTCCCTTAATATCTCTAAAAAGGGATTATGCCCTACACAGTGTTATCTTGTGATGAGAATCTATGACATCTGAGTAAGTGTTGTGTTACCATTATTGCATCCTAGACATAGTAGTAACATATAAACATGATAGGAGGTGGATTTTTTCAAGATAAGATAATTAAAAGATTTTCCAATTCTATCATGTTTCTACTATAAGCACTCAATAGACTACAATCTCATTTAAGCCTACATGAACCTACAACTTGCAGTGACTTTTGGTATATTTATGGTAATGATGTGAGAAAATTATATCAAAGTATGAGACTGGTTCACCCATGTATGGAATGCATAATAAACCCAATGGAAAAAAAGGTCTGAGGGTATTTAATCATATGATCAATTAAAATAGTCTATTTAACTCTTCCTAATTGCCACCTATAAGTGACACTATCAATACATGTGGCAAACTAATCTAGACCAATGTATAATTGTTGTAAGTTGTAATTTGATGACTCATTTATAAAGAGATTTCAATCAAGGTTTAAATTATATGGATAATCATGTTGGATACATTATCACACTTGTTTATCACACTTTTAAAATATTATCTGAATCAAGGACATACAACCTATAGTCATAATTAAAGGTTTTAGGTCCACCAATAATATTATACACATCCACATAAACTAATAAGCTAGTCTTGTGAAATTTGATGTTTGAGTGTTCTAGAGTCAAGATTAAGTTTTAAAAATTTGTGTAGAGAATAAAATTGAATCAGTATATCCATACATAGTCTTAATTGGTTCAGGTGAATAGGGGAGATGTCCTTTATTTTGTCTCAAATAGAGGACACTCCATGAGCAAGATAACTTGCAAGTTTGGTATATGGATGACCATAAATGAATGGGAATAGATTTTAATACATCATAGGATGATGTATACAATTAGAATAAATGTGAACAAGCATGGATAATCACCTACAATAATTTTTAACCTTCACAAGTGGATATACACTCAGAATCACAGTTAGGCTTATTAGGCCTAGAATTGGGCCTAAACACTCATGACATCAAAATTTGTCTAGATGAGTACATGAAATCTCAAAAATATTTTGTAACCCTTATGAGAGATTAAAATTTTTTTAAAAACCATTGGTTTTCATAAAAACACTAAAAATTGGTCATTTTGACCCAAACCTCTCTCAGACATACTCAAAATGTAGTCAAGAGATTGAGAAGCCATGTTCATTTGCTCATAGTACAGAAAAACTGCATGAAGCCTAAAGTAGTCAGGGATAGTTGAATTGGTTATCTAACTTGATCTTATTGTAATTTGTCTAGAGTTTTAATTTTTAACTTTTATGAACAATCATTAATAGTCTTAGAGACCAAAAACCCTCCTAAAACCCCTTACTTGGACCTGATGGAGAAGAAAAAAATGGAGTTGCATCCATCAGGGTTTAAATGGCCATAAAAGTGTTTTGGACATGTTTTTAAATCCCTTTATCTTGTTGACATCCACTTTTTCCTTACTATCATCTGTATAGATAAACCTAATACTATGTTTTTGTAGGAATTGAGATGTTTTGTAGGTACATAGGAAGTGGACAAGTGGTAAAAATTGTGGGAGGTATTTAGATACTTTTACTAATTCCTAAAACTCATTTCACACCATGTTTTTTCATGACATCCTCTTTTAGACCATCCATTGTAGGCAGTCTAAACAAATGGTGAGAAGATAATGTGATTATCTAGTGAGAGAGGTGACTTTGAAATTTTTGAGGTCTATTTGATAGACTAGAGGACAATGATGATTTTAATAGATGTCCTAACACCTATAAAATGTATTTCCATGATAAAATACATGTCACTTATGTGACAAATGTGAAGATAGACCTAGAGGGTTAGTGATGAATGACAACAGACAATGAATGATAAGTGATAAGGGTAAGTACATCAGTTGGAGAGGTATAGATGACCTACACTAGCCTCATTTCCATTTTCTCATGTCAAAGGATATGTGTAAATGAATCCTATGGAAATTTTAGATAATCAAGTGAACCCCTTATCATCATGAAGATAGTTTCAAAGCAAAACAATGAAGAGTGTTACATCAACTTGAGGAAGGTGCTCTATTTTAGATTGACACATGTTCATGATAGTTTCCTAATTTATTTTCCACTTCATTCCATGGAATTTTAATTTATTCTCATAGTTTTAAAATTGGCCTTATGATCCTTGACCTTCACTTCTTCTCTCTCCTCTCTTATGCTCTATTTATGCAAGCCTTTTTGGCAATTATAGCTAGTACACACCTAATATGGTGAAGCCCTACTAGTTTGGCACCTTTTTTTTCTTTTGAATAAGATTATGAAGATGGTTTTTATCTCTATAAAATCTCACCTAATTATGAAAAGTAGTGTACTTAGATGTTAAGTGATGAATATGCTCTCCTTGCTTCCATTCTGCTCTCACATATTTTTGTGGAGTTGATATCTCTTCTAATAGGTTTCATAAAGTGTATGTATTTGTTAATTGTGTATTTAAGTGTGAGAGGTACTAGTAATTTCTAGTATCATACCTTGTTTTCACCCACCTCTATATATCCATAGCAATCTAGCTTTATGAGAAATACATATGCTTGAAGGATAATGAGTTGAGGTTAGTTTTGGTAATCTTCATTCTTAGTGTATATACAAGTGTGTTTTTGAAATAATATTTGGTGTATCACCTCCATCAGTATAGGTTACATTCTATTTTCTAATTCCCTTTCCACCCCCAAGTGACTAGTCTAATGTAGTGTGTGAACTTAAGAGATAATTAAATGGAGCTAACCCTTTCAAACCTATAGATCTATCTCTTTGAGTGGATTGTATATAAATCAAGATAGTTCCATGTTATCCTAAAATTGGGAAGGTTTATTTAAATTATCTATGGTGGAATTATAGGCTATAATAATAACCTCCTCAACATTTCACTTAACATTATGATGATGCTAAAATTAATTGTTGATTTTGGTATCCTTCATATTTCCTTGTTAGAGGGGAAAGTGTCTAATTAGGATAATATTATAGATAAGATGGATTCTACTTTGGTGTTATTTAGGAGAGGGTTTCACCCATTATCCTTAATGAGGCATATACATATCTTTTTATAATATATTGGGTTGTTATGATAGTTGTTGCATCATTACTCAAAATACTTTCCTTATGATGTCATTCTTCAAATGTTTCAACTATATACAATTATTATCCTCATGAGTCGTAAATTCAAAAACTTTATAATTCACACTCTAGGTTGTCTCATGTATTTATGTAATGAATGACACTTCATAATGGGGTAATTTGATTTCTAGTAAATTTCATAGATTCCTCTCTATATATGAGTAAAATCGAGTCCTAAATTCTCACACTGTATAGACAATATCAAATTATATTTTTATTCTTTACTTCCTATATTTCATCCATTCTTTACAATAATACATCTAGTTTGGCATCACTTTCGCACTTCCTAATAAACTACCTTTGTAGTCATCAATTTATTCAACTCAAACTATGGTTGTGATGGATCTTAATGTATTTTAGGAATTGGATTTGTGGTATCACAAACCTTATATTTATCCATAGCCTTTATAAAAATAAAATCTCATTGTCTTTATCCTTAAATTAATAATTCATTTTATTCATCAAGTACTATAACCTCCAATCATATTCAAACATGGATTCTCTAGGGTTTTGATTATTTCCCTTTAGATTATATACGGTTTTGATTACACAAGTATGTCCTTTAAATTATAAAATTAGGTTTCTTTCTACCCCATTCAGTTATAACCTAGTGCCCCTACATTTTTTGATGAACTCCAAATCTCATTTTGTTAAATCTCCTATGAGTTCACATCTTTTGGTGTCATCATATTTTCACCCTTGAATTTTGAGATCATTTCATAAGATATGAGGTAATGATATTTTTGTGTGTGTGTATAATAATAATAATAATAATAATAATAATAATAATAATAATAATAATAATGATGATGATGATGTATAGTTACAAAATATATTATAATAAATGACATGAATATTAGGATAGGAGGATTGATTACTAGCTTATTGAGTGTTGTTGCTACCAAATTTTTGTTTCTTATGATACTCATAGTCTAAACTATCCACTTGGTAAACTTGGTTGTAATACTCTCTAAGATAAATTATAAACTTATCATGGTTATTTTTTTCTTGATTTCATCTAACCACTTCTTGTATTATAATATTTTTGTAAAAAATATATTTCTTGCTATTACCAATATATCTAATTATGATGGTGTGGGGGATGTTCTCATTAAAAATGGATGAAATGTTTTCATTCCTTGAATGGGCCTTTCCATATATATATCATTAATAAATGGGGGTTTCTTCCCACTCAATGAAAACTTAGTTTTCTATGACATTTTTTCTTTGAACCCTTTTTAAAATTGGAAATTGCTTCTTCTTTGTCATTTTACCTTGATTTTTAAATATACTCCTCTTGCAATGAAACCATTGATAATCACTAAGAAATTGCCCTCCTCAATGATGAAACCACCCATTTCAAATTTATTACTCCAAGATAATTTCATAAATCATCATGATGAAACTATCGTGAAAGAAGAAACATCATCAATAAAAATGATGTCCTTGTTAATATATGAATTTTTTTTGTCACATTATGTAGTAGTTTCATCCCCAACACGTGAAAAAGTGGTGGTTTTTACACACTATACATGTCTTCTAATTTATAATTTGAGACTTCAGTTTTCATGATTTTATTTGGGTTTCTAAATTTTTTTGTATTTTTCTCACACCAATTATTGCATAACTCATTTCCAATCTTTTTTTATCAATCCTTATCCCTCATAAGTTTAGGTTTGAGTCAACCAATAGTTAAAATCACATATGAAACCTTATTTCTTTTTCTACAATTATATCAGTCTTGGATGATTTTTAGATCCAAATTTTTCATTAGATATTTAATTTTTGAATCTATATAGAACCATATCCCACATAATTTACATTTTTTGAAAATATCTTGCTCCATACTTGGTCATCTTCACATCAAATATACATAGTTTTGGAAAAGAGGATTCACTAGATCACAACAAAATAATTACTATCAATTAACCATTTAGTCATAGTATAATTTCACTTTTATCCAAGATTGTGTTATTATTATTCTCCCTTTTTTTTATCATAATTTTTTAGAGAGTTTTTGAGTGGAGGATCGAGCTCTTCAAGGACATTTTACACAACAATAATCTTTTGCCTCTGCTTGGTCACAACCATTGACTACGTTGATGGATTTGATTTTCAATATTATTTTAATTTTATTAGATTATAATAGTTTAGTTTTATTTTCTCATTATATTATATTCATATTATAAACATCACGGAAAAATAAAATAAAAAAATCCTTCTCTCTTTCTTCTCTTGCATAAAAACATAGTCTAGATTTATTTCTTTGCAATTGCATATTAGTTTTTATAAAATAACAAAGTGATGAATATAACATAGGGTATATTAATAAAACATTAAAAATAGGTACATCCAATCATATTATTTTATTTTTATTTATATACAAACTCTTTACATATAAACAACTCTCAAACAAACACAAAATAAAAACCTATAAAGTCTAGATAGCTAAATCTTGTATGCTAGACTAATAATTAGTTCATTTCATTAAAGAAAGAATAGTTTTATAGGGTATTAAAATTTTAGAAGAAAAATTACTAATAATAGAGGGGGGGGGAGTGAATCATTATTCAAAACCTTTTCTATCAATTTAACTTAAACATTCATGAATCATTCAAACAAGCACATATATCTAACAAGCATAAGCTCCTATCCACATAAACATGTAACCCATGAACACATCACATATGTGGGAGACCCTAAAGGGGAAGAAAACCTAATAATATATAAAACTTTAATAAATTAATATGATACAAACATAAATATTTAGTGAAGCACCAACCTCACATGGAGCACCAACCCCAACTAGCCAAGCACCCACTTGACTAGGCTTTAACAAGCACCAACTTGCAAGGAGGCACATAACCCATAGATGAATTAGTACCAAATAAAAAAACTAATTTTTTGGTAATAATTATTAAACCTTGTTTCAAAAATAACTGATGATTACCACTTCTTTAGCTCTTCACACTCTTATCCCTCTCAAACTGTCTTCTAGGTCTCTTCACTGAAATACGCCTTTTCAAGACTAATTAGGTCATATGACCTTGATTCTCATGTATAAACCTATATAAAATATTCATAATAGATACTATATAATATTATTATTATATAAAATACCTCATACTACTCTACAATATACTATCTTGTTCGCTTACACTCTTCACACACAAATAGGCCTTAAACTGCCTTGTATTTATAGAAGTTTTTTATTCATATCCTTCTTGGTTAGGAAAAAACCCTTACCCTCTTATGTAATAAATGTAATGGATATTATAAAATCTCATATACATTTATAAATATTTATTTTATTCCCTTTAGGTATGACCTATCTCAATTAGGCCTTATCTCATCTTTAGGTCTCATGGAGACCTAATCCCATTAGGTATGTTTTAAGACACATTATACTTTGTCTTCTTTAGAAAACATTAACATACCTTAAATTAAAGTATAATATAATATTAAACTAAAATATACCCATTATAATATCATTTAATCTCCATAACCCCTATAAATTCTAATCAATATTTGAAGCACACCATTATTACTGCTCATAATTAGGTCTGTGCATAACTAGAAAGTCTATCTTGAACTACTAATGATAGAACACAACTTTGATAAATAACCATGGAAATAAATCACATATACAAAATATTAATGACTTTAAGGTCACTTTTATGTAATTTATACTTCACAACTTATGGAAAAAGGACTCAAACCCTTATGTTCAAGTATCCCACTTAGAAATGCCAACTAGCCACAAAACACAGTCATGGAAACATGAAATTATGACACCTAGAAAAAAAAATTAAAATTATTGAATATTATATTAAAAAATACTTATAAAAACTTTAAAAATATATATCATAATATCTAATATCAAATATTGGTCTTGGCAGACCAATATGTTGACCTTCTCTCTCTTAGACCTCACTCAGCTAGACAAGCCATTTTGGCTTCAACATTTTCACATATTTTATTGAGTACCAAAAATTATAAAAATCATGGATAAAAAATAAAATTCTAAAATATAAAAAAATAAGTACATTAATTCTTCCACTTATGGCATAGAGCCTCAAACTCATCATTGCAACTTGCTTACCCAAAACTACCAATTTGTCTTAAAACATGATCATGGTGAAAATGACCTTCAACACATGTATGATCAATTTCAAATAATTCAAATGAATTTGGATGATATTATGATATTATTATACTATTATAAAATATAAATATAACATGGTCAAATGGAAATATTGGTGTTGCAAACTAATCTCATGACCTAATATCTCATTATCTCATTTGAACTAGATAGGTCAACTTATGAGAAACATTTTCATCATATTCATTGAGCTAAAAAAATTATATACAAAATTAACATGTATTAAAATTATTTCAAAACTTATAAATTCACTTGTATTCATTCCTAATTCATGATAACACATCCCTAATCACCTTCTCACTTATGTTTGGGTTTCTCATTATTTGCATCATTAGGCCTATTAGCGATTGGTCAACTTGTATGACTAGTTTAACATATCTAAGGGATAAAAAATATACATTAACCATAATTTACATAAAATACAAGTTTCAAAAAAAATTCTCCATCCATTTAGCAACTTTGACTTGGTCGACTCTAATTACTACACCAAATCTCTTAGAAATAAGGCCTTTCC
The DNA here is from genome assembly GCA_037957365.1 of Torreya grandis. Classification (NCBI taxonomy): domain Eukaryota; kingdom Viridiplantae; phylum Streptophyta; class Pinopsida; order Cupressales; family Taxaceae; genus Torreya; species Torreya grandis. The sequence continues at coordinate 585,053 of JARHVA010003286.1, forward strand.
TATAAGGTCCACTCACTTGATAAAAAAATCACACCTATATGTACCTAAGAGAGTTTAATAGAACCTTAAATCACTTAAATAGACATACCAATCAAATATGAGCACTTTAGAACAACTTATTTCATATTGGGTCACTATTAGTGTCCTTTGAGGGTTTAAACCATCTTTCAGTCTTAACGATCATTCATAAATCTTAGCCCATTATTTCAGAAACCAATGCCTAAAATTTTTAGATAAGAATCTTATGCATATATTATTAATATATTAGGTTCTCATGTAGAGGTTACACATCATAATAAACACTTGAAAGTCCTTTTCGGGTTGAGAATCCTTCATTCTGTGCACTTGAGAGACCCAAAAACCACTTTCCATGCCTTTTCTTGAAATATTTTACCTAAAAATTTGGTCGATTTACTTGAATAAACATGAAAAACTTATGTCAATTCTCACATACTCACAATTGCCTTGTAAATTGATCTTGATACCCTATTAAGCCATACTCTTTCTCTTTGCTTTCTTAGACCTTGACCTGTAAACCACATTAGGCCTTGAAACTGACCTTTAAGATTATTTACATATATTATTAACCTAATTATAAAACTTAAAAAAATTATCTCATGCTCAAAAAATTATTTACATCCTTAATAGACCTTGACAACACTTCATGACACCTCATTAGGTCAGGTAGGGTCTAAAACTAGTCTAGTTATAGACTTGGACTTAAGTTCTTACCTCTTTAGGTTCACCTTGAAACTTTCCTAGGTACTCCAATGTCTCATATTCATGATAGATAAACTTTATACAATTTATTATACTTATGTACATCCATCTCACTAGACCACCATACTCAAACCTTCTTCTTAAGACTTTACAAGCTATGATTAGTGACCTGACTAGGCTTCTCAAGCACTTGAAGCTTTACAACTAATCTTTAAAAAAATATTTGATGATTCTAAACTTTTATAACATTCCTTACATTATCATAAAATAATTTCATACCTATGTACATACCTATTCATGCTCACCATGCACATGCTCATGATATGACTATGATTGTTATGACTAGGCTTCTCAAGACACCTTGTAGCTTGAAGACTAGTATTAAAAATAAATTACCTTGACCTAAATATTGACTTAAACCTCAAGAGAATAATTATGTTGCCTTAAAATTATCTCTCAATGAAGAGACATTAGGTTGCCTTAAACTTATTTCTTGTCGCATGGCTTATATATTACATACCACTAACCATGCATCTTCACTAGATGCACCTTGACATTAATGATGTCAACTTTGACATAAATCTTGACATCAATGATAAAAATTATCAATAAACTCCCATTTTTTCATTGATGTCAAAAAATTATTAAATCTTAACACTCTTATCTCCCTTCTTGAACTATCTCCCCATTTAACATTAGTGACAAAGGTCTTCCATAACTGCCATCTAGAAACACACCTTCTATGAAATAGGAGCTCAACATATAGAATATTAAATAATAAGGAAACATGTTCCCAATTAATCCATGCATACCTCCTTCAAATGAGATTAGATTACAATACCACTTCTCAACATAGATCAATCTCAACTAATAACTTGATTAGCTCCCCCTCAAACCAAGCATCCACCATACTTATGCTAACTTGAAGTGTGTCTCCATGAAGCATAATGATGTCACCCCTTTCCATAGGGTAATAAAACAACACAATTTTAAGAGATTCATAGGTATCCATGCTCTCATAAGAATGAATATCCTTTAGTATCTTTTTAGGCTTGATTGGTATTATAGGCTTGACCTTTTCATCAACCATTTGATCATCAATATGAGATAAAAATAGACATTATTGACTTGATTTCACCTCTAAAGTATGTTATATCAAAAAAAATAGTCCACTTGAGATTATAGACTAAGCATGACTCATATTTATTATATTTGGTTTTCATACATTCATTTTCCTTCTTTCTTGCACTCTAGGGGATTCAAACCTCTTATTTTGACTTGATGACCTTTTAAATTTGTTAGGATAAAATATTTTAATGTGTCCTAAATTATGATAGCCATAAGAAACCACCTTATACATACTTCTTGACTAAGGTTAAGTATGACTCCTTCTATAGTCACATGAGTACTCATTCTTAGAGGGTCTTCTACACTCTCTTACTTTATGACCAAATTAACTACATATAAAATAGTAACCATTATATGAACTCGAATACCTAATAGCATTAGGTTGTTTGATAGGTATTTTCATGTTGACCTGCTTATCTTTAATAAACTTATCCTTGAATTGAGCTTCCTCTTTTTAGTGTCCTTTAAAACCAAGACCTGTCTTGTCACTTACAGAATTTTGACTACTCAAGAAGTCATCTAGAGCCTCATTGCTCTTTTCAAACTTCAAAAAGGTCTTCACATTTCTAGATGATTGAGCCAACTCAGATTTCAAGGATTCCCCTTTAGTTTCATATCTGGAGTATTATTCCTCTTTAGCCCTCAGGTTTGTATTAACTATTTCCATATGCGCTTCAATATAATTTATGATATCATCATACTCCTTGGAAGTGTTACTCAATCTATCCTCAAAAAAGCTAATCTAATCCTCATAGTCCTTAACTAATGATCATAGTTTGTGATTCTTTCTTCTTTAGAACTTCAATTCCTCTAGGGAACTCACCAATTCTACCTCAAGGTTCACTTCAACTTATTTTTCATATGATTATACATCAACCATAAGTCCTTTCCCATTTTAGCAACCCTCATTATCTAATTCTATGACCTTGAATAAGGTTTCATTATTATCATTTTTAAATTCATTATTACCTTCATCACTATTAAATGTACTTGAGTCACCTACATTAGATGAGTTATTTTCTTTAGTATATAAACTTTTCTTATTTTTGAATGATCCTTTAGTAACTTCATACTTCCTAAAAGCTATCTTGTTCTTTTCAAGATTTTAGATCTTATTTTCATCTCCATGAAGTTCATAATGTTATTCATCATGATTATTCTTATCCTTGTTAGGACATTTGGATGTAAATAGGCCAATCTTACCATAGTTGAAACATTTGAAGGGCAACTTTCCTTTGTACTTACTAAATCTAAACCTCAATTTCCTAGAAAACATAGCTATGAATTCATCATCATCAACATATGAACATACCTCATCCTTGACCTTCTTGAATTTTGAGTTATTTTCAACTTTTAAATTTGCTTCTTCTCAGGAGGTCTTCCTTCATTTGTTTTCATCTCATAGGCAGTCAAGATGCCATAAAACTCATCTATTTCAAGTTTGTCCAAAACTTGAATCTTTTGCACTATAGACACCTTAGAGTCAAACTTAGGAGTTAATTATCACTATAAATTTTTAACAACTATAGATTATTTCACTTATTATCCTAATCCTCTAATGGCATTTACAACTTCATCAACCTTCAATAGGTAAGATGCAATTATTTCATCTTCATTCATCTTCAAACTTTCAAGCTATCTTTAGTGGGTCTACCTTGGCCATCTTCAACTTGGTGTCTCCTTCAAAGATAGTATTAAATTTGTCCCATATCTCTTTGTCTTATACATAGTGCATTACCTTCATAATCTCTACATTTTAAAGACCACATAGAATGGTATTCATTTCCTTGGAGTTATTTTTAATAGCCTTCATACCTAATACATCAGTTGGTAGAATATGAGGAACACAATATCCATCCACAAATAAGTACCAAATATCATGGCCATGAGACATAAAAAATATATTCATATTTATGTTCCAATAGGAATAATTAGATCCATTAAATAATAGAGCCTTATTGGTAAAGAAATGACCTTGAGTTTGTTGACTAGACATCCTTACTTCTAGGATATCTTTTAAGATTTTAGACTTGATTCAAAGGACCAAGCTCTGATGCCAAATTTTGGAAATAAAATAAATTGGAAGGTGGGGGGGGGGTGAATAATTATTCAAAACTTTTCTTATCAATTTCAATTAAACATTCATGAATCATTCAAACAAGCACATATATCTAACAAGCATAAATATTTATCTAGATAAGCATGAAACACATGAGCACAACACATATATAGGAAACCCTAAAGGGGAATAAACCAAATAATATATAAAAATATAATATATTAATATAATATAAACATGAAGATTTAGTGAAGCACCAAATTTACATGGAGCACCAACCCCAACTATCCAAGCACCCACTTGACTAGGATTTAACAAACACCAACTTTTAAGGAAGTACCAAACCCCCTAGATGACTCAAGAACAAATTAGACACATGATTTATTTTATAACCTTTAGGAAAATTTGTTTCTCAACCAACTGATTATGACCACCTCTTCACATTCTTAACCCTCTCAAATGGTCTTCTAGGTCTCTTCACTCAAATAGGTCTGTCTAAGACTAATTAGGTCATATGACCTTGATAATCATATATAGAACCTATGTAAAATATTAATAATAGATAATATATCCTATTATTATGGTCTATAATACCTCATTATAATTTTGAATATACTATCTTGGTTTCTTACACTCTTCACACATAAATAGGCCTAAAATTGCGTTATATATACAAGTTTCTTGTTCATATCCTTCTTGGTTAGCCAAAACACCCTTAACCTCTTATGTAAAACATGGAATAGGTACTATAAAATCTCATAAACATGTATAAAATTTTATTTTAGTCCCTTTATGTCTGACCTATCGCAATTAGGGTTTATCTCATCTTTAGGTCTCATTGAGACCTAATACCATTAGGTCTGTTCTAGGACAGATTATATTTTGTCTTCCCTAGAACACATTTAAACACCTTAAAAAATAGGATAATATCATATTACACTAAAATATATCCATAATAATCTCATATAGGCTCCATAACACCTTTCAAGTCAAATTACTACTTGAAGCACATCATCAATATTGTTCACAATTAGGCCTATGCATACCCAAAAAGTTTGTCTTGAACTAATGAACATAGAACACAAATTTGAAAAAAAACATGGTAAAAAATAAAATATACATAATATTAATTACCTTAGGGTCATAACCATATACTTTATACTTCAAAAATTATGGAAAAAAGACTCAAACCCTTCTCTGTAAGTAGCCCACTTAGAACTGCCAACTAGCCTCAAAACACAATCATGGAAACTTGAACGTATGACACCTAAAAGAACACAAAAAATAAATTAAAATGTATTAATATGATCTTAAAATATACTAAAAATAAATTCAAACAAATATATAATAATCTATAATAGTAACTATATGTCTTTTCAAACCAATTTGTTAACCTTCTCTCTCTTAAACCTCACTCAGCCAGATAAGCCATTTTGGATTCAACATTTTCACTTCTTTTACTGAGTACCATACCTTATAAAAATCATGGATATAACATAAAATTATTAAAATATAAAAAAAAATTACATTATATTCTTCCATTTATGGTATAGATCCTCAAACTCATCGTTTTAACTTACTTACCTAGAACTGCCAGTTTGCCTTGAAACACAGTCATGGTGAAAATAACCTTCAACACCTGTATGATCACTTTTAGAGACTTAAAATTCATTTAGATGATCTTATGAGATTATTATACAATATACATACATACATACATACATACATATATATATACATATATATGTATATGTATATATATATATATGTATATGTATATATATATATATGTATATGTATATATATACATATATACATATATACATATATATGTATATGTATATGTATATATATATACACATATATACATATATACATATACATATACATACATACATATATATATATATATATATATATATATATATATATATATATACATATATACATATACATATATACATATATATATACATATACATACATATATATATATATATATTTATATACATATATACATATATATTATATATATACATGTGTGTGTGTGTGTGTGTCTACACACACACACACACACACATAGATGGTAATATTAGTCTTGCAGACTAATCTCATAACCTTGTATCTCATTGTCTTGTTTGAACTAAACAGGTCAACTTATGAGAAAAAATTTCATCATATTAATTAACCTCCAAAGATTATATACAACATAAAAATGTATTAAAGGTATTTAAAATTTTATCCATGCACTTGTATTCATACCTAATCCATGATAAAATATCCCTAATTACCTTCTCAATTCTGCTTGGGTTTCTCATTATTTGCATAATTAGGCTTGTTAGTGACTGGTTAAATTTTATGACTATTTTATCACATAAAATGGATAAAACATATCCATAAACCATCATGGATACAAAATAAAAGTCTCAAACTTTTTCCTCCATCCATTTATAAACTTTGACTTGGTCAACTTTGACTACAACAATAAATCTTTGAGAAACAAGGCCTTTCCTATAGGGTCGACTCACTCACCTAAAAAATGAATCACACAAGGATATTTTTAGTAGAGTTTGATATAAAATAAAATAAATTAAATAGACATAAAATTCCATTATGAGCACTTTATAACAACTTATTTCATATTGGGTCACTATTAGGGTTATTTGAGGGTTTAAACCATCTTCCAATCTTAACGATCATTCATAAAGTGTAACCCCTTATTTCTAAAATCAATGCCTATAAATTTAAACTATTACCCCTCCCAATATACCATGAATATATTAGGTTCTCATTCATAGGTTACATGTGCCAATGAACACTAGAAATTCCTTACCGGGTTAAGAACCCTTCATTCTATGCACTCGAGAGACCTCAAAACCACTTTTCATGCCTTTTATTATAAAATTTGAAATTAAAAATTTGTAAACATACTTGAAAAAACATGACACACTTATATCAATGATCACATACTCACACTTTTCTTAGAAACCAATCCTAATACCCCATTAGGCCATACTCTCTCTCTTTGCTTACTTAGATCTTGACCTATAAACCACATTAGGCCTTGAAACTGATCTTCAAGCTTATTTTCATGTATTCTCCACATTATTACAAAACTAAAAAAATATATATCATGATAAAAAACTAATTTAAATCCTTTATAGACCTTGATAACACTTCATGACACCTCATTAGGTCAGGGAGGGTCTATAACTAGTCTAGTTATAGACTTGGACTTAAGGTCTTACCCATGTAGGTTATCTTTAAAAATATCATGAGTATTATAATGCATAATATTAATGATAAATAAACCTTATAAATATTATTATACATTTACACATCCATATCACTAGACCATCAGGCTCAAACCTTCTTGCTAGGACTTTACAAGATATGACTAGTGTCATGACTAAGCTTCTCAAGCACTTAAATCTTGACAACTTGTCTTGAAAATACTCTTTGATGCTTATACACTTTGATCACATGCCTTAAATTATAATAATATAATTTAATACCTATGTAAATACCTCTTCATGCTCACCATGAACATGCTTATGATATGACTATGTTTGTTATGACTAGGTTTCTCAAGACACCTTGTAGATTGAAGACTAGTACTCAAAACATGCTTACCTTGACTTGAATCTTGAAATAAATGTCAAAATAATAATTAGGTTGAATTATAGTTCTCTATAAATATATATAAATTAGGTTTCCTTAAAATTAACTTTTTCCACTTGGCTCATATCTCATAGACCACTCACCATGCATCTTCACCAGATGCACCTTGGCATCAATGACATATGTATACACATAATATTTTCAAAATTTTATCACTTACTAAATTTTTTTATATTATAAAAATCCATAAATTCTCAATCTCTCTAAGTGCATGCCTTAAGGGGTACACTAAGAAAGGGTGGGTAGACCATTAGTGCTTCACAGGATTGTTGTCCCTTTTACCATTTGTTATTTACACACTTATCTCTTGAAGACATTATCCCTAAGATTTTTCTTCTTAGTTGTACCCCTTTTATTCATTTTCTACATTTTATCTTCCTACTACTCACCTCAATCCCCTTTTTTTAGTCAACTATACTAGGGCAACTAGGTCGACCCTATATAGTGTTAGGTGATTTTCACTTAAGAACTAGTTTGGCCTTTGGCCGACCTAGCTCATGACCTAGTGAATAATTATTTACAATTGTACTAGGTCGACTAGGTCAATCCTATTAGCAAAGATTTTTTCAAGGGTTTAGGGTCAAATACACCTATATATATAAGTTCATTTCACCATTATTTATAGAAGATAATAAGAAGTAAGCACTATTGTGTATCTACTTATTGACCATTCTACTTGAGAAACAAGCTTAGGGTTTCATACTTTCTTTGAATAGATAGATCTTATCTTGTGGATGCATTGATAGACTATTTAGACTATAGATGATTTGTCCTTATCATCTTTACATATCAAAAAAACATCTTACGAAGCACCTTGGCCAAAGGAGAGATTGAGGCTCAGTGGGTTTTCCTTCAAAGGTAAGTATTCCTAACTTTGTTCCTCCTTTGTAAGAGTAGATAGATATGCATTTTTACTTATATTACATGCATTAGTATTATATATAAATTGAAATGAGTATGTGTCTTACATGCATGTTTAATTTTATTGTTTTTAACCCCCACTTTGTGCCACAAGCTTTTGTGAGTACTTGATTAGATTTACTTTACTTGTTGTTCGTTTAGTGAAATATCAAAACATAGGACTTTAGTAGGGTTATTTCATGATTATGCTTGATTGGAGTCTTTGTAACCCTTCCTAGCATCATGTATTATGATAAGAGGTTACCTAATTAGGTCTAGTGGATCCCCATATTGGTCATGTTCCCACTTAACAAATGTGTCCCCAATCGAAAGTTTATGGTATGATCTATATTTTCTGAGTCAGGATTGATTTATAGACATGATGTATTTTTTATTGCATACATTTTGGTGAACCCAATGTAAACCTAACCCTTTCAGGTGTTTATTTCACTTATTTCATTATTTTATCATTTTTATTATCATATATTTGTGATACTAGGTCGACTGTATCAACACAATACTAACTTTTATGTGCATGTTTAAGAAATAGTCACATCAATATGACTTTATTCTATCTATGCAAGATTTTTACCAATTTTAGGCTACTAGGTTGACCCAGTCAACATAGTATAGGTTTTTAAGATTTTAGACATCTAGTTCAACATACTAGGTTGACCTAGTCAACCCTATACATTTTCAAGCTATTAGCAGTATGTTTCTACAAAGTTAGGTTGACCCAAATGGCATAATTAGTAGGATTTTCAAGTATTAATCAAATTTATTCAATAATAATCTCACTTATCTAAATACTTCAACCCACCAAAGTTCCTTTTTATCCCTCTCTATCTTTCCTTACAGTCCTATTTTTCATAGTTTTCAATCTTTTAAACTACCCTCGTATAGTCAATTATGTTAACCCTATCGACGTAGTTCTGTATTCTATATTCTATCTAAAAATCTAGGTCAACTTTGTTGATGTAGTTTATTTGAAAACCCTTTACTTCCAAAGTATATATGTGACACTATCAACCCTATTATATATTATCTGCTTACACTATCGACTAAATTGACATTGTACTATGTTTTAAATTTGGAATTAACACTTATATGTTATTAATTACCTCACACTTTCATTTATTATTTCTTGCATGCTTATAATAGATCACATAGTTTGATTAGGTGGTTTTTAATATATCATTTAGTTTCACTATATTCTTTTTTATACACATATTATCAAATCACAAAATCTTAAAAAGCATTTTAACAATTATCTACCTGATGCCTACCTATTTATATTTCATCACCAAGGAGGAAGCTAACTTGGTTTTTTGTGCAAGTATAAACACATAGTTAATGGTATATTTTGATTAAACACTTGACACCCTTATCATTACAGTGCGTGAAGTGAGGGGGTGGGACCCAATACCAAGCTAGTACTATTGCTAATATAGATCCCTTTTAGCCCAAACATCCTGAAACCATCCTTACATTAATTTCTAGTTCCCTACTTACAACCAACTTATTATCACATCTAAAATTATATTCTAATAATATAACAACATTTATATTGATCAATTAGTTAGATTTTACTTTCTAAGTTTATTTCTTACTCTTTTCTCAATTGTATTTGTATTGCAAAAAATTGCATTAACCAGTGTTTATGTAAGGTTTTATGATGTGTGCTCAATTGGATCAACCTCATTGATCTAATTGATTATGTGTTTCATTTAGTTTATTGATTTCATAAGTACTTTCAAAATTATTCTTGTTTCAATACATATTCATTTCTGTCGACATAGTCTCTTATATGCTATCTATTTTTCCTACCCACTATACTAGGTCAACCTTATTGACCATGTACACTTTTCTAACCTTTATTTTTTATGCTAAGTCAACCCAGTCGACTCTATATAGTTTTTAGGCCTTGTTTTCTATACAAGATCAACCTAGTTGAGTCTACAATAATTCTATCACTTCCTATTTCCTTGCTCTTTGAATTTTTTTTCCTTGTTTAGTCCTTTTTCTTCATCATGAACTTTATATTTGAAGACAACACTAAGTTTTATTTAAAAAACATGATGAGTTTTACCAACCCCTATAGGATTTCCCATAAGTAGAATAGGGCTTCTCTCTTGGATGAGAGTAATGTTCATATAGGCACTTACATAATGAAATATGGGGCCCCTCCTCATTCCTCTTCATAGCATAATATTCTCTTCTCACTAGAAGATCAAACCAAATTAGAGAATACCCTTGAAATGATCTTCTTCTTTGAATTTACTCAATATTAAGGAAAGTATCCCTCTACCATTTACCATCTCATGATTAGTGGTCAATCTGAAGAGCCTCATTCACCTTCTCCCACATTCTCAAATGGATTTAGAGGTACTACGTTCTTTGATTCTTAGCCTCTTCCCTTGATTATGACCCCTTTTCATACCATGAACTCTTCTTCTTTAACTTCTTCTACCTCCATTCCTAGTATCTCCTCTAACATGGCAGGTTCTACATTTAATGGGCCTCTCCTAAGACCCACTATTATTAATCCTTCCACAAGTGCATCATTTTATACCTAAGGTAATCATGTTTCTCGTGATTCCTCTTCTCATCCCTTCACTAGTCCATTTTTTTATCACACAAGTAAATTTTTCCATTAGTACCTCACATTCTAACAATTCCTCTCAAGCTCATACCAATACCAATAGTGGTACCCAAGCCACTAATACTAAATTTAGTGCTTCAAATAATGCTAACAATACCAATCAAAGCCACCAATTCTTGTTACAAAAACTTAATCAAGTGAATACTTTTCAAGCTCATAATACAAATCAAATGATGAGAATGCAAAATAACCTTCTCCATCTTCAAACTCATCCTCAACCAACATCTTGGGGCATGCATAATCAAATTTTCCCCACCTCCTCTTTGATATTCCCAAGGAAATGTCATCCCTTGACCTCCTTTGGTCAATAGAGCCATTAAGCATCTTTAAAATGAGCCTCTTACCACTCAAATTGATAATATTGATATGGGAGGTATCACCCCTACCATTTCTTATAATGGATCAACTGATCCTACCTTCACCTCAAAAGATTTAAAAATCATTATAAGGATTGGGTCAAATTTAAAACCTTTGCCTCTACCAATATCCTAGCCAAAACCATCACAATCGATGCTCTAAATTGGTATAAACAACTTAAAACTTATTCTATTACTATTTTGTAAGATTTAGTAAATGCTCTAGTTTAAGAGTTCCAAACTAGTGATCTTCCTAATAATACATTGGTCCACTTTATAAATTGTAAACAAATTGAAAGTAAAAATTCCTAAGCTTGTGTCAAAAGGTGGAAAACATTATCCACCAAGTGTAAACACAACATGGCTGATGATAATCTTTTCTATCTCTTTACCAATGCTCTTTTTCCCAAGTTGAAATATCAGGTTTATACTTTCTCTCCACGCACCTTTGAGGAGGAGATTGACTAAGAAAAATGTGAAGATTCCCTTATGCATCAATTCAAGCCACCCCAACCTTATATGTGTAGTCATATCTTATTTAAAAATAAAAATCATAATGCTACCAATGATGGTGTCATAGAATCTTATGACACCATTCAAAATATTCAAGTTATTGTTCCTAACCAATCTTTAAAACCAACTCCCCCTTCTCAACAATATACCAATCCTCATTTGTCTTCATCTAATAACATCAATTTTCACAAATCATTATCCTTAGCTAAATTACTAAAACATCTACCTAGGCCTCTTCCATAAGAACTTGATCCCACTTGTCCTATGAAATCCTGGTATGATCCTAACAAGTTCTATTAGTTTCATACTATTTGGGGTCATTCTCATGATACCTATAGGAAAATTCATAAGTTAGATATGGATTTTATTTTTGGTCCTAATTTTGATCATGAATCAGTCATTCAAAAACATCAAAAATCCTATGACATTGCTTTTAAGGCTCATGAAACACATACTAAATATCAAGCCTTGAATCAAGTTAATGTTCATTTGGATATTTACAAAGACCCTCTTCCAATCACTAACCTAACCAAGGAAAGGAAACCCCTTCCACCAACAATGTAGAAAGTCTTGTTGACCCTACTCCTAAAGATAATATGATTAATATGACTAATATTTGAAGGGTGTTTGCTTTCATTGACCCTCAACCCATCTACACCCTTCCATTATCTCGCACATTTTGTGTTATCCAAGATTATTTTCCAACTCAGAGTTGGGGTAAGATTACCTTGTAACTTTTGATGATCCAATTCCCACTCCTTTTTTGGATAACACTTCCCATTCTATCTTTACTATCCCTCTATCTTCTTTACCTAACACTAATAATAATCAAGCTTATATCAACACTTCTTGTATATATAATTTTATACCTATGTACATAACCTTCTATTTTTACATTGTTGGTGGAAGGGGTGGCCTTTTCTTTGTTAGGTTGGTGATTAGGAAGAGAGTCTTTGTTAATAGCCAAATAAGTATTAGCTTGATTCAAGGCTTGATTATTTTGGTTTCAACATTTTTACTTCTTTTAGTGAGTACCATACCTTATACAAAGAATGGATATAACATAAAAGTCTCAAATAGAAACACCATGTACATTATATGACTCCATTTATGGTATAGAGCCTCAAACTCATCATTGCAACTTGCTTACCTAGAACTACCAATTTGTCTTGAAACACAATCATGCTAAAAATGACCTTCAACACCTATATGATCACTTTTCAAGATTTAAAATGCAATGCATTTAGATGATCTTATGATATTATTAGACAATTATAATATATATATGTATATATGTATGTATATGTATATATATATATATATGTATATGTATATATATACATATATGTATATGTATATATATGTATATATATATATATATATATATATATATATATATATATATATATATATATATATATATATATATATATATATATATGTATATATATATGTATACATACATACATACATATATATATACATATATATATATATATATATACATATATATATATATATACATATACATATATATATATACATGTAGAGATATATATATATATATGTATATATGTATATATATATATATATATGTATATATGTATATATATGTATGTATATGTATATACATATATATATGTATATATATATGTATATACATATACATACATATATATACATATATACATATATAAATATATATATATATATGGTCAAATGGAAATATCAGTCTTATATACCAATCTCACAACCTTGTATCTCACTATCTTGTTTGAGCTAGATAGGTTAACTTATGACCAGAATTTTCATCATATTCATTGAACCCTCCAAAGCTTATACATAACATGAAAATGTCTTAAAGGTATTGAAAAATTTCTCCATTCACTTGGGTTTATCCTTAATCTATGATAACACATCCCTACTCACCTTCTCACTTCTGTCTAGGTTTCTCATTCTTTGCATCATTAAGCCTATTAATGACTGGTTAACTTGTATGACTAGTTTAACACATCTAAAGGTTAGAACCTATCTATAAACCATCATGGACACAAACTAAAAGTATCAAAAATTTTCCCCATCCATTTATAAACTTTGACTTGGTTAATGTTAACTACAATAATAAATCTTTGAGAAATAAGGCCTTTCCTGTAGGGTCCACTCACTCACCTAAAAAATCAATCACACCTAGAGGTTCCTAGGAGAGTTGAATATTGCCTAAAATCACTTAAATATAAATAAAAACCCATTATGATCACTTTAGAACAAATTATTTCATATTGGGTTACTATTAGAATTCTTTGAGGGTTTAAACCATCTTCCAGTCTTCACGATCATTCATAAATCTTAACCCCTTATTTCTAAAACAAATGCATATAAATTTCAGATATAACCCTTACACATATACCATGAATATATTAGGTTCTCATGAAGAGGTTACACATGTCAATAAATACTTGAAACTCCTTATCAGGTTAAGAACCCTTCATTCTATGCACTCAAGAGAACTCAAAACCACTTTTCATGCCTTTTATTGTAAACTTTGACATGAAAAATTTGTAAACATAATTGAAACTACATGACACACTTATATAAATTATCACATACTCACACTTGCCTTAGAAACCAATCCTAATACCCCATTAGGTCATACTCTCTTTCTTTGTTTGCTTAGATCCTGGCCTATAAACCACATTAGGCCTTGAAACTAATTTTCAAGATTTTTTCCATTCATTATACACATCATTATCAAAATAAAAAAAACTATATCATGATAAAAAACTACTTTACATCCTTCATAGACCTTGATAACACTTCATGACACCTCATTAGGTTAGGGAGGGTCTAGAACTAGTGTAGTTGTAGACTTGGACTTTAGGTCCTACCCATGTAGGTTCTCCTTGAAACTCTCCTAAGTATTTTAATGCCTCATATTAATGCTCAATAAACCTTATATATATATATATATATATATATATATATATATATATATATATATATATTATTATGCATTTATGTATCCATATCACTAGACAATCATTCTCAAACCTTCTTATTAGGACTTTACAAGCTATGATTAGTTCCATGACTAGGCTTCTCAAGTACTTGAATCTTGATAACTAATGTTGGAAACACTCTTTGATGATTATAAAATTCACTCAAATTCCTTAAATTATACTAAAACAATGTCATACCTATGTACATACATCTTCATGCTCACCATGCACATGTTCATGATATGACTATCCTTGATATGACTAGGCTTCTTAAGACACCTTATAGCTTAAAGACTAGTACTCAAAACATGCTTATTTTGACCTGAATCCTGACATCAACCTCAAAATAATAATTATGTTTCTTTATAATTCTCTCTCAATGGAGATACATTAGGTTTTCTTCAAATTATCTCTTGTCATATCTCACAAACCACTCACCATGAATCTTCACCAGATGCACCTTGACATCAATGACATCTGTATACACAATATTTTCAAACTTTTATCACTTACTAACACTTTGTATCTTGAAATAAACCATATAATCTCAATCTCTCTAAGTTCATGTCTTAATGGGTGTACTATAAAAGGGTGGGAATACCATTGGTGCTTCACAAGATTGATGTCCTTTTTGCCACTTATTATCTACACACTTGTCTCCTGAAAACATTATACTTAAGCTTGTTCTTCTTAGTTTTACTCTTTCCAATCATTTGATACATTTTATCCTCCTATTCCTCACCTTAATCTCCTTTTGTTATTCGACTATAATAGGTTGACTAGGTCAACCCTATATAGTTTTGGGTGATTTTCACTTAGGAATTAATTTGGCCTTTGGTCGACCTATCTCATGACGTAGTGAATAATTGTCCAAAATTGTGCTAGGTCGATTGGGTCGACCCTATCAGCCAAGATTTTTGGAAGGGTTTAGGGTAAAATCCACCTATATATAAAAGTTCATTTCACCATTTTTTAGAGAAGAGAAGAATAAGTAACATCTATTATGTATATTCTTATTAACCATTATATTTGAGAAGTAAGCTTGGGGTTTTATACTTTCTTTGAAGATACATATATTGTCTTATGGAGAATCCTTTTGGATGTATTGATAGATTGTGTATCCTAAATATCATTTATCATTATCATCCTTACATACCACAACAACTTATTGTGAAGCACCTTGGCAAAGGGAGAGATTGATACTCAATGGGTTTGTCTTCAAATGTAAGTATTCCTAACTTTTTTCCTCCTTTATAAAAGTATATATATATATGAATTTGTACTTATATTACATTAATTAGGATTATGTATACATTGAAATGAGTATAAGTCTTCTATGCATGTTTACTTTTATTATTTATAACCCCCAATTTGTGCCACAAGCTTTGGTGAACACTATATTATATTTAATTTACTTGTTGCTAGTTTAGTGAAATATCAAAATACAAGACTTCCTTAGGGTTATTAAATGATTGTGCTTTATTTCAAGATTTAGAACCCTTCCTACCACTATATATTGTGACAAGAGGTCCCTTAATCAGGTCTAGTGGATCCCCATATTGGTCATGTTCTCACTTAACAAATGTGTCTCCAATCGAAAGTATATGGTATGATCTATCTTCTATGAGTTAGGATTGATTTATAGACACGATGAATTTTTGATTGCATACATTCTAGTGAACCTGACATGAACCTAAAACTTATAGGTTTTTGTTTTACTTATTTCATTATTTTATCATTCTTATTATCATATATTTGTGATATTAGGTCGATTGTATCGACACAATACTAACTTCTATGTGTAGGTTTAACATATAGTCACATCACTATGAATTTATTCTATTTGTGTAGGATTTTTACCAGGTTCAGGCTATGAGGTTGACCCAATTGACATAGTATAGGTTTTTAGGCTTTCAAACATTTAGTTCAGCATACTAGGTCAACCTAGTCAACCCTATACATTTTTAGGTGTTAGAAATAGGTTTCTACAAAGCTAAGTCAACCGAGTTAACATAGTAATATTTGCAATTATTAATCAAGGTTATTCTATAATAATCTCACTTATCTACATCCTCTAAACCACCAAGGTTCCTTTCTATCCTTCTCTATCTTTCCTTACAGTCTTATTTTTCATAGTTTTTAGTCTTTAGAACTTCCCCTGTATAGTCAACTAGGTCTACCTTATGTACATAGTTCGATAATCTGTATTCTATCTAGAAAGATAGGTTGACTTTGTCAATTTAGTTTATTTTGAGACCCTTTACTTATAAATTACAAAGGTAACACTATCAAACCTATTCTATATTCTCTAGCATACACTATCGACTACATTAACATTTTACTATGTTTTAAAGTTGGAATTAACTCTTATATGTTAGTAATTAGCTCACACTTTCATTTTTTATTACTTGCATGTTTAACATAGATCACATAGTTTAATAGGTGGTTTTCAATATACCATGTAGTTTCACTATATTCTCTTTTATACACACACTATCTAATCATAAAATATTAAAAAACATTTTAACAATTATCTACCCAAGGCCTACCTACTTAGATTTCATCACCAAGGGGAGAGCTGACTTGGTTTGTTGGCCAAGTATAAACATGTGGTTAATGGTATATTTTGACCAAACATATAATGCCCTTATCATTGTGATTTTTGAAGTGAGGGGGTGGGCCCTAACACCAAGCTAGTACTATTTACAATATAGATCCCTTTCATCATAAACTTCTTAAAACCATCCTTAGATTGCTTTCTAATTCCTTGCTTACAACCAACTTCCTATCACATATAAAATTATATTATAATAATATAATAACATTCAAGTTAACTAATTAGTTAGATTTTATATTCCAAGTTGATTTATTTCTCTTTGATCAATTGTATGTTGTATTACAAAAACTTGTATTAACCAGTGTTGGTGCACAATTTTATGTTGTGTGCCTCAATTAGATCAATCTCATTGATCCAATTGATTGTGTGATTTATTTTATTTATTTATTTCATAATTACTTGAAAAATTATTCTTGTTTCAATACATATTTGTTTCTATTGACATAGACTTTTATAATCTATCTATTTTTCCCTACCCATTGTACTAAGTCAACCTAGTTGACCCTATACATTTTTTATCCTCTATTTGATGTATTAGTTTGACCTAGTCGACTCTGTATATTTTTTAGGCCCTATTTTCTATACAATGTTGACTTACTTGAATCTAAAATGGATTTAAAGGTACTATTTTCTTTGATTTTTAGCCTCTTCCCTCGATTATGACCCCTTCTCATACCACGACCTCTTCTTCTTTAACTTTTTATACCTCCATGCCTAGTATCTCCACTAACATGGTAGGTTCTAAATTTATTGGGCCTCTCCTAAGACCCACTATTGTTAATCCTTCCACTAGTACATAATTTTATACCCAAGGTAATCATGCTTCTAGTGATTCCTCTTCTCATCCCTTCACTAGTCCATTTTATACCACACAAGTAAATTTTGCCACTAGTGCCTCACATTCTAACAATTCCTCTCAAGCTCATACCAATACCAATAGTGGTACCCAATCCACTAATACCAACTATAATGATTCAAATAATACCAACAATGCCAATAAAACTTACCAACTCTTGTTACAAACACTTAATCAAATGAATATTTTTGAAGCTCATAATACAAATCAAATGATGAGAATGGAAAATCACCTTTTCCATCTTCAAACTCATCCTTAACCAACATCTTGGGGAATGCATAATAAAAAATTTCCCCCACATCCCAATGAAATATCATCCCTTAACCTCATTTGGTTAATAAAACCATTAAGAATCTTAAAAATGAGCCTCTTACCACTCAAATTGTTAATATTGATATGGGAGGTATCACCCCTATCATTTATTATAATGGATCAACTGATCATACCCTTCACCTCAAAACATTTTTAAATTGTTAAAAGTATTGGGTTAAATTGAACACCTTTGCCTCTACCAAGCTCCTACCCAAAACCATCATAGGTGATGCTATAAATTGGTTCCAAACTAGTGATCTTCTCAAGAATACATTGGCTCACTTTATAAATTTTAAATAACTTGAAAATGAAACTACCCAAGATTTTGTCAAAAGGTGGAAAATATTATCCACAAAATTTGAACGTAACATGGCCAATGATAACCTATTCCATCTCTTTTTCCCAAGTTGAAATATCAGGTCCACACTTTCTCTCCATGTACCTTGGAGGAGGCCATTGACCAAGCAAAATGTCAATATTTCATTATGCATCAATTGGATCCAACCCAACCTTCTATGGGTACTCGTATCTTATTTACAAAAAAAAATTTAATGCTACCAATGATGGTGTCATAGACTCTTATGACACCATTCACAATATTCAAGCTATTATTCCTAACCAATATTTAGAACTAGCTCCCCCTTCTCAAAATACACCAATCCTCATTTACCTTCATCTAATAACATAAATTTTCACAAGCCCCTATCCTTAGCTAAATTACTAAAACATATACCTAGGCCTCTTCCATAAGAACTTGATCCCACTCATCCTATGAAATCTTGGTATGATCCTAGTAAGTTTTGTTGGTTTCACACTAGTTGGGTTCATTCTCATGATAGCTATAGGTAGCTTCATAATTCACTATGGATTTTATTTTTGGTCCTAATTTTTATCATGATTCAATCATTCAAAAGCATCAAAAATCCTATGACATTGATTTTAAGGCTCATGAAAAACATTCTAAATCTCAATCCTTGAATCAAGGTAATGCTTCTTTGGCTATTTACAAATACCCTCTTCCTAATCACGAACCTAACCAAGAAAAGGCCACCCCTTCCACCAAAAATATAGAAAGTCTTGTTGACCCTACTCCTAAAGAGGGTTTGATTAATATGACTAATATCTGAAGGGTGGATGCCTTCATTGACCCTCAACCCATCTACACCCCTCCATTATCTCACACATTTCATGTTATCTAGGATTCTTCTCTAACTCACTTAAATGATTTTGGGAAATATTAACTTATAACTTTCAATGATACAATTCTCAATCCTCTTTTGGATAACACTAATAATAATCAAGCTTCTATCAACACTTCTTGTACCATTCCTTAAAACTAACTTGAACCAACTGCTTCACCTTCTCCACATAATTCGCAACCTTATTCTAAACCTTCTTCTTATCAACACAAATCCTAATGCACTTTGTCTCCTCCTTTTGAGGACCTCATTCAACACTATGAACCTGTTTCTAACAACTTTATTATAGTTTATGATGAGTGGGATTCCATCGTAGAACTCATTAATCTCCCATCCCAAATCCCATTCCTTGAGCTTATGAGGACCTCTATGCATTATCCAAACTTTCTTATGAAAATATTATTGAAAATGAACATCCCTCATCCTCCTTAATAGGATGTGAAGCAACCTGATCTAAAGATAACATATTACAACAATTTGAAGAGATATCCATCCATGTTGGCAAAATAATGGAAAATTCTCTTTCCTTAAAATTTCCCATTACTTCTATGATTCTTGATGAGATTCTTCTTAATGTGGATAATCTTCCTTTATTCATTAGTGTTCAAATTGGTGATATCCAAGTCAAGCATTCCTTGATTAATGAGGGTTCTGGCACCTATGCTACCTCACTTAAATTTATTAAAACCCTTAGATATTCTAAATGCAATCTCAAATCCACATGCAACACATATCAAGGATATGCTCAAATGAAAATGCCTTCTTTAGGTTTTATGTGTCTTCCCATTAATATCCCACCTATCACTATTCATGTGAAGGTGATGATGTTTAAATTTCCTCTATCTTATAACAATATTTCTTGGTAGGTCATGGACTCACCATATGAGAGGAGTTTCTTCTTCCACCTGACAATGCATTAAATTCCCTTATAATGGTTCCATATATAGGATTCAGGGTGACACTAACCCTTGGAATTTTAAACAATTTTAAGACTATGGTGTCTTCAATATTCCTACACTTGAAACCTTGTATAGTGTTCCATTCTGTGAGTCTCAATGATTTAACTTTCCAATCAATTCCACTTGAGGTTACAATGGTCATCTAAAACTGATTAGGAATATTTCCCCTAACCTCTTGGATTTTGATGATGATGATCCCAATGAGATAAAATTAAGGATTAAAACTTTTAATCTCTCACCTCACCTCATCTCTTAGCTTCCTACTTCTTTGTATCCTTGTTCTCGCAAACCTCCTTGTGATGACATTCCCATTACCTTGACCAAGACTCAACATTCTATTCATCACACTTCATTAGATAAAAATATCATCCTTATGTGCATCATTTATCTTCACACACCTGACTATGATGATGGTTATTCCTTAGATGATCCATTATCATTCTTATTTTCTTTAGTCTTTTCATGTATCTTCCCATATTCCATCATTTATAGTTCCTAATTTTAGGATTTTTCCTCTTTATCATAAGGTAGAGATGATACTGACACCTTCTGTTTATGGGGAACCTTATATGAGTATGCTCATAGATCATGATATGATTGGGCCTTACCACTTTACTAGGTACCCTAACCACTATAGCCTACTTATCCCTAAGATAAGTGCAACCATTCTTCAACCTTCTACATAACCCATCCCTCCCTTAGTAGAGATCACTATAGTTGAGCCCATTTTTGATCATGCTATAGTTGAGCTTATTCTTGTTCCCATTCTAGTTGAGTCTCTCCCTACTTTTGATCCCATTGAGCCCAGTACCATTCCTTCCCCACCATCACCTTATCTTGGTGATGGTTTTCTTACTTTAACATAGATGGCTTTATTTCCCACCAAATGGGTTGATGAGCCTTCCCAAGATCCTTCTATTCTTATTACACCTCATCCTATAATTAACTCTATCAGACCTACTCACAAGTGTATATATTACTTTCATGACACAAATAACCATTCTTCCATGCATTTTCACCTACAATGGGTAGTCCCATGATGGCATACACATCCTCCAAGGTGATACCCACCTCCCACCTGAAGGTGTTAGTCAATTGTTCCCAATCTCCCAAGAACAAGACTAATAAATCTTAACTAAGTGGTATCCTACACATGTCTACTATGACTCCTAGGCCTAATGAGATCAATCTAGCTCTATCCTTAATAGACAAGCAAGTCTGGGAGCCATGATGCATCCATTGAGCACCAAAATATGGGCCTCCCTTATAACCATAAAACAACAAAACATGTATTAGATCCTTCATGTCGTATATAGTTAGAATACATTATTTTAAAATTTAAAACTAAAAATAAGCCTAATTTTATTTAATTTATTCATTTTTAATCAATTCAACATATTTTTAGCCTACTTAGCTCTTTTATCCCTTAGTCAACCATTTTAGGCCTTTTAGCACTCTTTCAACCTATTACATGCATTTTCATATTATTTTGGTCCCTTGGTCAACCAATAGTTTGACCAAAATTTTCTCTAATTTGACTTGATTGAATTCACAAAATAAGTCAACCCCTCTATCTTTTCCCTCTTAGTGCTAAGTTATCACAGCATTTTTTTATACTAGGTCGACAATAATGTACTCGATCGATAGTTTAGAAAACAAATTGTGTCAGCACATACCTAGTAAGTTGGTAGTATGGATTTTTCCAAATTTTAGACTAATAGGATAACTAAGTAGACCTAGTTATTTTTACCTATCAACCCCTTAATTTTATGAAATAAATGCCTTCCGGAAGTTATTTCCCCTAAAACCTTCTCATTTCCATATATAGTTTTTCCTACCTTCATATCTATTTTACATTCATTCCAATGTCTAGAAATGTATTAAATTTGAAATTTCTAAAATACACTTAAAATCATTAAAATATTCAAAAACTAGCTTGAGATTTTTAGTTGCCTACCTATAGTGCGCTTGCTCCCACCATTGGGGGTCCCTCTCATCTAGCCTATCATCTCCTTACCATCCTAGCTCATTTGGTCTATTATATCTCCTTTTCTCTCCTTCACAATTCAAAAATACTTAATGACTTCCCTTTAAACTTATTTAAATTTACTTTTCAAAACTCTTAATCTTTAAAATATTTTTCGTTAGATTCCTTCTTTTGCCTATATCTTTACTTCTACTAATCTAGTTTTTGAACAGGAAAATTTTCTAAAATGATGATGATGTAGAGAATTATATCCACTAATATATGCCTATCTTTAATTTTTTTTTTAATTTTTGGCTATTTTTCGCACTAACTTATATAGGTTCACCTAATGTTTTTCACATTAGACACATTCACTTTTCTGACAGTTTACTTCTTTATCTACATCACTAAGGTAAGTAAAGGTATGCATTTTTTAATTCTATCATTTAATTTATCTTATTTGATTCTTATGGTACTTAGCATCAAAATTATGTGTTATCATGTTCTATTCCCAAAGCTCCATCCTATATTGCACTTATGTGACACGTGATGAGCTTTGAGTGGGGCATATGTATACACATAATAGTTTCAAACTTTTATCACTTACACTTTTTATCTTGTAAGAACCCATAAAGTCTCAATCTCTCTAAGTTCATGCCTTAAGGGGTACACTAGGAAAGGGGTGGGTAGACCATTGGTGCTTTGAAGGATTGTTGTCCCTTTTTCACTTGTTATTTACAAATGTGTCTCCTAGAAACCTTATCCCTAAGCTTGTTCTTCTTAGTTGTACCCTTTTTAGTCATTTGTTACATTTTATCCTCTTATCTCCCAACTTAATCCCCTTTTATCAATCATCTATACTATGCCAACTAGGTCGACCTTATATAGTTTTGGGTGATTTTCACTTAGGAACTAGTTTGGCCTTTGGCTAACGTAGCTCATGACCTAGTGAGTAATTGTCTAATATTTTCTTAAGTCCATTGGGTCGATCTTGTCAACTAGAATTTTTGGAAGGGTTTAGGGTCAAATAAGCCTATATATACAAGTTAAATTCACCATTATTTATAGAAGAGAAGAATAAATAAGAGATATTATGCATCTATTTATTGATCATTCTACTTGAGAAGCAAGCTTAGGGTTTCATACTTTCTTTGAAGATACAAATCTTGTCTTGTGGATAAGTATTTTGGATGCATTTATAGGTTATTCATCCTAGATCTAATTTTTCCTTGTCATATTTACATTCCATAACAACCTCTTGTGAATCACCTTGGCCAAGGGAGAGATTAAGGCTCAGTGGGTTCATCTTCAAAGGTAAGTTTTCCTAACTTTGTTCCTTCTTTGTGGGAGTAGTTAGATATGCATTTTTATTTATGTTCCATGGATTAGGATTCTTTATACATTGATATGAGTATATGTATTATATGCATGTTTAATTTTATTATTTATAATCCCTACTTTGTCCCACAAGCTTTGGTAAGCACTATATTAGATTTAGTTTACTTGTTAGTTTGGTGAAAAATCAAAACACATTACTCCCTTAGGGTTATTGTGTGATTGTGTTTAACTGGAGGATTTAAAAACCCTTCATATCACCATGTATTATGATAAGAGATCCCCTAATTGGGTCTAGTGGATCCCTATATTGGTCATGTTCCCTCTTAAAAAATGTGTCCCCAATTCGAAGTGTATGGTATGATCTATGTTCTCTGAGTTAGGATTGATTTATAGAAATGATGTATTTATGATTTCCTAAAACATCAACATTGACATCAAATGGAATTAACCTTGACATCAATGACAACACTAATCAACATAAAATAATAATAAAAATTAATATTTAACTTTAATCCTTACATCATTATATCATTTAATTTCATACTTAAATATTCAAAACTTTCAAAAACCAATTTTTAGCTTATGTAAGTGAAGATAATTTTCTAAATTCTTAGTAAGTGTACATGCTAGTATTTAAGATTTGATTTCACATTATAAAATATAGTTTTCATATTAATAATTAATATCATTTACACAAAAAATTAACAAATTTATACCATTTATATTTCATTAGGCAAATCATTTTACAAGATATGAAAACTTAAGAAAAATTAAAACTTGCATATTTTTGCCAAAATTTTAGTTTTAGGTTTGTGTGCACAAAAAAATTAAAAAGAAAAAGAAAAATCACTCTTAATTTGTTTCTTTTAATTATTAATTAATTTTCTTCTATCAATATTTTATTTTTAGAAAGAGGTTCAATTCACTTTCCTTTTTCAAACATTGTCAAAACATCTAGAAAAGCTTGTCAAGATGAGCATAAGCCTCCAAAACTTGCTAAAACATTCAAAATATAAAAAAAACAATTTAAAAAAAATTAAATAGAAAAGTTAATATGATTTATACAATTTAAAACAACATTATTTTCCTCTTTCACAGTACTCCAAGAATGTCCTTACCTTGTTAAATAATGTCTTTTCTCTATGGTAAAAGTTCATTTTCCTAATATTAAAAAGTGACATCAATATAAATCTCAAATTTTAAGTGTTTCATTATACCCCACTATCCACCTTTTTTTAATTATATTTACATTCTTTATGAGCAAGAACAAATTCTTAATCCTCCCATAGTCATTCCACCTCATTTGCAAGGACATCAATACAACACCATCTAAGCTTAGCCATTCACCCTTATTTGTTTTTCCTCCTTAGGACTAACCTCATCATATTTTCATTCACTTCATGTATGATATTGACCAAACATATCAAACCTGATAGGAATAATAAAATCCCTAAATTTTTCCAACCTAATTACACCTATTATGTTTTTATTAGCATTGATCATGAACTTCAATACCTTGTCATCACTGATATATAGGGAACTTGGAGTTTCATGTATTCCCAATTATATTACCTCATTGAACATTGTGATGCAATAAATATTTTCTAGAAATATCATGAGAATACCCTACATCTACCATCTAAAACCCCATTCCTCAAACTATCTATCCTAATACATAGATTCACCCATCCATTTATCCATTACATAGGTTGTCTCAACCAGACCTTAGGAAGTCAAGTGCAAAATTTAACATGTTTATTTGAATAAATACATAAATTGGTGAATCCAACATGAAAGGCTTATCCTTTTTATTTTTGCTTTTATTCTTTCCTTACTCTTTTTTCTCCATTTTCTCCTCTCTTTCTATTTTTTTTTGTGGGTATTTCATACCCCATGAATATGTATGGATAATATATAGGAAGATCCATAGGAATAAATGGACATAGGATATTTCAACAAATTCATAGTGAAGCTTATTTATTTAGTTAGAACAATAACACTTCTAGTCAAAACCTAGAGTATAGTTCAAAGATTATTCAAACTGATATTCAAAAACTAGGACTATTATACCAATTCATGAAGGATGAGATCCATTAGAGATTAAAAACAACCATATTGAGTTTAATAATATGAATCTTAATTGTTATATTGGATCTATTCCTCACTAGGAAACTAAGAATCTAGTTAGTTGATAAAACCTAGATGTGGAAACCTCTACTATATATTACCAATGCATTGGGAGAATATATTATATAGAATATGAGGTGAGTAAAATGAAAACAATCTCACTTCCCTCTAAAAAGACCAACCAAAACATCTGCAACCCATAAGAAAATATATGAAATATCCTTACAAAGCTTACACCACAAACCAATCTTCTCATGGTTACCAACCTCTCACTACTTAGTCTTTAACTAAAGATGTTCTTATATCTAGTACCACTTCTACCTAGAATGAACTAATCTCTACCTTGGTAGGTCACATTCATGATTTGGATAGCAACCAAATATCTCTAAATCAAGGGATAAACTCCACCCCTCCTAATTAGGTTAATTTATCTTATATCCCCATCAAGAAAACAAATTACCAACAACCAAAAAAATAAGCATACACACTTACTCCTTAATATGTTTCTAAAACACATCCAAGTGACATTATTGCTCATGGAGTCCCTAATTTAGAGGCTTCCAACATCCATCCACCCTATTAGTCTCTAAACTAAGTCCTAATTTGTAGTGTGTTCATGTACACTACTATAAAAAATTTGGCGGATAAAAATATTCCACCTTATGTGCCACCCACATATACTACCCATTTTCAAAACAAAAATCCATCAACTTACATTCTTCTGAGTTACGTATTAGTAATGCATAATCATCCTCTATAAACACCTAAACCTTATTTATATAAAATTCTTCTTCCTTATTATCACATGTATCCACCCAACTAAGTAACTATTTTATATCTTATTCTATACCACCTTACCAAACATCCTCCTTTCCTCTTAGATATTATGCAAAAACCCTTATTTAAACCCACCCCTTCAATATTATCCTACCATGTATGTAACAAAATTTAGAGTTGTGGGGACATACCCTAGGTATCTGGAAGATACCATTGACCAGAATATATGAGTCCTTCTATAGTATCCCCTTCTTAACCTTCCTAAATTTAATGGGGAAGGAGATCTTAATGCACATGTCAAAGCACATGCCACTACTATCATTGAACTCTTTCCTTCAGATTGGGTTGTTGAAAAATATTTACCACATCCCTATAAGGAAATTCCCTTGACTAGTTTTATCACTTCATTAAGGCTTCTATCTACTCCTTTAGATAAATCATGATGGAATTTGTCAAATCCTTTGATATGAACAAGTTTATACAAATTTAAATTTGATAATTCTTACACATTAAACAAGAACATAAAAAAATGGTTCCCATTTCATTATGAGATGGTGGCAAGTTCTATATTCATCTACCAATGCACCAAATGTGGACCAAATATAATTATGTAATTTCTTTATTCATTCACTTAATAATGAAATGAGTTAGGATGACCAAAAGTTCCCTTATCGATCCTATGAAGAGTCACTTAAGAGTGACATGAAAATTGGCCAATAAAACATTGATAGTGGTCATCAAACCTATGGAGCCAATTGGAATATAGTTAATACTAGACAAAATAATAGGGGATTTAAAAACACAAATCAAAATAATAAACAAGGCCCCAAGGTTCTTAATAAAAATTTGAACACCTCTATTGATGACATGAATAATAAAAACAAGAAACCAAATCCTATAAACAACAACCAACTATAACCCATGAATAACAATAATGCAAATAATAATTTAGGTGTGAGGAACCAGAATTTTACACCTACGATTCATGTGATTGATTTTAACAATCCTCCACCATGTAATATTCAATTCCAAAATACAACCTAGAATCAATTCCAGCATGTTGACCATTAATTTTAGTTTCAAAACTAGCCTTTATATCAAGGTAATAACCAATAAAGGTTTGGTCAAAAATGATAAAACCAAATACCAAAATAGTACAAAACCAAAGTACATTTCCTTTTACAAAGGGTAATATAATACAATTACTTGTGATCATATGGATTATAAAAAAATTAATGAGAGACTCCTTAGGGACAAAAGACAAAATTTTGTTGATATGTTCCTAGGGAATACAAATGGAAACCCTTGAGCTATCCAAATTGGTCATGTAACACCCTAAAATAAAAAATTAATTTATCAAATTTATAAAAAAAACCTTTCCATAATCACTAGATGCACATTGCCCAAAACCAACTACAAGATAACCCATTAAACCAGCCTATCCAAAAAGCCATGATCCCTTGGCTGACACTCATGCCAATAAGGCTTATACCTTTATATTGACCAATCTTGATGTGGATCCCTAATTGTAGCTTCAAGGGAAGATTAGGATGATAGGGGTTATAACGTTAGAAACCAAAGAAGATATGAATATTATTACTCTCACTAGAGAGTATCAATCCACCACTTCTCACCTTCCACAATTTTAGAAGATGATGCGATTCATAAAACCATGGAAAATTATGATTTAATTACAAATCTTATGAAGACATTCTCCCAAATCTCTTTTCTTAACCTTTTCAAGAATTTACCTACCCATCATTTGACATTTATTGATGCCATAGGTATGGTACACATCCATTATTACTCCTCCAAATCAATCCTAAATGAATCACCTAGATATTTTTATGTTTCCATTAGGGAAAATTTCTATAGACACTAGTTATTTATTTAACCTTAAGAGCCTATGCCCAGATAAAAAAATGGCCCAAAGGGGAGATATAAACTTGTAGCTACAATAATTTTTTGAAAAGAACTATGGTTCATTATGAAATGGATGTTAATATAATCCCATTTTAATTTATTTAGAAACTTGGATATGCAAAAATCAATTAATTAATAACCCATAACAGTATTTGAGGCTATGACAATCTCAAGTCTACTTCCATAAGGACTATTGTGTTTCTTGTCATTCTACTTCCCAAGATCATGTTGAATAAATTTTTGTGATTGAAAAAGATAAAACTTTCAACATGGTATTGGGTATACCTTAGATTTATATGATTAATGTGATCCCTTCTACCCTCTTCCAAAAAAAAGGTCTTTCCATTTGGGATAGCTCTTTGTTGCTGAAGGGGACCCTAAAACCTTTCTTACCCTTTAAGAAACCATGCATAAATAACTAGGTTTACATATCAATTATCACTTACCCATTAATGGAATAAAAATAACCCCCACTTTTGGTTGAAGTAAAATATCCCATAAATGTTAAGGTGGTTGTATTTAAAAAAGGGACATAGCTTCTTAAATCCCTCTTGAAAGATAAGCCCAAAGAAAAGGTAAGTAGTAAAGATATTTCAACTACATCAGTAATCTTAGCCATGACTACAAATGAAATAATTAATATATTGGAAAAGGATAAACCATGACCCATGAGGATTAGGAACCTAAAATCTCTTTGAATCTCAACACCAAGAGACCTAAGAAGGGTTAGCTAGCATACTTGACATTGGTATTGTTAAAATATCACAAGGTCAAGAAATTATCCCTAGCCATATCACTGATTCTTCCTCTACATGATCAATGGAACCTTCACTATGATGGGGTAAAGTTCCACCTTGGCATGGGCAAGAATTATCTTAATTTACTTAGAAGGAAGAATTATGTCATTTGACTTTAAGCTTGACTTTGAGTGTATAAACAATGAAGCCAATTGTGAAGCCTTATTTCTTAGAATGCTCATTGTTAAATGGTTGGGTGTTAAAAAAAAAAAAGGTGACTCATATTTACTAACCAAATAATTATTAAATATTTATTAGACTAAATCTGAACACTTTCAGATATATAAAACTATTATGCATGAAGCTTATAAGGATTTTGACTTTGTTTCCAAATAAGTCATTCCTAGAGAAAGTAATTAATTTTATGACTCTGTGATACCCTCTTACTCATGTTTTGACCTCCATACAAAAATATTATAATTTGATTTAATAATATCCGTTAAGATAAAACCCATAGCGTAGATATTTTATAATGACCAAACTCTCACCCACATTGGGAAGGATACTAGCCCATTGGTCCTTGAATTAGATAAACATGATGAGGCAATTCTAGATTTCCTTCGATATTATGATCACCTCCCATCCTCACACCATAATATAGGGTTTGATCTCATTTTGTATCCTGCATCTTCCCTTGAGTGTGAATATTAATATTCCTATCCCAAGGTTGAGGATTATCTATCTTCTAGTGAAGAACTTGACATCTTTAATGTAAAAGGAGAAGATTCAAATCTTATTTTTACTCTCAAATAATTTGAAGAAGGGAATGATTCCCTAATTAAGGACATCATTGAAATTACCATAGGGACTAAATAAGGCCATTATCTCACCATAAGAGGTGGAATATCACAATAAATTACTTACCGAGCTTTCTAAAGCATTTTTATTTTTGTATATTAATACTGAATTAATTATTCATAATATGGTCATGATGCCTAATGTAAAACCCTTTAAATAAAATCTCGGGTTGATCAAGCCTAAATATACATTAAGGGTAAAATAATAAGTTATTAATATTCTCAAAGTAAGGTTCATAAATCCCATGAACTATTCTAAATGGATGTCTAACATCATCCGCATTCTCAAGAATAATGACAAAATTAGGATATGAATCAATTTTCATGATATTAATAAGGCATGTCTTAAAGATAATTTTGCTCTCCCTTCCATTTATTTAATTATTGATACAATGATAGGTTATGAGTTAATGTACCTTATGGATGGTTTATTTGGATATAACTAGATCTAAATTTTAGGCAAAAATAAATTAAAAAACCTCCTTTACCATGCCTTGGGGAAATTTATACTATGTAGTCATGCCCTTCAACTTTAAAAATGTTGGGGAAATGTATCAGAGAGACATTAATCATATTTTCCATGACATTATCAATAATATATTTTAGGTGTATGTGGATGATATTATATGAAAATAAAATTGAAGGATTGAAAAATTAGAGGCATTGCACACCATTATTACACATTTTATCAAATATGGTGTCACTCTCAATTTTGTGAAGTGTGTGTTTGGAGTCATAGGTAGAAAAATCCTCGATTATATCATCTCTTAGGGTATACTTGATATTGACCCAACCAATATTCATTAAATATTGGACATGCTCCCATACATTAATGAGTCAAGAATAAGGTCATTATAGGGAACTTTGAAGGCCATTTAATAGTTTATACATGACCTTACTTACAT
Source organism: Torreya grandis (assembly GCA_037957365.1). Taxonomy (NCBI): domain Eukaryota; kingdom Viridiplantae; phylum Streptophyta; class Pinopsida; order Cupressales; family Taxaceae; genus Torreya; species Torreya grandis. Next base: position 616,641 of record JARHVA010003286.1, read on the forward strand.
ATTTAATATAATAAATAATTTGCTTGATAAGATGAGTGGATTGACTTAGACAAGTTATTTTTAGGAGGCATTTTAAGTGGTGAAGCATTTTATTATGTGTCCAAATTTTATGTCACCCAAGCTTGACAAGCCTTTCATACTTTACATTAAATAAACTGAGGTATCTCTTGCCTATATGTTTACCCAAGAGGATGATAATGGAAAATAATGAGCCATATAATTTATTATTCACACTCTCATTAACTATGATACATGTTATTGTCAATAAAATAATGAGCATTTAGATATTGTGTTTGTAACCACGAGGTTACAAAATTACATGTTTAACCAAGAAATGAGGGTTATAGTAATATCTCAAGCATTGTGGACATTCTTAATGCAACCCACCCTCTGATAAAAGATTGGGTGTTTCATCATGCCTTTGAGTGAATTTAAAATCATATATGTTACCAAAATTTCATTAATGGATAAATCATCAATAATTTATTATCAGATTCCTCCCCCCCAAATTCAAATATCACATCAATACCAATTTTCCTAGTGAACTAATTTGTTACATAGAGAAACCTACTGTTGTTTCCTCTTATTGGTATTTCAATATCATCAACTATTTAATTTATCATATTTATCCTAAGGATGCCAATTCATAGAAGAGGTAGTGCCTTCACACCATTAAATATAAATACACCATTTTATATGAGTTTATCTATCATGAGGACTTTGATGGTATGTTACCAAGATGTCTCGATCAAGAATAATTAGGAAGGGTCATTTTTTATTGCCACAATGGTGTTTGAGGTGGTCACTTTGGTGGCCATGCAACTACCTATAAAATTCATAAGATGGGATATTTATGGCTCACTCTTGAACACAACATTGTTAATTATGTATGAAAATAGGAAAAGTGTCAACACTTATACCATGAGATTATTATCCACACTAGGGATTTTTATCCCATCATTAATCCATAAACCTTTTCCATTTTAGATCTATATTTGATCGATAAACATTCTCCTACTTATTGAGATAGTCATAACTTCATCATCATGGCTACTAATTATTTTAATAAGTAGGAAGAAGTTGTGCCTATAAAAATTATTACCAAATCAATCATCTCTAAATTTGTTTTAGATAAGATAATTTATCGATTCAAAGTCCCATAAGTCATCATCACGTATAATGGGCCTCCTTTCAAGAAACCTAAGGTTTGTGAAGTGTGTAATATGTTCTCTATATCTCATCACATGAATTCTCTATACTATCTACAATCAAATGGCCAAGTTGAGGCCATGAATAAAACATTAAAGTCAATCTAGGTTAAAATGGTCAAGGATAAAAAAAAGATATTAGAACATCCATATTTAACCTTCATTATGGGATTATAAAACAATCATTTGTATGCCTATGAGGGGAACTCTATAGTCCCTAGTTTTTTGACCTAAATATTTTCTACCCATAGAGGTGGAAATCCCTTGCTTGCACATTTATTTGAAATCTCTTCTTAATGATGAAGTGTATATAAACCCATGTAGAGATGTTAGAGACATTAAATGAACATTATCTTGTTGTTGCATAAAATAAAATTTCATATATAGAGTGCATGAGCTGACTGTATAACAAAAATGTTCATGAATTCCCAATACAGGTAGGATATCTTATCTTAAGAGTTGATAATTGAATAGATAAAAAGAAAAGATAAGGTCAAAAATTTAGACCAAATTCATTGAGTCTTTATTTAGTGATTGGAGATTTGAAGGATGTAGCCTATAGATTATGCACTTTAGAGGGAAGAAGTTTAGTGAGTATGTGAACCCTTTTAACCTTAGATAATTTTAAATTTAGTAATTGTATTTCACATATACCTCAATACTTTGCATTTTACATTTCATATTTTGTCTTTAAAATCATATGTTATTTTTGGTGATTATTTGGTTGTTAGTTTTCATAAGAAAATCTTTCAAAATTAAAATTAATCATCTCATTTCATTTTTCATATTACCCTGTTATCCTATGGAAAAAATTATCAAAATCAGCATTACATTGGTCCATATCCTAGTTATTACAATCAGAGTATATCTATGTTTCCATACACTTTCTTGAAAAAAAATATAAAATGCTAGGCTGAAACCTAGTATAAAAGCTTGTCCATGGTAGAGTCTCCTCATATAGTTCCCTCTAAGCATAAAAAATTAACATGCTCAAAAATAGGTAACGTTTCTTGTCTATCTTGATATTTGGTGATGATCCCTTGCATCTTATTGGTTTTATGGGACTAATATTTTGGGGGTAATATCCTCACAAAAATAATAAAAAATAAGACTGAAACTCATATGAAAATAAAAAAATTATGTAAATAAAATTCAAATTCTACATCTCTCAACCTTCTCTAATCTTAGGTGTTAAACCCTCACATATTACTAGTTGTGTATGCTTAGCATTGGGGAGAGATAACCTTACTCACCTACATATACCATTTGGTGATGAACCCATGCATATTCTTATTCAATTGAGAGTAAGTGTATGGGGTAGAAAAGTCAAGAAAAAATGATGTCAAATTAGAGAGTGTCTAACAAAAACAAAACAATAAAAGTTTTTCAAAATGCCTATTTAAGTGTCAATGCTGATAAGGGTAAATTTATCTCATTTATCGATTGTATCAAGACTAGTCACATCTTAGTGAATACAATAAAGTTAGTGTTTTATGATTTTAATAAGAAGTACATTTTTACTTTTTTCTCATAAGGATTAGGTCATATTCTTATTTCTTATAAACAAATTATGTACATTTTTCATATTACCATCTCATAAATATCTTATCCCATTTTTATTCTTTATTGAAATTTGAAAGTAATGTTTTATGTAAATGATTAATTACCCCATTAACATACTAAATACCCTATGTATCCACTAATCTACCCACTAGTCCACTTGCCAATTTAAAATCCCGTTTTATTCACCTACCCCTATCTACCCTACCACCCTAGCCTTTCCTACACCCCTATGAATCCTAAACCTCATTAACTCCCATATAATACCCTAATATCCCCTAAAAAAATATATCTTATCACATTTATAGCTTTATAAATATCCATCATATTCTATTATTTGCATACATTCTATTTAAACATTTTAAATATATAAGAATTTCATTAGCATTATAAAAAACATAGAGATACATGGTGTATCATCACATGCCTAGTCATCTAAAGTGCATAAATTGAAAGATCATAGATAAAATTAAAATCATAACACATAATGACAAGTCACTAAAATAGGCAAAATATCTCTCTATATATCATAATAATGTCTAGTTTTTACAATCGAGTCTCACTAAAATCACCCCCATATAGTGAAAGTGTGTCTTAGTATAAAAATATAAACAAAATATGTGTATATACATGTATAATAGTTGACCTTAAGATCATGTCCTCCTCTTATGAGAAGGTATTAATGTTGAAGAGTGTCATGGGATCTAGCTCTTAGGTTGCTTCCTAATTTTCCCTCATTGAGAGGTTATCTCTCCTCATGTTCATCAACTCAAAGTAGCCCAACCTCCTCTAGTTTCCAAAATACCAATAAGGGTCTACACCTGAGCTTCTATTGATATGGATATCCCATATAACCCATTAATATCCACCCTTAGACTGGATAAAAACATAGACACACGGTAGGTTGGGGAAAAAAGATGTGTGCATGTCAATCCTAGTATGAAGGATTGGACATACCAATAGTTTCTCCCTAGTCTTGTCGATACCCATCTATAAAATATTATTCAAGGTGTCCATGATCATGGTCCTATAACTAACATATGTCTCGACAAATATAAAGTAATAAATAAACATGATATCTAGTCATATGAAGATGAAAATAATAAGCTAAGTAATAATGATAAAATAAATACATAAAAAAGATAAAATAAATAAATAAATTATTTTACTTAGATCACTTTCATTCTAGTCTAAATATGACTCCTCCTCGTACACCTCCTCCTCTACATCTCCCTCTTCATCTAGCTTATCAAAATATGGTCCCTCCCTACCTACTTCTTGTTTAATATATAGGAAATATTTATATTATGGATATATTTCATGATACTATTGTAGGGGATCTTATTTTAGTAATGGTAGTAGAGGCCACACTATCTACTATTATTGGCTTGCAACCAGTAGTGATATTGAAATGGCCATAGGTATTTAAACTCCCCCTCCTTGTGTGATTTTTTTTTTGGTCCTTCCTATTATCCTATCATCATATATTCCCTCATAATGGGATTTTTTGGTGTCAATTAGTTTCATACCAATCTCCCAAGTTTGGTTTCCCTAGCCTCTTTGATGCCCATGCATACTTCTAGAGGCACAGGGAGGTTGCCTTTAAAATGCATCCTGAACTACTAAGAAACCTTGTCAATAGGGTGCATATAAAACTATATTCATATGTATTTAACCTATTTTACTCTTAAATCTACCAATAGGGACACTCCCTCATTGGCCTACTAACCCACCATCCCTTTGTAAGGAAGGATCACTAGATTGGCCATTGTCAAGGTCTTAACCACCCAAGGAAAATATTTAAATCACATAACCTCTATAAGTTACAAGACTCTAATAGCCTTGACATCCTTAATAGTAATACCTCTATAATATGGGGTCAACCTCTCATACACGCAAGTCAGATAAGAATGGGATGGATGATAAAGAGATCCCCTAGTCATGTTATCTTATAAAGGTACTTGTCTATACAAGAAAGAACCTCCTAAGCCCATGAGTAGCATATAACCATCCTCTTTATCCTATGAATAATTGGAGCCTAGATTTATATTAGTTTGTTATTTCCCTTGTCTCTCACTAAATAGGAGGACAGGATCCCAATTATGGATTTATAGAGGTTTAGGATCACTGATCCATATACACAATAAGCCTCACTGTAAAATTCCCACCCACAATGGGTGTATCTACATATCTAAAATTCTCTCCTTAGTTGGTTTTCTCTCCACTTTCTATGGTGTCACACAACATCACTAGTCAACCTATCATCAACAAACCCAAAATTTGGTAATCATCCACAAGAGTAATAGTTCACTCTCTGATAGCTTGTGAGAACATGAAAGTGTTATAATATAGTCATAGTAGGTAAAAAATATGGCATAAAATCATAATTTATGGTGTAATTATCCCCACTAAGTAATCCTCAAGATCCCAACCTTGGTTAAATGTCCAACTCATCAGTTGCTAGTAAATCCATGATCCTTAGTAAATACTCTTTCTCCCTTACCTGACTCTACTGTATTTATCCCCCTACTATAGAAGACACCCCAAATCATCCCATATCAATTTTATAGCCTCAATAATTGAATAAAATCAACTTTTTAAACCTAGGATGAAATTACCACCTTTTATCGGTGGTGGCTACAAAACTACCTCAAGAAGTTTCACCTTCATCATCAGTGGTTATACAACCACTGTATAAAATGGGGATACATTACTTTTTTGCTTGATAACCACAATAGTCACTAACTACCACACTAAAGGTGTAACTAATAATTTATAAAGATTGGTGGTTTCATCTTGACATAGTGGTTTCACCCCAACATGGTATCTTCACTATACATCCCTGTCCTACATAGAAACCTCCCTAAAAGCCAAAATTTTAACCAAATTAAAAAAAAACATTTTCCTAATCTACCCAACCCATCTATCCTATTTATGCAATATTTTTTTAATTTAATAGATTAAAATGCATTTTTGAGTAAAAATCTAAATTTGGGGAAAAATGTAAAAAAGTCAAAACTAACTCGCTCCACATCATGCTAGTACATTCATCATTCCCTTTCTATTATCATTGATTCAACTACTTTATGGCTCAATTCCTTCACCATGAATTTAGAGATCAAAAATCTCACAAATGAATTTGCATAAATGATTTTTATTTTTGGAAAGTTTTTGAATATATATGCATTTTAACTAGCCACTATGTTTTAAAAATGTTTTATTTGTAAAAACATTTCTATGTTTATTTCTCATCTATTTTTTTTTTCACAAAAGTAACACTTTTAAATGATTTTTTGTTTCTTTCATCTTTTTTGTATGTTATTTCAAATTTTTTAGTTTCACATCACTTAGCCTCAAGTTTAGTTCCTTGATAGGACAGTTCAAGTAGTATATTCACCCTTATATACATGGTAAGTGATATCATCCATGTTTTGATTAGTTTGTATATTTTACACTTTTTCATTAAACTACACTTGATTCTCATCTTTTATTTGTAGGTTGTGATAGAGTCTCTTCTAGATTTGATGCAACATACATGTAAATAAGATAACTTTTGTAACCCTAATTTCCATTCAGTGTTCTAATTATTAGGACCACACCCTCATCAATCAATTATAAGGAGTCATCCTAATGGGGAAATACATATGCACCCAAAAGTTATAAAATGCAACATTTATAAAAATATGATGATGGTACAAGGATCTCCATAAATATGCCTAAGCCTGGTTCTCTCTAAAATTTTTGCTTCATATTCCCTCTTTGACCCCTTTTAAACCTTGAAAATTGCTTCCTTTTGGTCATTTTTATTTTCTTTCTAAATATACTCCTCTTGCGATGAAACTATCGGTAATCACTACAAAATGCCCTCTTTAGTGAGGAAACTACCCCTTTTAAATACATTATGTCATGATGGTTTTGTAAACTATTGTGATAAAAGTGTCATAAAGGAGGTGGTATCATTAACATATGTTATGGTTTTTTCACCTTATATAATGGTTTTATACCCATCACCTTCAAAAAGTGGTAGTTTTGGCATAGTATATACATCTTCAAATTTTAACATTTGAGACTTGATTTTTCACACATTTTGGATGTTTTTTTTTGTTTTTAAAAAAAAAAAAAATCTTTTTTTGCATTTTTATCATCCACATGATGACCTAGATCATTTCCAATCTTATTTTTATCAATCATTATCCCTCATAAGTTTAGCTTTGAGACAACTAATAGTTAGAAACACACATGAAACCTTTTTTTTTTCTACAAGTATCTTTATTTTAGATGATTTTTTAATCCAAATTTCACATTGGATATTGAATTTTTTAAGATCCACATAATCATTTCTGAACTGATTTCAATTTTTTGAAAAAATCTTGCTCCATATTTGGTCATCTTCATGTTAAATTTACATAGTTTTGGAAAACAACATTCATTAGATTAGTAACATAGCCTTTGCTATTAATGAACCAACTAGCCACAATATAACTACACTCTTATATAGGATTGTGTTATTCTTTTTATCCATATTTTTTCATCATCATTTTTTAGAGTTCCTATAGTTGTGTTGAGTGGAGGAGCTAGCTTGTTGAGGACATTTTACCCAAGAAACATCTTCTACCTCTACTTGGTCATAACTATTGACCATGTCGGGGGATTTAATTTTTAATATTATTTTAATTTAATTATATTATAAAATTTTATTTTTATATTTTCATTAAATTAATTTCATATTCCAAAAATCATGAAAAAAATCCTTCTCTTTCCTCTCACACAAAAACATAGTCTAGATTTCTTGCTTTGCAATTACATATTAGTTTTTTTTAAAGAAAAATTTGTTGAACATCACATAGGTTAAATTAATCAAACCATAAAAATATGTAAATCAAACCAAAATAGTTTATTTTTAATTTTTATACAATATCTTTACATGCACACAACTCTCAAACAAATACACATAAAAACCTAGACAATCTAGATAGTTAAACCCTGTATGGTATATATAGAATTCATTCAGAATTTAGAATTTAAATTTTAGAATTAATTTAATTTAGTTATATTATAAATTATATTTTTATTTTTTAATTAAAGTAATTTCATATTCAAAAAATCATGAAAAAAATCCTTCTCTTTCCTCTCTCACAAAAACATAGTCTAAATTTATTGCTTTGCAATTACATATTAGTTTATTTAAAAGAGAAAAATGTTGTACATCACATAGGGTATATTAATAAACTTATAAAAATAGATAAATACAAACACAATATTTTATTTTCAATTTTATACAATATCTTTACATTCAAAAAACTCTCAAATAAACACACACAAAAACCTAGATAATCTAGATAGCTAAATCTTGTATGTTATATTCAAATTTCATTCATTTGATTGGTGAAATAATGTTTTTATAGGTTATTAAACTTAAAAAATCATAATATTAAAATTTCATCCTTTCATCCTTAGATCATTTCATTTCATACTTAAAGATTCAAAGATTTCAAAAACCAATTTCTAGCTTGTGTAAGTGAAGATAATTTTCTAAATTATTAGTACATGTGTTTGCTAGTGTTTAAGATTTGATTTCAAATTTTCATTTTATAAAATATCATTTTCATGATAGTATTTCATATCATTTTCATAATAATAAAAATAAATAAATCATTCATATTTCATTAGTCAAATCATTTTTCAAACTAGGAAAAATTAGCACTTGTGTATTTCTTCCAAAATTTCAATTTTAGGTTTGCATGCATCTAAACAATTGGAAAAAAAATCTTCACTCATTTAATTTCAGTATTTATTAATTTTTTTATTTCAATAATATATTTTCAGTAATTATATTAATTCACTTTCCTTTTCCAAACATTTTCATAACATCTAATTTTTTTTTGTCAAGAGCATAAGCCTCCAAACCTTGATACAACATTCAAAACCACAAGTTAGTCAATTCAAAAACATTATCAAGACAAACTAATATAATTTAAAAACTTGAAAATAATCTTACCTTCCTATTTCATGACACTCCTAAAATGTCCTTACCTTGTAAGAACATGTCTTTTCTTTAGGGTAAAAACTCATTTTCCTACTAGTAACTTATATAGTAATATTAATGAAAACCTTAGACTATAAACATTCAATTATACCCCCATTACCCATATAATTTTTAATATATTAATGTTATTGAAAAGTAAGAATATTTTTTTTATCCTCCTATATTTATTTCCCTTCATCTATAAGGACAACAAAACAATGTCATCTAAGGTTAGCTATTCACCTTTCCTTCTATTTCCTCCTATGGATTATCTTCATAATATTTTAATTTTATCATGTGTGATAATTATTTGGAGTAAACAACCTAATAGGATTGATCAAATTCCAAGAGTCATCCAACCTTATTGAACCCTTTCTGTTGTTCTTAACATTGATCAGGAACTTCCCTACCTTATCATCACCAACACATAGGGACCTTGAAGTTCCACCTCTTACCAATTAAATTACATAAAAAAACACATTGACATATCATATATATTCTAACACTATCATGATCATCCCCTACTTGATATAATCCAAAACCTCATTCCTCAACCTAAACAATCCAATCCATATATTTTCCCATCCATTTATTCATTATGTTAGTTATTTTGGTCAAACCTCAAGAAGTCAACTTCATATGTTAGAATGTTTTTTTAATATATGTACATAACCCATATACATTAATATGGAATATAATTATGTACATATCATGTCATCCCTCCTTTACATGTTTCATTCTTGAAATAGGAGAAAAAATCAAGGAACAAGTGTGCTTCATATCATTATAAATGTCTCTACATTATTTATCACCCAACCAAACATATTGTTTTATTATGTGATAAAATTCCAACCTTGCTACCAAATTACACCATGTTGATATGATTACATTTATGATCATAGTTGTAACTACTTCATTTCCATGCATAAATAATCCTACTCTTACTCTATTTTCCATAATCCATTGCACTATTCTAATTCTAGGCATGACCATAATAGTTATTATTTGGCTTCCATGCATATACATAGTGATTTCTCCAATGATTATATGATTCATATTATTCTATGCTATTTTGATTTCATGCATGATCATATTATTTATTATTCATCTTCTAAGTGTAGCCATAATGATTGTTCATTTGATACCCTATTTAGCCAAAGTGATTGTTATGATTCTCCCTAACATTCTTCAATGATTATTGACTCTCATTATGATGTAGATGTTTATATGACCCAATGTTAATATAATTTTATGATACATTGACCTTATCAACCTTTTCTTCTACCTCTTCCACTTTTTCATTTGGTAGTGATTTTGTCTCTTGAGTATATGAAGTTTTATTCTTTGATTGTGTTGTTTATCCATCTAAATATTCCCTATGCTCTTACTCACCATCTTCAACTTTATCCTCATGCTTATATTTTAACTTTATTTGTGCCTTGAAAAGTGTGATATCATATAAATTGACCTTATTTATCTTATACCAAAACTTCATGAATTAATTATACACATTAATATTGATTGTTCTTAGAGTCTATAACCAAGGATATATAAGAACCATACCCACACCATCCATTTCCAAAGCATAAAATTCTAAATGGAAAATATATTTATCCTAGAAAATTTCAAATATTCAAAAAATTTAATCTTCTTACCCTTTAATTGATCCTCATTGATATTATTTAATTAACCCTATAGATGTTGGGTCACATCATAGTTGATGAAGTTATACTTAATACTAGGTTTTATGGAAATAATGAACTTTTTATTTTTAATGAATCCATGAAATTAAAATATATAAGAATCTTGATTTTTATATAAATTATTTGAACCCTTATCTTTCATTGCTCTATTTTAATCATCATGATCCTCTATTTCTCCCTCTACATAATATGTAGCCCCATCCTCCTCATTATTATGTTTTTATTATTTTTAATATTCATAATCTATATAATCTTAGTCATTACCACATTATTCATCCTATTTTTTTTTATATATCCCATCAATTTAAGAAAACATGTTCCACTTATTCCCATGAAAAAAATCATTTTTATTTGCCCAATTGATTCCACCAATGCAAATCAAGACCCTCAAAATTAAGTGACAATGCTAGTTTCCATAAAATTTGATGAAAATAAATATCCTTAGAAAATATCCATCATTCTCTATCATCAATATCATCTTTTCCATAAACATTATTTGCTGAGTCCATTATCTACACAAACTATGGTTTCAAGAAAACTTGTATTTAAAAGAACTCAAATTTATACCATAAATATGTGACAGTGTAGACACCTAAATTTGGTAAATGTCCATAGTTTATGTCATTTATATAAACTTTGTATGCATAGACTATCAACAATGGAAGAGGTATTTATTGGAGCATTATAATTGAGTAATTTTCAACTATTTTTGTCTATGAATTTATCTATTAGTAATTCATCTTATCATTTGGTTATGGGGATCCATAGTCTTGGTCTATTATCCTTACAAACAAATCATAAGTAGTTAGATAGACTGATCTATGGCCCTATTAATTTAGCATGGACTTATCCAAGATCATTTTTTTTCAATTCACATTTTATTGAATTATTATTTTTTTACTATTGGGTCTTATATCAGGTTGTCTTTTTACATGCCAATAGGTCCAAATGTTAAAATCAAAACATATGTAAATACAACATTACTCTAAGGAATTAAGGATGGTTACCCTCACTCTCAAAATCTATTAAAATATTTTCATGTTTTATCTTTAGGTCTATTGAACCTATATTTAAGGCTAAATTCTAATATGCATACTTATGTCAAAGGTAAAATAGGAGAAATAACATCTAGAATTGCATTAACCAGTCCACACACACACGTAAGTGGGAGAAATACATTTGTGTTTGATCCCTCTTTATATTATTTTCAATTTATTATAGTTATTATTCATTCAATTAGGATTGACCAAGGTTAATCAAACTCAATCCCTTTTTCCTGATCCCCCTCATTTGGTTTCAATTTAGTTTATGTGTAGGAAACTAGGGTTTTGATACTATAGTATTTCATGTGAAATTTAAAGTTTGAGAATAAATCCATGGACCTAATTAATGCATGTGAAGATGATGAAATAATTAGTTTGGCATCACAGTCAATTAAGACACATCTACAATCAACAGACTAAAATGCACTATTTTTTTATCTAATTAAAATGGTCATGTTTAGGTATATTGTATGATTATAACTCTGGTATACCTTTTCCATAATTATATTTTCTTTTTATTTTTATTCATATTACATATCATAGTCAATTGGGACAAGCTTGTGGTCAATGTAGTGGAATACACTATGTTGGTTTCCACTAACAATAGACCTATCTACGTTTTGCTTATGTTTATATGCATTTTATTGAACCTATATTTTCATATTTTCTTCTGATTTTCATTATCATATAGTCAAAATAATCAACATAAATTTATGTGAAATTTATTTATATTTATTCTAAATAATTTTTAAAAATAAGAGTTTTTATATTTGACATCTTGATAAAGTTAGAAATATTGATTATTATACATATTTATAGTTTTGATATTATCTAGTTTTACACCTATAAGAAAATATAATTTATTTATATTTTATCAAAAATAGGATAAAATATATTGGTGAACCCAAAATATTTTTTTTGAGCCTTTAATTTTTTGATTTCAATTTTCAATTCATCTTTGTTTTTTTACTTTATTTTCTTAAAAAATGTACTTTGATAGTTTTAAAACTCATAGTGGCTATCATTATAGGAAAATAAGTCATTATTTATACCCAATCCATGGTGTAAAGGGAAATACCCCAATACTCAAGCCATAAGACAACCTTAAATATGGATTTCAATTTCTACATACCTCATGATATATCAAAAATGATTAGGCTTTTGTTTTTATCCATAGATAGCCTTTGGTAATTTTTTCCTATAGTGCATCAATAAATGATTATCCCAAAGAATTTATTCTCAACATACCCTAAAGATGGGTTGGTGCATCTACAAAACAATTAAATCCTCTATAGTTATTACCTTCTCATCCATGATCACTATTTACACCAGGATTAGTATATATAAGAACCTATAAAGAAAACACACCTTACCTATTTAAACCCACTTATATACTCTCATTTTTATAATTTATTATTTGTTATAAATAAATATACTATTTATCATATTTCCTATATTTAAAGTTAACAAATATATAATGGCTTCTAAATATGAAATTCCCAATGGTGTTCATCCTATATATTTAATATTCTCTATCAATGCCACATCTTATGCTTATGATATTGAATGGACAAATGATCGTACTTGTATAATTTCTTATGCTTCTCACATTAATGAATAATATGATTATAATTGATATTACTATGATTTGGAAGTCAAGATGAATGGTACAATAGTGAATAGGAAAATGATCTCACTAATTTAGAAATTTTGAAACCAAATCCTCCTTTATATTCCTCTTCTCATAATGAATAATAAAAATAACATAATGATAATTAATATACTCTCTCTCTTTATCTCTAAAAAGGATAAAAATGTGAAAAATAAAAACTTCTTGCATGTTATTTACCTTTTAAATTTTCTTCTTCATTACATCACATTAACCAATATAGGTTAAAGAATCATAACCCTTGCATAGAAATAGAAAATGACAAAAATTAATGTGTTAATCCTTTTCTCTCTATATAAAATGTATATGCTACAAAATCATATGATAACTCACAATCTCCTCTAGATATAGTTCATAATTTTAAAAATTGTGATGATGTCTCTCCTCCCTTTGAAGTAATGAACAATGAAAATAAGTTTATATCCCTCTCTTGAAATAATATAGAATAAAAATGAAGGTGAGTCATAAACATAAAGTGAAATTATTGTTTTAGATTAAAAAAGTGATGATAATGATATATTTTACAATAACTATCAAGAGAGTCATCGTCTACCCATTGAATGCAAAAATCATGATACTACTCATTCTAATGAATATTTTCCATCTCCTAAGTTAATAGAATCAAATAAAAATCAATATGATGTTTCTAATTATATAAAATGTAAATATAATATAGGCAATGATCTGTAATTTGGTACTAATTTTATTTTAGAAAGCAATCGTAATCCATGTAATGAAAATTGTCATGATTCTCTCACACCAATGTTTAAAATAGATGATAAATTAAAACCGATGAGCAAGCCTTTCCAAACCAATAACATTCTCACTATTAATATTATATCCAAGATGTATGCTATTTTTGACCTCCAAAAGTAAGTTCTTGATCCCACTTTACAAACTAGAACATATGAAAATATCAAAGATAATGTTATCTTAGGATAACCCCTTACACAAGTTGTATATGAACATCCATATCCAAAATATTTCATTATGCCTACACTACTATTGTTAGATGGTTATGGAGATCCTTATACAAATTTAAATCTATAAACCTTGTATTTTATAGAATGGGGGAATGGTGGACATATTCTACTAAAATATTCCTATAAAATTATCACAAGAGATGTTATAGATTGGTTTTAAAGTTTACCTAACCTAGATCCTTATATAAATTCAACAAATTATAAGACGTATTATTATCCAATTATGATAAGCACATAGTATATAACTCACATTAGAACATCTAAAAAATTTATAACAAGGTCATGATGAGCTTATCGAATATTACATATTATAGTTAAAGGATATTTTTTTATACACATAATATTTTTAAACTTTATTAATTATTAACTCTTTTTCTTTTATAGTAACCCATTGAGTCTTGATCTCTTTGAGTGCATGCCTTAAAGGGTGCATCAAGAAAGGGTAGGAATACCATTAGTGATTCAAAAGATTGTTTCTCCCTATACCACCATTTTAAAATAACACAATTCCCTCCTATATATTTCACTAAGCTAGGACACCTCCCTTACATGTTCTTCCAAGTAATTCACCACATCAAATATCCCTACCTAAGCTAAAACCTCTTTTAACCATCTTCTAGACATAGTTTAATGGGCCAACCATATTCTAAGAAATGATAACATTATAAGACTAAGTCTACCTAGCTAACTTAGTTTAGGACCTAACTACTTTATTTCCTAAACAATTGGGTCGACTAGGTTGACTGTGTTAGCTAAAACTTCAAAAAGGTTTAAGGTTATATCCATGTATATAAACACATAATTCACCCCATGTTCAAATAAAGAGAGACATATATATATAATAATTAATTTGATCTTGTTTAGAATCTACTCTTCCACCATTATACTTGAGGATTCATCGCTTATGTTTTTACACATGGAAAGAATAATCTTGTCTTGTGTAATTGGATGCATAGGAGAAGTCTTATAGACTATATATGACTTATCTTTTTGATCCTTATGAACCACAAAAACCTATTTCAAATCACCATTTTCTAAGGGAGAGATTATTCCTCAAAAAGTTCATCTTCAAGGTAATTATTCTTAACTCTTACTCCTCTATTTTGGTAGATATAATTACATTCATAATGGCTTTTGAATCTATTTCGCTCTCCATGCATTAGGATTGCCTCTACATTGACTTAAGTAGAGCTCTTATTTGAATATTTACTTTTATGTTTATTATCCCCCATTTATGCCACAAACTTGGTAAACACTACATTAGATTTACTTTACTTTGTTA
This sequence comes from Torreya grandis, assembly GCA_037957365.1. NCBI lineage: Eukaryota > Viridiplantae > Streptophyta > Pinopsida > Cupressales > Taxaceae > Torreya > Torreya grandis. The sequence continues at coordinate 632,114 of JARHVA010003286.1, forward strand.
TTTAATTTGTTATAGACCATATTACCTAGCTAGGGTTATTGTGTGGCATTTATTGACTAGAGGATTTGGAACCCTTTCTAGTGATATTATGTGGTAAGATACCCTTTAGATAGGTCTAGTAGATCCATATTGATAATGATCCCAATTGTCTAAATGTATTAACAAGTGAAATGGCTAGTTTGATTTATCTTCTCTGAGCTAGGATTGATTTATAGACCAGTTTTACCTTCCCTTGTATACATTTTGGTGAACCCAACGTGAACTAAACCTTGAATGTTTTATTTCATGCTTTCATTTATTATCATTTATTATTTATTTCATTTTTATATTACCATATTAAATCTATCGAATGAATCTAACATTTTATGCATAGGTTTAACACAAAGTCAATCAAATCGACTCTATTTGGCTTTGTGAAAGTCATCTTCAACCATAGGTAACTTGATAGATCCACTCAACTTAATTCACTTATTCTTATATAGGTTTTTAGACTCAGATGACCTAGTTGACTTTTTTATCATGTTAAAAATATTTATTTGGATGACATTATAAAATAGAAAATTTAGCATCTTTAAAATCATTAGGTTCAATCTCACCAACTTAGTCATTTATTTCCTTCTTTTTAGTCCCATTCTTTATAATTTTTAGTTTATAAAATTGTAACCTTATAGTAAACTTAGTCAATTATATTGAATTAGTTCTATAGTTGCTTCTTACCTAAGAGACTTAGTCAACTTGTTTGACTATATTTATTTGGCCCTTGTTTCAACATGTAGAATTGACCTAGGTGATTATGTTTTGTACTGTTTGCATACTTATTTGACCCAATCAACCATGAAATCTTCAATCAATGGAATCAACTCATATTAATAGTAATTAAACCATATTTCATTTTGTTTCTTGATTCTTTATATTAACACACATAAACTAAATAGGAAGGTTCAATTTATTGATTTAGTCACATTGATTTTTATTGTATTCACACACTTCCAAATAACATAATATAAAAAATAATTAACCGATTATACTTAAGGTCTACATTCTTGGATTTAATCACCAAAGGGTAAACTAACTTAATTTATGATCAAGTATAAATATGTGGTTGATGGTATATATTGTTAAAACACCCAACACCCTTATAAATGTAGGATTATAAATTGAGGGTGTAGGCCCAAATACAAAGCTAGTACAATCACCAATATAAACCCATTTAATTCTTCACAAACTAAAATCATTTGGCTGGAGCTAAAAATGGCTCTGTGGCACAAGAAGAGGCCCAGTCTCCCAAAAAGATGAAACTAATTTTAAAAGAGGAAATATAAAAGGTTAAAGATCCCTATCAATATGGATAAAATCCAAAGCTATAAAATTGAAACATAACCATAAATTAACAAACAAATAAAATACAAAATTAGTTTATTAACCAATCAATATATCTTGAAAAACATGACAAAATAGACTAAAACTTAACCTATTGTTGCTTATATGCCTGCCTCTACTAGAGAACAAAGATTCCATCATCCATTGAGTACCACCATTAATGGAATTCTTAGCATCAAGTTGTATTATTTTTTATTCCATTTTCATACCTATTTTCCCTTTCTTTCCATACTTGGGAGACTTTAGTGCACACTGATGATGAGAAATAGACATACATGTCTTACTAACCAACTCTTCACCTCCTTCCTCCCAAGCTTCCTCTTCCTCATTTGAAACTTCTTTCTATTATGAACCATCTATTAAGAAAGAATATTTGCAAAAAACCCTATGAACCAATAGATTTAATAATCTCTTCCTCTTCCAAAATGGGAATAAAATCCTACCCTTTCACCCCTATGAACAAACCTTTTACTAACACTGGAAGCTCACTCTTCTGAGGACTGATATGAACTTCTTGAACTATTAGATCACAATTCTCAAAAGAAGAGGTTTTTGCTGGGGCTAACAAACCATGAACCAATAACCAATTTAGGAATCCAATCTTTTTTACCCATTTATTCAAAATCATTGCATGAAATCCTTTTAAACCTCTCTTGGGGAAAGAATCAATCTTATGATCAGCTTAATTATAATTTAAACACCTAAAAAGAAGTCCTTCAAAATTAAGAAACTTAGTCTAAAATCCAAAGGAAGAGGAAAATTGAATAGAATGATGTGTAGGTTTCAATAAATCAACCAATACATACACCTTGATAAAGCTCAAATTTTCTTTAATAGATTCATCACTTTTAATAAATATTCCCAACTTACTAACTAGTTGATTAAAAAGACAAAGATCACGTAGATCTAAAGGAAGATTATAAAATCTTAACCAAACTAGAACTTGAGATATAACTGCTACTACTAGATCAAAAAAAGGGGCCTAACGACATAAAAAATCCTATTTTCCAAAAAACCATGGTCACTTTGACCACATAAAATCTCTATCTTCTGAAGATTCAAATAGAAGCATAAATAAACCATTAGATATCATTGAAATAAAAGGATTTTTTAATGAGGTATAGGTACCTTTCAACCATTATAAAAACACTTCCCAAGAAGGTATCTTCCCTATACATCTACCAATAAAATACTTCCTCCACTTATCTAAACCCACCTTTAAAAGATCTACATCTAAAATTTAAAAAATAAGGGGAGTTTTAGAGAAGATCAAGGGAACATCACCCAAACAAGCCATTTATTGGGATCCTTTTTGATATAGATTAGCTTCTAAGATCCCCTCAGAGCCACCCTCTACTTTTTAAACTCCACCAGTAGCTCTTCTAAAAGGATCTAACTTCTAAAAATGAGAATAGGGTTTTAATCAGGCTGATCCTTGAGAATATTTTCTTTGCATAAAGATCAATTAGAGTTTTAGTAGAAACCCTATATGACCCTTTAGTTATTTTTGACACTCACTTCCTAAGATAGGAGCCTCCACTAGACCAATTAACATCTTCATCTAGAAGCTCTGGTTATTAAAATTGATCAAACTCTCCGTAAGGATCTCTACCATTTTTGAACTATGTAATGAAATCATAGGGATTAACTTGGAATTTTTTCATATTTTTATTTTCCCTACCTAGGACATGCCTAACCACAAAATCTCTCCCACTTAGCCCTTCATCATGATCTACACTATCAGTCTTAATAACACCCTCTTATCCTTCACTTAGGGTTTACTCATATGCCTCAAACTTCCCATCTCATTCCCGTATTGTTATTATAAAACATCTTACTATACCTTTACTTGTGTTGCCCCATACTCTACCACCATTTCCTACCCTTTACTCAATGCCTATACCTGCCAAGCTTTAGTCACCATGCTTTACTTAATTAATTGATAATTATATTAATAAGAGATTTAATTACATAACTAAAACCATCTTTATCTTACCTTTCTAGTTCATTTATAAAGCCATCGCCCTATCACATTTATTTCCAAATTTATAATTTAAAACATTCAATAAATACCAATAGATTAACATTTCTATTTTTGTTAATTTATGTTATATTGAAAAACTTGTATTGTCTAGTGTTGGTACGAAGTTTGTGTTTTGTGTCACAACTAGATAGACTAGCTCACCCTAGTTGACTATGTGTTTATTTAACTTCTCTACTAATTAACACTAGTTTATCTAAAGTCATAACTATAAAAATTTGTCTTTACCCTCAGAATATAGTCAACCCACTTGAACATGTCTTCTATATTTTTTCTTTTCTATAGAATATATTTATTTTTTCAAACCCAGTATCTCATAGGATGATCAATTTTCCATTATATAGAATACAATCATTATATCTAACCTAGTCTCTCATAGGTTGGTATTTAGTGCTTCGACATGGAAAAAATTTTACTCACTCAATAATTTCCTTTCATAGACATTAAATTGGTTTTTCTTCATAACTCACTCAATCTTGTTGGACCCATACCACTAGGATGATTCAATTCTTTATCCTAAAATCCTACTTAGCTGATCTAGTTCAATACCTCACCAAATTTTTTATTATATTTCATGTTGGAAGAATATTAACTAAGAGGGGGTGAATTATTTTCTTCAAATCATTCACATAATTCCACTTAAGCATACATGAACCATTCATACAAACATGAACACTTATCAAAGCATATGCAACCATACAAGACCATGAAAGAAGATAACACATTACATATGTGGTAAAACCTCAAGGGAAAAAAAACCCAATAATATATTAAAATTTAATATACTCATATAATATAAAAACAAATATTTAGTGAATCACCAACTCCACATGGATCTCCAACCCCAACTATTCAAACACCCACTCAACTAGGCTTTAGCAAACAACAACCTACAAGGAGGCACCAACCCCCTACATGACTTAGTACCAACTCAACCACCTAATTTGTTTTATAACATTAAAAAAACTATAATTATCACATAAAATATAATGATCACATTCTTTATCTCTTCACAATCTTATTCCTCTCAAACTGCCTTCTAATCTTCTTCGCTCAACTAGGTCTCTTCAAGACTGATTAGGTCATATGACCTTGATATTCATATTAAGACACACTATAAAATATTCATTATATATCCTATAAACTCACATTATGGTATAAAATACCTCTTTATTATTAATAATGTGTTATCTCATTCGTATACTCTTGACATTCTCAAATAGGCCTAAAACTACCTTGTATATATACCATTCCTTGTTCATATGCCACTTAGTCAGCTACTAAACCTTAACCTAATAGATATTACATGTAATAGGTATTATTTAATCTCATAAACATGAACCAAATGATATTTTAGTCCCTTTAGGCATGGTATAGCTCAAGTAGGCCTCATTTTACTTTTAGGTGTTATGGAGACCTATTAGGCCTTCTTAGACACACATTACACTTTACCTTCCTTGGAACACTTTAAAACTCCACATATAGTATTAATATATCATATGAAAATAAAATATACCCCCAATGATGTCTTTTAGTCTCAAAAAAACATCTTACAGTAAATCACTACTTGAAACCCTTCACTAGTACTCAGTCCTATTAGGCCTGTATATACCAAAATTCTACCTTTCAATATTGAGGCTTAAACTTACTTAAGCCACTAAAAAATTATAAATAAGGTAAATATATACAGTCTATATGACTGATGGCCATAAAAATATTCTATAAACACTTCAAATTATGGAAAGAAGGCTTAAACTCATCTCTTCAGCATGCTCACTTAGAACTACCGTGTCTATCAAAAGCCAATCATGACACTACTTGACATCCAACACCTGAAAGGAAAATTTAAATGTTCCTAAATAAATTTAAAATATCATATAACATCTTTAAAACAACCTAAATCACAAAAAACACAAGATCTAATATCAAACATTGGTATTGCAAGCCAATCTTTTGACCTTATCTCACATAGTCTTACATGAATCAAACAAGCCATTATGATTTCAAATTTTAAACCTTTTACACTGAATTCTAATATTTTTAAAATAATTAATAGGAATTTCAAGTCACAAAAAAAAATCATGTACATTATATACTTAAAACTATGGCATATATACTCAAACTCATTATTGCAACTTGCTTACTTAGAACTACTAGTTTACTTTAAAGTACAATCATGGTGATATTGACCTTCAACACCTATATGACCACTTTTAAAGAATTTTAATGCATGAAAATTATAATATAACATATAAATACAATATTTAAATATAAACATCATATGGTCTAGTGGCAACTATTGGTCTTGTAAACCAATTTACTAACCTCACTACACATACTCCTCATTGAGCTAGATAAGATATTTTGGCTTCATCATTTTCATCATTATACCTAAATTCAAAGATTATTAAAAATAATTAATAATACATAAAATTACAAAAAACCTTCTCCATGCACTTGGTTTTATCACTCTATCATGATAACACATTCCTATTCATCTTCTCACTGTTGCTTATATTTCTCATTATTTGTACCATTAGGCCTGTTAGTGATTGGCTTGCTTCAATGATCAATTTTGAACACTTGAGGAATATAAAATATCTATAAAAATTTATGGATATGAAACATGAGTCTAAATCTTCATCCTCTATCCATTTTCATACCTTGATTTGATCAAATCTAACTGCTACAACAAATCATAAAAAAATTAGCACTTTCTTGCAGGGTCTACTCACACACCTAACAACTCAATCACACCTTGTCATGTCCCCTTTTTTGTGGACATTGACAGATTTGATGATTGGCCTATTATGCGACCTTCGTAGGCTAATAGGATGGATAGAGGGTCATAATGGAGCTTGGATTGACTTTGATTCACAGGGTTTCTACATTTGATTTTCATTCAGGTTATTTCAGACATATTTGGCCAGGGCTCCTACTTTTTAGGGATATTTGATATGCAGTGGAGCACCTTTATTTTGGTATGGTCATATGCAGAATCACTCCCTGATTCACCTGCTTCTATCGGTTTGAGGATCTGACGTATATTGAGGGAGATATTAATATTTGATTGATTTAATCAAATATTAATTATTTGGTCTCATTAATAATAATTATTAATTATTAATTATTTGCTCTAATTTTAAATTAGAAACCCTAATGCTAATTTAAGAAAACCCTAATTAGGGCAAGCATATCTTTTGAGGGTATAAGGGTTTCTCATGGAGGCCATTGTTCATTATGCTATTGATTATTGATTATTGAAAATTGAAGAATTTTTTCTGTGAAGACTGAGCCAAGGGTTCCAGGATTCCATTGCAGTGAAGAACGTTCCCTCTTCATTGTGTGTGATTTAGAGGCTGTGAAAGATCAGCTGATTTATCGCCAAATTGAGAGATAGCTTCATTCAGAAGTTATCACAGAATTCCAGGTTTGAGAGATAACTTCACACAGAAGTTATCACAGAGCTTTCCAGGTATTTCTTGATTTAGTTCATGCTTTTGTTTCAATAAATTATACAGAGAGAGATCTGCTGTATTAGACACCATAGATTTCCAGATCAGGGATCAACAGACAGGTTGTGCTGAGTGGGCGGCCGTACTAAGTCTGTACAGGTCTGTACAGATCCGACCAGGCACCGACATCGGCAGAGAGAGGGCTTATAGCGACCGACATCGGTCGACTAAAAACTGACGTCGGCAGAAAGCCGACCGATAGAGACCGACGTCGGCGAGATATCGACCGACGACGGCATCTGTGTGTCGACACAGAAAGGCCGAGACCCTTCCAGATTCAGAGTTCACTCCCAGATTTGCAAAACACAGGGTTTTAAGACCAGATTTTTATATTCCTTATTTGTATAACAGAGACTCATCTTTTGTAATCATCCAGAAGAATAAGTAATAAGATGTTGATTTGCTATGGACAGATTATACTGTGATTTGCTTATGCTTATTTGAATATATTCTGCAAGTTTATATTGTGATAAGAGAGCCCCTAAGTAAGGGACATCACAGTGGTATCAGAGCTTTTGTGCAGATAAGAGAGCCCCTAAGTAAGGGACATCACAGTGGTATCAGAGCTTTGGTCTTTGGTATCAGAGTTTTTTGTGCAGATAAGAGAGGCCCTAAGTAAGGGACATCACACACCTAGAGGTTCCTGGGAGAGTTTAATACAAACTTCAATATCCTACCTGAGCATACTAATCAATTCTAGGCAATTTTTATTAGCATCTATAACATCATGTCCTTATTAGGGTTCTAAGAGGGTTTATACCTATTTCCATTCATAGCAATCATTCACAATGTAGAGCCCCTTAATCTAAAAACAAATGCCTAGAATTTTGAGATAGGAACCTTCCAAATATACCATGAATATCTTAGGTTACCATGTAAATATTTGATGATATAATGAGCATAATAAAATCCTTATCAAGTTGATAACCCTTCATTTTAAGCATTTGAGAGACCTTACAACAACTTTTCATGCCTTGTCCTTCAAAATATGACCTAAAACTACATGAAAAAACTTGACACAACATACCTCATCTATGAAAATTCATACATGATCTCAAACATCTTGAAATTTTATCATGATCCCTCATTAGGCCACATTCTTTCTCTTTTCTCTCTTAGACCTTGACCTAAAAACCATATTAGGCCTTAAAATTGACCTTCATGCCTCTTTCCATACACTTGCCACCTCACTCACATACTCAAGAAACATCTCTCATGATTAAACACTACCATACTTCCTTCACATGCCTTGATAACACATTATGATAACTCACTAGGTTATGCAAGGTTTAAAAGTCATCTAATTATAGACTTGATCTGAAGATCCTACCCCTATATGCTCACCTTGAGACTCTCATGAGTGATCCAATGCCTCATATGCATTGGATCACTATTAGGCCTTAAAACTGACCTTCATTCCTATTTCCATGCACTCTCTACGTCACTCACATACTCAAGAAACATCTCTTATGCTTAAACACTACCATACATCCTTCACATGACTTGACAACACATTATGATACCTCACTAGGTTAGGCAAGGTCTAAAAGTGGTCTAGTTATAGACTTGATCTAAAGGTCCTAACCCTATAGGATTATCTTGAGACTCTCATGAGTGATCCAATGCCTCATATTCATTCTCAAACAACCGTATACAACCACTCATGCCTATGTGCACTCATCTCACTAAGCCACCATGCTCATACCTTCTCACAAGGTCTTTTCATGCCATGACTAGGCTTAGGATACTTAAGCACTTGACATCAAAGGCATGTTACCTATACATTTGTCAACAATGGAAATAATAAAAAAAAAACCACTACAATATTTTATTTCACACTAAATTCCTTAAATTTGCATAGGCTTATCAAAACACACATTGACAACTAGTCTTGCTCACAATAACACTCTTTGTAGATCTACTTGTCATCATACCTTCACAAGAAACTTAAATTACAACACTAACAACTTCAACCTAACCTTAACCTTAACATCAACCAACATAAGAGACATTAGTTGCCTTGAAATTCTCCCATCTTTTAATTATATATCATCTTTAAATTCTCTTTTGACCTCATGCATAACTAGAGCATCGTAACCATGCTTCAATGCTCACTTAACCATCATATCTCTTTGTGATAATTAGGACTCACAATATGCAACAATAACCTCAATGACAACAACATGACAAAAAACTCCCTCTTTGTCATTGATGGCAAAACATTATTCAATCTTATCATTCCTGATCATTCTTATCTCCCCCAATCTATTCAATATCTCTTCTTGAACTTTATCCCCCTTTGACATTAATGACAAAAGGGTCATATATATTATAACTGTTATAACCACTCATTCTCCCTCTTTGACAAATACTCTAAGAAACTACAAAATAACTTAGAGCTACTGAATTCTCCATTAGACCAAGCATCTGCCATGCTTATGCTAACTAAAGAGAGTCTCCATGAAGCCTAATGGAGTCACCCCTTTTGTAGACACTAAAACAACAAAAACATAGGAGATTCCTAGATCTACATGCTCTCACAAGAATACATATCTTGTAGGATCATTTTAGGCTTGATTGGCACCTTAGGCTTGACCTTTTCATCAACCATTTCATTAATAATATGAGATGATATCAAATATTCTTGACATGATTTCACATTTGAAGTATGCTCTATCATATAAAATATTCCACTTGGGTTTGTATGTTGATCATTACTCATCTTTACTATATTTGGTTTTCACACATTCATTTTCCTTCTCTCTTCCACTCTATGGGCTTCAAACCTCTTATTTTGAATTGATGGCCTTCTAACTCTATTATGATAAAATCTTGCAATGTGTCTCACATTATAAAAACTATATCAAATAGCCTCATTCATACCTCTTTACTAATGATTTATTTCATAATCCCATGCATATTCATTTTTAGAGGGTATTCTACACACTCTTGCTCTATGACCAAATTGATTGCATGCAAAATAATAACCATTGAATTAATCAGTATACATCATAACATTAGGTTGTTTGATTGGTATTTTTATGTTGACCTTATTGTCTTCATTATCCTTCTCCTTTACTTGAGATACCTCCTTTTGGTCTTCTTCAAAATCAAGACATGTATTATCACTTGTAGACTTATAACTAATCAAGATGTTATCTAGAGAATCAATACTATTTTTTAAACTTCATAAAGGTCTTCAACTTGCTACATTATTGATCCAACTTAGATTTTAAATATTCCATTTTAGTTTCATACTTGATGCATTCTCCCTCTTTATCTTTTAAGATAGTAGTGACTATCTCCATCTGTGCTTCAATCTAGATGATTATCTCATCATACTCCTTGGATGTGTTACTAAATATCTCCTAAAAAAACCAATCTACTCTTCATAATCCTTAAATAATAATGACTTCAATTTATGATTCTTCCTTATTTAGAACTTTAACTCCTATAAATCATGCAACAATTATGCCTCAAAGTTCACTTCAACCTCTTCTTCATTTATTTCTTCATCATCCATAAGGCCTTTTCCTTTTGAACAACCCTCATTGTCTTTTTTTATAGTCATGCATAAGGTTTCATTTTTTTCATGTTCATTATTGTCATGATCACTATAAAATGTACTTGTGTCACTTATATCAAATGATCTATTATCTTCTTTGGTATAGAAAATTCTCTTATTCTTGAATGACCCTTTCATACATTCATACTTCTTGAAATATTTCTTGATATTGTAAGGATTATATACCTTATCATCACCATGATTTTCATCACATTATTCATCATTATCAGTATTATCCATGTTAGGACACTTAGATGTAAAGTGACCAATATTACCAAAGTTGAAACATTTGAAAGGCATCTTACCCTTATAATTACTAGATCCAAACCTCAATTTCCTAGAAAACATAGATATCAATTCATCATCATTAATATATAAACATAACTCATCCTTAAACTTCTTGTATTTTGACTTATTCTTAGATTTAAAATTTTCTTCCTTCTTGGGAGGTCTTCCTTCATTTTTTCTCATCTCATAGGTAGTCAATATGTCATGAAGCCCATCCATCTCTAGCTTGTCCAAATCTTACATCTCTTCTACTGAAGACACCTTATAATAAAACTTGGGAGTTAGTGATATCAATACATTTTGAAAAAATATAGACTCTTTCACTTCTCCTAATACTCTAATGATATTTACAAATTCATCAACCCTTAATATGTAAGATGCAATGCTCTCATCTTCCTTCATACTTAGACTTTCAAACTACTTTATATGAGTCTAAAATTTATCCATCTCCACCTTTGTATCTCCTTCATAAATAGTCTTAAACCTATCCCATATTACCTTATATGACTCATAGTGCACCACCTTCACAAACTCTGCCTCTGATAGGCCACATAGAATGGCATTCATTGCCTTGAAATTGCTCTCACTTTCCTTCTTATTGCATTAGTTGGTGGTGTAGGAGGTGGATTTTATCCATCTAAAAATTACTTCCATATGTCATGGCATATTTACATTAGATATTTCCTCATTATTATTCTCTAAAATTCATAATTAATCCCATTGAAGAATGGAGCCTTACTAGTAAAGAAACTACCTTGAGCTTGTTGACTAGCCATCCTTGCTTCTAGTATTTATTTTAAGTTGTTAAGCCTGCTCAAAAGGACCTAATATAATACCACTTATTATAATAATAATAATAATAAATAATATGGGGTGATGAATCAGTGTCTTCAAAGCATTCATAAAATTCTACTTAAGCATACATGAACCATTCATATAAACATGAACATCTAGTAAAGCATATACAACCATACAAGATCATGAAATAAGATAACACATTAAATGTGTGGGAGACCCTCATTGAGAATATAAAACACTAATTTATAAAAATTTAATACATTCCTATAATACAAAATATAACCTTTAGTGAAGTACCAAATCCACATGGAGCACCAACCCTAACTAGTCAAGAACCCACTCAACTAGGCTTTATCAAACACCAACATGCAAGGAGGCACCAAACTCCTAGATGAATAAAAAATAAATAAAAAACATAATTTATTTTATAACCTTAAAAAAACTATGTTTATAAAAAAATATATGATGATCACCTTCTTTATCTCTTCACAATCTTATCCCTCTCAAACTTCCTTTGAGATTTCTTCATGCAACTAGGTCTCTTCATGACTAATTAGGTCATATGGCCTTGTTATTAATATGTATACACACTATAAAATATTTATTATATATAATATAAAATAATATTATTGTATCTAATACCTCCTTATACTCAACAATGTGCTATCTCATTTGCATACTTTCTTTCTACATTCTCAAATAGACCTAAAAATGCCTTGTATATATACCATTCCTTATTCATATGTCACTTAGTTAGGTACTCACCATTGATATCTTAAGAATTACATGGAATAGGTATTATTAAATATCATAAAAATGAATAAAATGATCTTTGAGTCCATTTAGGTTTGATAAAACTCAATTCGTCTTCATTTCACTTTTAAGTCTCATGGAGACCTATTAGGCCTTCTTAAACACACGTTACAATTTACCTTCCTTGGAAAACTTTAAAAATACACACACAATAATAAAATATCATATAAAAATAAAATATATCCCCAATAATTTATTCTATAATCAGCAAGATATTTTACAATAAATCACTACTTGAAACCCTTCATTAGTACTCAATCTTATTAGGCCCGTGTACACCAAAAATTTGCCTTTCAATACTAAGGATATAAATTAATTAATACACTCATAAATGATTAAAAATACATATATATATTATATATTATCTCAATGTCATTACCATATTCTTGAAACACTTCAAATCAAGGTAAAAAGGCTTAAACTCATCTCTTCAGTATGATTACTCAGAACTGTCAGGACTGACAAAAGCTAGTCATGAAACTACTTGACATCCAGCACATTAAAGGAAAATTTTAATGTTATTAAATACATTAAAAATATTTTATAACTTTTTGAAAACAAACTCAATCAAAAAATCCACAAGATCTAATATCAAACATTGGTCTTGCAGATCAATCTTCTGACCTTATCTCACATAGTCTTGCATGAACCAGACAAGCCATTTTGACTTCAAATTTTCATCATGTTACACTAAAAATATTTAAAAAATAATTAATATGATTTTAAATTAATAAAATAAAACACCATGTGAATTATATAATTCAAATTAGGGAATAGAGCCTCAAACTCATTACTGTAATTTGCTTACTTAGAACTACCAATTTACCTTAAAGCACAATTATGGTGATATTAACCTTTAACATCTATTTTTCCACTTTAAAAGACTTATAATGCATTAAAATGATAATATTAAATATATATACCATTTTTAAATAAAAACATCATATGGTCTAGTGGAAACTATTATTCTTACAAACCAATTTATTGACCTAACTACACACAGTCCTCATTGAGCCATATAAGACATTTTGGCTTCATCATTTTCATCATTGTACCTAAATTAAAATATTATTAATAATAATTAATAGGATATACCAGTCCTAAAACCATATTCATGCACTTGGTTTTATCACTCTATCATGATAACACATTCCTATTCATCTTCTCATTATTGCTTGGGTTTCTCACTATTTGCACCATTAGGCCTGTTAGCAATTGGCTAACTTGGATGAATAGTTTAGGAAAATTGAGAAATATAACCTATCCAAAAACCTTAATTTACATGAAATATGAGTCTCAATATTCATTATCCATCCATTTTCATAATTTGATTTGGTTAACACTATTTGTTATAGTAAATCTCCAAGAAATTAGCACTTTATTACAGGGTCTACTCACTTGACAACTCAATCACACTTGGAAGTGACAGGGAGAGTTTAATAAAAAATTAAATATCTTAAGTAATAATAAGAATCCATTATAGGCAATTTTTATCAATATCTTCAACATCAAGTCCTTATTAGGTTTTTAAGAGGGTTTAAACCTATTTATATTCTTAATAATCATTCATAAAGCATAACCCCTTAATCCTAAAAAAATGCATGGAATTTTGAGATATGAACCTTCCCCATATACCATTAATATATTATTTTCCCATGAAAATTTTAAAAATTTAAAGAGCACAAGAAAATCCTTCTTGGATTGAGAACCCTTCATTGTAAGCACTCAAGAGACCTCAAAACAATTTTTCATGCCTTGTCCTTCCAACTATGACCTAAAAATAAATGAAAAAACTTGAAAAAACATAAATAAACTCTTAAAATGATTAAATAATTTCAAAAATATTGAAATTGGATCATGAACCCTCATCAACCCACATTCATTCTCTTTGCTCTCTTAGACCTTGACCTGCAAACCACATTAGGCCTTAAAACTAACCTTCATGCCTCTTTCCATGCACTCTCCACATCACTTACATACTCAAGAAACATATATAATGATTAAAAACTACCATACATCCTTCACATGCCTTGGCAAAAGATCATGATACTTCATTAGGCCAGGCAAGGTCTAGAAGTGGTCTAGTTACATATGTAATCTGAAAGTCCTACCCATGTAAGCTCATCCTAAGACTCTAATGAGTGATCCAATGCCTAATATACATGATAAATAAACATTATATAACCACTCATGTCTGTGTAAACTCATCTCACCAAGCCACCATGCTCATACCTTCTCACAAAGTCTCTTCATGCCATGACAAGGCTTAGGCCACTTAAGCACTTGACCTCAAAGGTCTGCTACCTATGCATTTGTTAATAATGGAAACAAGAAAGTAATAACCATTGAAATATTCTATTTAAAAATAAATTAATTTAATTCTCATAAGATTGTCACAATGCACATTACCAACTAGTCTCACTCATAACAACACTCTTTGTAGATCTACTTGTCATCATACCTATTGACCAAATTTGACTTTTAGGTCAAATAAGGGCACCCCTATGTAAAAAATTGGTTTTATATATGTTTTATGGAGGATAATATCATGTAATTATGTGTTTAATAGTTAATTTAATGTTCTCCAATGATATATTAGCCTTGATCATAAATTTTATTAGCCAACATGTCTTTTTGAATCATTTTAGGGGTCAAAAAGGTGCATTTAATGCTTTATATGGATTTTTTTAGAAATTTGAAGATTAAAAAAGATGATGTAATTTAAAATGTGTCCATAAAAGTATTAATTAATTGAAAAAATTGAAATATGGTAGGTTATGCAGAAGGAAAGGCAATTTTCTAGTGAAAGGAGAAGAAAATGGCACTTGTATAGCCTCCTTGGGAAGTTTGCCACTATTTAAAGGTTTAAATGTGAATATTAATTCTATAAATGATTATAAACACATTTTAAATGATCTTAAAGTGTCATTTTAATTCTAAAACTATTTTACTCCTTTTCACCTTTCTTAGAAAGTAAAAGTGACCTGTAGATTTCTGCCTAGTACGATCAACACAAGGGGTTTCAGGAAAAATGATCTTAGGGGTGAATTATAAAATCATTCATATTAAATTTTATGTTTGGTTTCATAGGAATGGTTGTTTGAGATTTATGAACCATTCCTAATAAGTTGACCTTTCAAATTTGCTTGATAATATGTTTACCCTACAAGTTTTGCTCTTGTTTGTGAAAGTATGTACAATTCACTTACTAATATTAGCTATAGAGGATGTTGAATCCCTTCCCTCATGTCATCCATTATTTTTTTCACTTTTATATTTGATTTGATGAGCCAACTAGATCAGTTTTCAAAGAGGAGTGAAGTTATAGTCATTTTTGCCTTATTCTAGAAAATTGGTCTTATACAGAGGTTTTGTGTGAATGGAAAAGGATGTCCCACATGCCTAGAATTCATATTTTCACCTCCTTCCATGTTTTAGATCCATTAGGTCATCCTTTGAGTAATTTTCAAGATTTTCTTCCTCCATTGTCAACTTCATGCTTGGTTTCACTTGTAGCCATAGTTTTAAAGCTTGTGCAACTTGCTCATGGGATGATTTTCATGATTTTTTAGTTTTCCAAGCCATCAGGAGTTTGAAAGAGTTCATTTGGATGTTTGGGAAATGTAAAATTTTTGTCACATGCTCAATTTCCATGCCAAATAGTTATTGGATACCCCTTCTTGCTCCATTCTATGTGCATGCAAGTGATGTTCACATGGTAAGGATGTGTTGAAACTAGTTTAGAAGTGTATTTAGTGGGAATAATACATTTTAAAGGTTTAATTTTGAGTTGAATTTGTTTTCAGGTCATATATCTACCTTTATTGTTATATTCCACACTCACTACCCATACATACAGCCAATGCACACATATAGGGTCTTGCTGACATCATGATGATGTATAGAGAGGTGGACATGTGTTTTATACCTCTAAAAATTGATAGAGATGCAATGGCATTCTTAATTGAAGCATACAAGGTTCACTTACTTGGGAAGTTTCATCTTGTTCAGTTTTTAGTTCACTATATATAGCCAAGAAATCCACCTATAGGTGGTTGACTAGGGTACTTAAATGATTAGATAAAGAGGGTGAATCAACATGACACCCATTTAAGGTTTTGGGATACATGGCCAAGCATTGATAGACCAATTCAAGTCACAATTGAGTAAATTAGGTGAATGATCATGTTGAAGAGATAGAGCAATGTTCTAAGAAAATTGTCCCTAAAGTGTCAAAATAGAGGTTAGGGGGCTTCTTATGAGTATCTAAAAGCATGATTTCAAAATGTTATAAAGATTATAATGTAGCCCATATTACATCCCCTATTAAAAATAAAACCTCTACCAAAAATGAAGGTCAAAGAGTAGAGGGAGATAGGTTTTTGAGGGCCTCAATTATGCTCTAAAACACACTAAAATATTTTAGTAACATCTACAGGCCTGAAGATGTAAATGGCCTTTTGCAACCTAAGAAAAAATAAATGGATAAACCTTCATTATTAAGTTGGATAAGTTGATTCCATAAAGTCATATGAAATCAAAGTCATAAGAAAAAGGTAAAGATAAGGTCTTACGCACCTCCATGACTATTTATAGAGTCCTTTGTATGAAAAAATGCATACCTACAATAAGTTTCTCAATCATGGAAAAGAGAATAAAGTTTTGTGTTTGATGGAATAATGTAAATTAACCCAATATGATTAAGGATGTTTTATGACCCTAGATAGTGTTCAAGGAAGTTTATAAACATTATGAAAAAATAGGTAGGGTTATGAATACCTACAATAGGCCCTATAGGTAGGGGTGTCTCAGTCGAATAGGGTATGAGATAGTGACCCCAACCTTAGTGCATTTTGATGCTTTGGGGTCCTACAAAGGTGAGTGAAAGATTAGGTTTTAATTTTTTAAGTAGAGAGACTTCAAGGGAGGTTCTTTAGCATCTTAACCAGACCCATTTGAAGCATGGACACCTATAGGTAGCAGTTAGACTAGGAGTGTCTTAGTCAACAATTCACCAAATTAGAAGCAAGGTCTAGTTGAGGTTTTGGAAAATTTGGGTTACTTGAAGAGTTGTAAATGTTTTAATTAAATTTGTAATAGTGTCTTTCACTTCCTCACTCATCATGAACAAGGACCAAGTGAGAAAATAGGCACTTACAAGGGTAGAAGATATATGCCTCAGTTAACAAATAATGACCTAGAAGGTTGATGCTATGATGGTGCCTGAAGCCTTTAAAAGGGTAATAATATTGCCAATACATGAATTTACACCTAAATGGGTTTAGTTCAGATGTCTTCACATCTTGTTTAAGTTCATTAGAGATTAATAGACACCTATAGAAGAGTGTCTCAGTCAACATCTAAAAAGACTTAGTCTTGAAGATCAAGGTACATAGATAGGGTTGACAAGAGTTTAAACATAATTAATATAATGTAACACCTAAATAATATTCATGTAATATCCATGAACTATAAATAGGATGCAACAAACCTATAAAATACCTCTTGTACCCCTGTGCTCACCTATAACCACTATGTTGCATTCTTCAAACATGAAGGTAAGATAAAGGAGAATACTTGTCTAAGGAATAAAATAAGGTTAAAATAAATTTATAATGGTTCATGATAGGTATTATAGTCTTTATAAAATCTCAAAATTCTACCAAAGTGATCATATTCTTTCCCTACTTGGCCAAAAGGCAATAGTCCGTACAATGAGCTAGGAAACCTCTTTACACAATAAGCAAGTATGATAATTCAAGAGGAAATAGGTTTTTTAGGTGAGTTTAAATGTCCAATATTTATTAACAAATATTAAGACTAAAAACTACCTAAAACCTTACTAAACCCTCAGCTAGGACCCAATGGAGAAAATGAACTTGGAAAGCCATCATAATGACATATTTTAGAAATTAAAGTTATTGGATCACATATATGACTCCCTCAGGCTATCTCCCACCAAGATGAGTTGTATGGAATTGTACAAACAACTTGATAAATAGGGTTTTCTTGATTAATTTTTGTGTTTTTTAGGCTATAAGAGGAGTCTGAGGATGAAATAAAGTTTGGGGATAATATTAATAATTATAATAAATCATTATGGACATTTTATTTCATGAAAAAAACCCTAAGTGTCCAAACTAGAGCTCTATTTTTAGCCAGTAAAAATTAGCATAGTGGACACAAAGGTGAGAAGGGTGAAAAGTCCAAGTGTGAGCCTTTTTAAAATCATGAATGATGCCTATAATACCATGTATGGTCTTTAAAAGTTTCATTAACTCCCTCAAATTAATTTTAATGGAAAAATAAAGGCATTTTTAGGCCAAGTGTGAGGGGTTACTGAAAAGGGAGTTTTTTAGACTACAGACAGTGATGGCTTCCTTCTAGGAGTTTATAGATGAGTAAGAATATAACCAATGCATGGAGTTAAATCATTATCTCTTATACAAATAATTATAACTATCCCTAGTTAGTGGTGGGATGTTCAAATAGGTTCAAATTATGAAGGCAATTTTCTAAGCCAAGATTGGGAGTTTCATGCCACTTTTCATAAGTTTCATTACTTGTATGGACATTTGGACCTCTTAAAATTTCATGGTTTATCTTGTATATCTTTCTCATTCAATTTTAACCTCTTTTAATATATTTTAAAGTGTCCAAGTGACCTTAAAACTTCCCTTATCTTGCTCCTCTCTCAAAATCTATAAATATTGACTCTTTTGGCTCTTTTTAGTAGCCTCCATTAGTTGATGGTGAAACCCTATCCAAATTTTTACTTGAATGACTCTTGAATAAATAAAAAAATTATTTTACCTACTTACATGCTTTAAAATTGGGTGTTATTGCAATCTTGTTGGTCTTGACTAGTAGAATATGATCTTTTTTAGCATGTTATCCTTGAATCTCACCAAGTGTGCAAAAGAGTGATTATTACAAGTCTTTATTAGTGTTATTTTCAAGTGTAAATTTTTCTTAAAATTGGTCCATGAATTTATTCTCTCAAGGAATCATTCATTTCCCTTCTATGTATTAAATACCTTCTTGAACCTAGTTTATGAAACATTGATGTGACAATATAACTTGAATTGTGAGTTTTGTGTGAAAGAAGCCTTGTTTAGCTCTAATTAGTATAAGTTTAGTTCATAGGAGGAAATACAATATTGGTGCATCACTTTTTTTATATTTCTTATTTGTTTTCTTAACCCTTTTCATCAAAAATTTATAGGCAAGAAAGTACTTCAAAGAATGCATCAAGGGAACTAACCCTTCTAGAGATTCATCTCAACAAATTATTACCACAATAAGAGAGATGTTTCCATTACACCCCCAAGATGAGGAGATCTAGGCATATCCTCAAGAGGTTAAAATCCAAGTGATAAAAATACCTTCACAAGAAATTTTAATGATAATAATGACAAGTTTAAGCTGACTTGAACCTTAACATCAACCTTGACATCAACCAATAAAAGAGACATTATTTTCCTTCAAATTCTCTCTTGCCTTCAAATTATATCTTGTCTTAAAATTATCTCTTAACCTCACATATACCTAGAGCCTCATAACCATGCTTCAATGATCACTTGACCCTCACACCACTTTGTGACAATCAGGACTCACAAGATGCACCAACAACCTCTATGACATCAATGAAAATATCACTGACATCAATGACAATATTCCAACATTTCACCTTTTTTAATTTTATCTTGGATCCTCATTCAAATCATCATGAAATTCTCTATTAAAATATTTTTTCACAACATTAATCCATTTAGATGATACACGAGGTAATATTTCCTTCCTACCTTTGTTACCAATAAGATACTCTTGGTGCGCCTTATCTCACTCTTAATATTTTGACTAAAATATGGTTCAAAATTTCCCAACTAGTGATACTAATGGATTAGATCCATTTCACACTTCTCAATACAATTCTCTTTAGTCACATTTTTACACTGTAGGAGAAAATGACACAAGCTTAACCAATAACCCTATAAGAAATATTTTAAACACCAATAAATTGCCACATAACAATATTCCACCCAATAACCCATCAAATAATACCAATACAGGGATTTTTCCTCCTACCAACCCTAGTAATCTACCTTCAAACACTAATAACCCCAATCCACCAATTGACACTGCTTAAATTCTTGCACAAATAGTTCAACAAATGAGTATTATGCAAACATTTAATACTTATCAAATTATGCAAATGCATCATCAGTTTATAAAACATAATTAATCAACTTCCTATTCTCTTACCTTAAAATAATTAAAATATTATCCTTCCACCTCTTAGAGATGCCATGGTAAATATCATTCCCCAACCCCTTATACACAAAAATATGCTCCAAAATATTCAAAATAAACCTTTAGCTCCCTTCATTATTTCTATTAATATTAGAAATATATCTCCAACCATTAAATATGATGGGACTAAAGATATTGCATCTTTTATTAAAGCATTTGGTAATCTTTAAAAAGAGTGGAATAGAACTAATACCTTTGATACCACCAAACTTATAGTCAAAACATTCACAGGAGATGTATTAGAATGGTATAATCAACTCCCTCAACACTCTATATGGAAACTCTAGGTTTTAGTCAATTCTCTAGTAAATGAATTTCAATACAATGATCTTACTAAAAATTATCTTATTCATTCTATCAATGCTAAATAATTCCCTTTTGAATTAGATCATGATTTCATTAAATGATGGAAATATTTAACTCATAAATCTGATCATAACATGACTAATGATAAATTATTTAAACTATTTATAACCACATTAACACCTTCCCTTAAATATAAGGTTCAAATTTTTTCTCCCCATACTCTAAAAGATGCAATTGATCAAGCTAAAAGATAAGAATTTTTTATTAAATAATATGAGACCAACCTTAAATCCATCAAAGGATATTTTGAAAATTCCACTAATGTGATTCTTGCAATTCTCCTCAAACTAAAAATAAGAGTAATCAAAGTAGATAACCCCCATGGTTCCCATGTACCATCAAAATTTTAAAAAATGAAGCAATTATTATCTCCTTCTAAACCTTTCACCTACACTAATTCTCCACCTACATAGTATTACACTAACACTTTTTCTTGGTTTCACATTGATGTAGGTCATTCTCATGAAATATGTTGTGGGCTCCTCAAAATTTCCATTTATTTTATGTTAGGAGATATATTCAACCATGATGCTATGATCAAAATATGACATCATGATTATGTAAAAGCCTCTTAAAAGAAACAGGTCACTAAGCCTTCATCATCCAAACCTCAAAAATCATTTTCTAATTCTAATCCATAATATTTAATGAATATATATAAGAAATTGATGTTGATTATGACTAATACTACACTAATTCTCAATATGTGATTGCAACCAAATTCAATTATAGACACAAACCCACCCACAAAGATCCTATCACCAAGCCTAAAAACCATTAGCTAAAGAACAACTTCTCAAAGACACCACAACTCCCAGTACCATACCTTATGAAATAAATGAGGAAACACTCCCATAACCAGAACCTCAAACTACTTCTATTCTTACAAAAACCATTGTAACTAGCAAACCTCATGTTATTTATTCATCTTCTAAATCTCATTAGAATTTCATAGAATATATTAATTTAATTACTTTTAAAATTCCCATCATGGAGTTAGTTTCCACTTCTCCATATCACCACAAATTATTAATGAAAAAATTACAAGACATTGAAGAACTACCATCCCTTGAGGTGGAAAAACCTCCTCAAGACCATTTAATGATGTAAATACATACTATTGAAACCATTTGTACTTATTTTAAACCTTACTTATAATTCCTTTAAGAATACATTATTAATGATGAAATTATTTTTTGAGACAATGACCCACCTCTTTTTATTAAAATTTTAATTAATACCACCCTTATTCATAATTTTTTAGTATATGAAGGGTCAGGAATTGATGTTTCCTCCCTTTAGTTAATTCAACAACTTAGATATACCAAATATCACCTTAAATAAACTTGTCTCACATGTCAAGGATTTGATAAGATAAATCAGATAACACTTGGTTGTATTTGGCTCCCCCTCACTATTATACCTAAGACCATATGTATCAAGCTCATGGTCCTTGATTTAACACTATCCTACAACATACTCCTATGATGCCCATGGACACATCATATGAGGGCTATTACCTCCTTAGGTAGTTAATGTATTAAATTCACCCATAATGTAAAATGTTATAAACCTAAGGCCAATCCTAATCCATGAATTATACAACTAACCAAACCCACATCTCAATATTGGATTCCAACCATTCCATGCATTAATAATGCACCTCTACCTAAATTTGTTAACATGAATCTAGATTTATAGGTCACTCTTGATGATTCTAATTATGATGAACCTAAAGACTTAATTTTTTTTTATAATAGCAATAAGTTACATCCTTAAATTTTTGATAGGCTTCCTCCTTTACTTCTATGTGATTGTACCATACCTCTAATTGATGATATCATAGAAATTCCTCCTCTATGTACCACAGACGAGGCTTATTACATAAAATATCCTTTCAAATGTAATATGTATGGAGTGGACAAATTATTTATAGATCCTTTAGAAATGTCACCCTAAAAAATTAGTGATTTTTAGATGCATCCACCTTTTATTCTCCTCTAGAAATAAATGCATGAAATATTTCTCACACATAATGATAATTATATCATTACTCATGATCAATCATGTGACTTGGATGTACAACACTACTAGTAGACATTAGCCAAAATACATGACTTCAACCATGATGTTAATGTAATTAATATTTCAACTGATAGTGAATCATAACTTGAAAGTCTTGTATATCCCATTAATCCTCCACTTCTAGATACCCCATGAGTACTTGAACAAATCTCAACTCTAGAAAATTTGGAAACTTTTAAACTTTCTATACCTTCTACACAACCAAATAATCTACCAAATTTCCTTCCTTCTCATGATCCTATAGATACCACTAAAGATACCCAACTCAATTCAATTGAACCTCCATATTAAACACAACCTAACACATATATCACCAACCTGATTGAATCAACTCAACCTCAACCTAAAATCACACCTATACCTAAAATTACCTTAGATGCTAAAACCACAAATATATAATAAATACATTAAAAATATGATTTTAATGGTAATAAAATAATTAATATTGAAGTAGATATTGAATAATATGGACCATTGCCCATGCTTCCTAGTGATGAATCTATACTTGAGCTACTCCATGATAGAGAACCTCAACTTTCCCAATAACAACATAAACTTGGAAACTTCAAATAAAAAGTTCCTTATTTTAATAATTTCATTTATAGTGTGGATCCCAAAATAAATAATATTTATTATCTTCCTAATGCTCCATATCATTTTCAAGAATTAAATGCTATTCTCATTGAATAAACCATAAAAATATAATATAGTACACCATCATGTGTTAGACCTATCATAGTCTGTAAATAACTCACACCAACAGAGCATGATAACTTTAGCTTATTATTTAAAAATTATCACAAAACCTTTGCTTAGTCATATGAAGATATGTCAGGTATTTATTTTTATCATGTTGTTGTCATTGATGTCAAAAGGGTACATCATGTAAAGGCATAATGGTCATTAATGTTAAAGGTCAGTTCGATCAAGTGCTTGAGCATGGTAGTGCCATAAAGAGAGTGTTGATCATTGAGTGAGTATTAT
Source organism: Torreya grandis (assembly GCA_037957365.1). Taxonomy (NCBI): domain Eukaryota; kingdom Viridiplantae; phylum Streptophyta; class Pinopsida; order Cupressales; family Taxaceae; genus Torreya; species Torreya grandis. The sequence goes on from JARHVA010003286.1 coordinate 656,262, forward strand.
GGATATGATTAGCCTCTTAAGAGTGGGTTCTCAATTGCTATCATGATTTTAAAAGTTAATTAGTGATCTTGTCATGAGAGAATTTGAAGGTAAGAGAAAATTTGAAGGAAACCAATGTATTATGATTGCATGAAAGTATAGGTCATTGATATCAAGAAGCATCTTGTGATGAGAGGTTGATGTCAAAGGTGTATCATGTCAATATTAAATGTGTATGATATCAATAAGCATATCATGATGGTTTATGTCAAAGGTAACTAAGGATAGATGGAAGTATATGAAATGTCAAAGTACATGAAAGAGTAGGTGCATGAGAGAAATGAGTATTGCCAAGAGAGAGAAGAGTGACGTCATATGAATATAAGAGTATGGTCATAAGAATTATCATGAGTAAGGCCATTCATGAAAGAGAGAGTGTTACATGGATGAGATTTGTCATGAATGTTGTGAGCATGGAAGGTACATGTCATGAAAGAGTGTTTGAAGATAACTAATTCTACAAAGGAAGTATAGTATATGATGAAGTATGTGCAAGTCATTGATGTCATGATATGAAAATGTATGTGTAAAGGAATTTATGTGCCTATTATGGAATATTAATGGCATGAATACCTTTTGGGTCAGCCATGTGAATGAAACATAGTGAAATAAATGAACAAAGGTATGTGATGTGATAATGAGCATTGAGAGAGAATTATCATTAAGGCTATAGGAAATTATTGTAATCAAAAAGAGAATGGTGAAATGATATGAGTATGTTGTGATGCCTTATGTATAATTTTTTTTATGTTTTTTTGATGTCATGACATGGAAGGAAAAGGTCAAGGTGTCAAGTGCATTAGAAGCTTGAGCCTAGTGATTGCATGATAAAGGTATGAGCTAGTGGCATGATGAGGTGAGTGAAATTAAGCATGTGAGAGATTGTACGGAATTTTTTGAACATGTAAGTAAGGTGTATAATCATCCATGAGTGTTTCATGGTGAGCCTACAAGGGTAGGACCTCTATACCAAGTTTACACCTAGACCATTCTTTATCCCTGTCTAGCCTAATGAGGCATAAAGATCAGATTTTAAGGTGAATGTGTGAAGCAAAGAATGGATAGAGTTGATTAAAGTTTTTTTAGGAGTGATCATGAATTATGAGGTTATGGTTTATCATATAAGGCATGAAAAGTGGTTTTGAGGTATATCAAGTACATAAAATGAAGGTATGCAAACCAAGGACTTTTAGGTGTTCA